>CM067175.1:95409689-95490112 GCA_034093135.1 Erigeron breviscapus
GGGTGAATCTCCAGTCGTCTTACCCTCAAATGTTAATTTTTGCCAAGTCCTCCTTGAAATGGGACACAAGGAGTGCTTGGAGAATGGAGTTTTGAAGACGAAGGGTGCGATGACCATGAAGGGTCTTACACCTTCATGGAGGTTTTTTCATCCACCTGGTGGAGAGTATGGGTGGGAGTTCTGGTGGTCTTGACCAGATCAACTCCTTACAAGCAGAGATGGCTTACTGCTTGTGGAATGGATTGAGAGTAGACTTTGCAGACATCTTGTTCAGAAGCCTAGTACAAAAACTGAAGGGCACCAGGGGTGTGTGTATCCCCTTCTCAAGGTTTCTCTCTCTCTGTTTTAAACATATTCTGGGCAGAGAAGCATACTTAAGTACAGATTCACCGTACACTGCTCCAGATATGTTGAGGAATTTAGACTCTCTGGTATCTGAAGCTGGAGAGGTCAAAATTCCAGAATGAATGCAACTGGCATTTGCTTCAACTGATGCACCAATTGAAGGTGAGTCAGAAAGACAACTGGGCGGGCCTCAAAATAATGAGGGACCCTCCAGTTCGTCTAATGTTGTGGTTGAGGATAGAGCAACCATAACTGAAGCAACTCCAATCACATCTATCCCTGGTGAAGATACTTCGGTATCTGATCCTCCAACAGATGCACCCATCCAGGAAACTGGGGAAGGTCATCTGGAGACTGACCTTCTGGTCAGCCCTCAGTTACATTCATGGATCTGGACATGAATGTTAATGACGTGGAAATCCTTATAGAATCTTCGGATTCTGAAGGTACTGAAACAGACTTGGAGATTTTTGATTCTGCTGTACCAGATCAAAACCCTTCATCTCCAGTCTCGCTTCCAGATGCATCAATTTCACTTTCACCATCCCAACAAAATGTGCCTACTGAATACCATTCCCAACTTATAACTATATGTCTGGAAACAGACGTATGGCTCCTTCACCAACTAGGCAATTCTCACTTGTTCGAGAAATGCCACCCCCACCGCCGCCGTTGTTCACACCTGAGCATTCTCAGCATGAACAACACATTGATTTTCCAGTCCTTTCTTCTACCACCACTCCTACTATTTCTTCAACTGCTGGTATGACAACTGGGAGACTTCTTTAAGTTTGCCTCCTCCAGTTGCTCCAGTAGTAACTGCTGCTGGTCCAGTGACACCTTCTCCTTCGTCACTGGACAGTCAAGTTGTCTCTTTACAAGCCGATCTCCAAAACCTTCTTACCAGGGTGGAGGAGATTCAAAAGACACTTGACAAAAACACCAAGTCTTTCTCCAGATACCACAAGGATCACTTGACCAACATTAAAGTGGTTGATCTGGGGATTAACAAGTTTTCATCAAATGAAGACTTGGTGTTCATTAAGCTAAATGAGTTGGTCACTGGCTGTAACACTCTAGCAACATCTTTGAAGGAAGCCTTTGACCTTACTCAGTCCAAGGTTACAACCTCAATCTCCAATCTGCTTGGCAACACTGTAAGAACATCTGAAGTAGATTTGAGGGAGATTGAAAGGCAGGTAAAGGAATTGATTGAAAAACCTGGCCTAAATGTAACTGAACTTGGAGAGCAGTTGATGACTTTAGTTGGTCAGAAGATAGAGGATACGCTGGGTGCAAGAGAACAACAACTGATTGAAAGGGTGATGTCTGAGATCACCAAGTTGGCCACTCCTCAGGTTGATCTGGCCCCACTCACCAGTGAGATCAACCAGTTGAGAGGCAGCATTGAAAATTTAAACACCCAGGTATCCCTTCATGCTCAGTCTTTGGATAAACTGACAACTGAAGTGGAAAGTTTGAAGAAGAAGGATGAGGAATTGAAGGAAAAGGTTGTTTCTGGTTTGGATGAAGACTCCAAGATCTTAAATGAATTAAAAACTGGTCAAGAACAAGTTACTGCAAATGTTTTGACCCAGTCAAAGGAGACCAACCATTTGTGGAGGTCTTTCAGGATGATGTGTGGGATTTTCAAGGAGTGCAAGGACATGCAAACATGGCAGCCTCTTGACCGGTTGCCATCTCACCCTTCTGAATGGGATTCTATTAGGGCAGGTCTAGATGCTGCCAAGGGGGAAAGAAGTGCAGTCCTTCCACCAGTTGCACCTGGAAGAACCCCATCTGGAAGTCAAGCAGGTAGGGAAATGGTTGTAGCTACCAGTACTGAAGCTGGTGAGCAAACTGGTGATATGGGTGATAGGGGGAATGTGTTGGATAAAGGAAAAGGTTTAGCTGTTGATGTATCTGCCCAGCCGGCCACTGATATTCCTATGTTAGAAACTGGCAATGCTGATGTACTTCCTCCAGTTTCTGATAGTGTAAGCAAACAACTGGCCAGACTTGGTAATCAAATTAAAGAAAGAAAGAAGATGAAACAAGCCAACCAAGTTGAAGCTAGAGCACATCTTGCACAGATCAAACTGCTTGATATGAGTGATGCCAATCTTTTGGGAATCACTAAGGAGGAGTATGCCAGAGTTAAGCATGATCCCAGGATAGTTGACCAGTTGAAAGAAATGCTTGATGTAGAACTGGATAGACACTATCCTGATGATGAAGCTGAATTCGATGCTAGAAGTTTGAACATATCAGTGGAGAAGGCTAAGGAGAATAGGGCCAGTGGGATTCTAAAAGAATTGCAAATGTTAAGAAGGTTGTGAAGAAGGTATTGAATCCACCAAGAAGGATTCCTCAACCAAGAAGACCACTGACCAGAGATGCTGACCTTAGCACATTTGTTGAACCAACTGGCGAGGTATCTAATGAAGACATCAAGTCCGCTGTACTGGCTGCTGGTACTGGGAGTATAAAAATAACAAATGAATCTGAAGCAAGAAGCTATTACTCCCAGATCATGTCAACCAGAAGACATAGTGGTACTATCAATGGTGTTAATGTAACAATCAAGCCAGGCACCAAAGTCTTTCACGTTGAAGTTAGTTATACCAGAGGGCCACTGGTTAAAACTGACAATCCTGGTGCAATGCAGTATGGGTTCAGTGAATGGTTGAAATGGTGAATGTGTTGGATGCAAAGGCACAAAAGAATAGGTTTGAGAAAGCATGGGTGAACTTCTTAAGGGGCAAGATTCAACATAAAGAAAACCTGGAGCAAAAGCTGAATATTGACCCTGAAGACTCACAACCTATCTCTTCAGTGACCAAGAGAAGAAGAACTGGCGAAGGGCCATCTCATTAAGTTCTTTCTTTTCAGTTATCTACTTGTATTTTGTTTTACATTCTGTAACTTGTATAAATTTCATTTCCTTGTATAAATGAAATTACCAGTCTGTAACCACAAGGTAGATAATAGATTAAAATCTAACAAACCTAAAAGAAAAGCCTAAGGCATTTATTGATCTATAAAAATGCCTTGGAAACTTAGATAGATTTAAATCGAACAAGTCCTTCCAGTTCACACTTGTACAGATACAAGAACTAGAAAAAGACTTGGCAATATTTCTAGACAAATAGGGGGAATTTGTTAGGACCAGTTTACTGGTAAACTGGCCAGTCTCCAGTTGCATCTGGAGACCCAGTGAAACTGTCCAGTGAAACTGGAGACCTAGATGATTTGTCGAGAAATAAATTGAAGTCCAGTTGCACCGTACAGTCAACGCAACTGAAGACTTCCTCCAGTTGAGAACTGACCAGTTGAAGAATCATTCCAGTTGAAGTCGAAGACAACAAATGGAAGATAGAGAATGGCAATGGCAGCGAAGCCCAGTTGACATTCTAGTCAGTTACAAACTGGAGACCATCAGTGGAAAGCTCTTACAAAGCTTTACACTGATTACGAGGAATTGACTTGTATACTTTATGTACCTTTACCCAGATAATAAGCCTTATCTTATTATTTAATTACTAAAAGGTACATAAAGCTGGTCGAATAAAGTTGCTTTATCCTGCAACTTTACACTGCATTTTAAGGAATTAAATGCTATTCCTTAAATGCTCTCAACCACATTTGTACGGCTAAAGTTAACATCCCAATGTTAACTTTGCCTATAAATACAAGTCATTGCACAACAAGAATATTCAAGTGAAAACACACTTCAGACTTCTTCGAATACACTTCGATAGATTTCACACTTTGCATACCTGCAATATTCTTGGTGAACTTGTGCAATATTCTCTCAATCGCTAAAAGGAACATTTCACAACTTTAAGTGTTTCGATTGTTTAGAGAAATTCCGAGTGTAGATCAATTGTAATTCATAGGTTGTTAGGATATTTACATTCTTGTATTATCTTGGTTCCGCAACAACCTTGTAATTTATTTAACATCAATAAATAAATTACACTTGAAAATTACATATTGTCTCATCAATTTATTTTACAAGTATTTGTATTATTGCATTGTTCTTTACTTATTGTCTTTTAATAAGTAATCTATCTAGAACTTGGTATATACACACTGCAACTGGTCGTCTCCAGTTCAGTGCATATATTGCAAAGTAACTCCACCATCGACATAGAGGTGTCTTCAGTAGTACCATCTATTGAGTTGGGACTTACAATGCAGAAATCAAGTCCCGTAGATTTCACCTTATATTGGCCTTGTACCTAGAATAAGAATACATGATTTTACTGAGAGGTACTATTCGCTTATATAACGTAAGCAATGACGTCAAATGAAAATAATTTTTCAAAATGGCCGACAACAAATAAGATATATGGATCTTGATAGAACAAGATAAAGTATGATGGCTTTATCAGACTATCTTAATATGAGCGATAATAAAAGTATTGACTACGAACATGTTTCGCAACAAAATAAAGAGGGAAATAGACATGCGAAAATCAATAACTGTTTATATATATCCCTATATATATGACAACATGATTATTGGAAATATTCATGTACACTCAAAAGATTTTAATGTCTACAACTACAAATATCACATCTATTTAAAAGTTGATTAATAACATATGCTTGCACTCATATGCCCGCGATCAAGTGGACCATGTTTACTGTTCAAAAATGCCCTTTGAGATCACGACGTCTGAACTAATATGATTCTATAAATATAGAGTCATATCTCTTCGTTAAATATAACAAGATAAGAGTAACACATACTTACACACACACGACTGAGAGAAAATAAAAATAGTCTTGTTCGGTTAGTTCAAAGCAAACCTGTTGAAGGATTCTTAGGCTGAGAAACTCGAAAGTTTCCTTTATTGTGATCGCTTTCTCGACCGGTGATTTAAACATCATATCAATCTCTTTCGTTTCTGCTACTAGTATTCGGGTACGTTTCAAATACTTTACATATACCTTCAAGAATAATGTTCGGATTCAATGAGGAAGGGATTACTTCACCTGTACCTGAATCCCCCGACTCCCCTCAACATGTACAAGACCTACCTATGGAGGAGACCGGTCATTCTGGAGAAGAATATAATAACGCACTTGTCCATGTACCGAACATCACGTCCACTACTGTCATTACCAATGTTCTTGCTGTCGCTACGCCTATTGTTACTATTCCAAACTCATCAGGGGAAGGTTCCTCAAGGCCACCCCGCTCTTTGCTACGAAGGCTCCGAACTCCTAGATACCCGGTTTTTAACCGCCCTCAGTCACGACGTCTTCGACCTATCCATACTGAACCACCCGCTCAACGGCTGCGGCGATCCAGCAACCTAAACGAAATACCAAGATTCCTAGCGGAATGGAGAATAGAGGAAGGACTCCTTAACTCCAACCAGTTCAGAATAGCCATCGGTTCGACCAATATTCCTGCACTAACTATGGAACCCCTACATGACATTGTCCCTACTTTGGTCTTACGCACACTCCGAGCAGAAAGATGTATTGCTGAGTTGAGAGAAAGAACCAACATACTGCGGACACATGTGGAAGACCAGGGTAGCACGATAGTCGCACTGGAAAGTGAGATGGGGGAGCGCATTTCAGGATTCATGATCTTGAAGACACTGTGTTAGAGCTGCAGGAAAAGGTAACACGGTTTGAGGCTATGTTTGAGGCGATATCTAGAGCCGCCTCTATAACCCCATCTACTCCGTCACAATAGATATTATCTGGATATGTGCTATTTACGATGGAGGTGTCGAGAAATGTAAATTTTTTATGAAATAATGGATTTCTGAGATGTTCATATCTCAATATCTATCATCCAATGAACCTACTAGCTTTAACATAAATTCCTTTGAACCATAGATCACCTTTAATGATTGAATATTATCAACCAAAAATATGTACCATCTTCTCTAACTGAATAATAGTAATCTTGACAAAAGAACTTCAAACTTAAAAAAAAAAATCAGAATTATTTGAAAGGCTAAGAATTATGATGAGGCACCAACAGTTCTTGGCCTCTTCACGTGTCTTTGAGAAAGTGGAGGATTGCTATTTTCGTCACCTCTCAGAGTGGTGTCTTCCTCTCCCATAGTCTTTTGTAGATATTTCCTTAGACTTGCTTCACTTTTAGCCATTTTGGCATTCAACTCAGTCTCTCGTTTTCGAGCAAGTTCCAATATGTCGACGTGTTGATTTGCTGGTGTTTGCACCTCAGAACATGTTTCTCCTGCTTCTGCAAGTAGTAGTTCTTTGGCTAACTTCAGAGAAACTTCTTCTTTCATCGTTTGCTTTCTCTTTCGTTCCATGATCTCTTGAAGGATCACATCTTGAGAATCACCCTGTAGTGTTTCAAAAATTTTGTGACATAGAATAAGGCTAGTCGGTGACATAGGTCTTTTTCCCCTGGAAGCAGTTGGTTCAACTATTGCTTCTTCAGATTGTGAGAAATTAGTAAGCTGATTCATCAACCCTTTAATTTCTTTGATTTCTGCTTCGAGTTTTGTTTGGTTATCAATAGATTCTCGTAATAGTGCCCTATCGGCTGCAAGAAGAAACGGTGCACTGAAATGAATTTGGTCAATTTGGGATGTAAAGGATGTAAACAAGGTGGTTTGTTCTGTAGAAGGTGATGCTACGGTACTGTTAAGTTGTTCAAATTGCTTTGACAAAAGCTCGATTGAACGTTCAAAAGTAACGTGTGTGGGAGTGGCCATAGCTAAAGTAAAATTGATAGAGGTGGTCGATTAGATTGCGTGGAAATATAGCTTCACACAAGAAAAATGTAAAGGAGAGAAGGAAATTTTAGTGTGTCTATCATCTCTACAAGTGTCCTTCTTATATAGAGAATAATAGATGAAGTGTGATCTGGAAGAACGGACAAGTGTTCAGAAACTATAGTAAATTATAACTACTGCGACGGTTAGAAAATATTTGGTAGTCGTCTTTAAATCACGTTGCAAGTAGTTAGAATGATTTAAGGGAAATTCTTTTAACTGGGGAATTTCCCTACACGACAAAAACAATATAAGATGGTGGACAGTTAAGCAATAGTCTATAATAGATAACATGTTGTATTTCATCACTGTTACAAATTGAACGAGGCTCATTACACTATTTAAACAGAAATACAACAACTGAGACTATAACACACTTAAAAACCATACAAAGAAACCCATGTGGCGACGAACAGTAAGGGAACCACACCAAGAACAAACGCTACTAACCACGGATAAGCCTCATCCAATGGTAGTTGAGCCACAGTAATTAACCACGCTATAATAATTATGTAAATCACGGGCTCAACATTTTGATATAAGGTTTCGGGTTTTGGTTAGATTCTGAAGAAAGGAAAATGTTAAGTTGATATGGTATGGAGAAATGCTATGGTGTTATTATACAGTTTAAAAATGAGCCGTTTTTAACGGACAAATATGGAAAGAGAAATGAATTTGAATTCTGCATAGTGCCCTAGTCAGACTTACCTGTGTCTAGACAAATCATCTATGCTATACTATAGGTATACGAGTTGTTGGTTATTAAGTATGTACAAGTTGTAGAATGTTATACATGCTATCTCTAAATGTTAATCCTGTCAAGGATTGTGTACAAGTTCATCCTACTTTGTTGAGAGTAGAAGGGTTCAGTTTGGAATCAAATGAGTTCATCTTACTCTGATTGAGAGTAGAGTGTATCGATTAAGAGATGCTCTCTAAACCTGGCTTTTAATTATGTGTGTAAATGTGTATGTGGGATATCACATCTTCTAATATCTATTAATTGTCACTGAGACAAAACATAAATCAAGTTAAGTATATTTTTACTCGATATAATCTGAATTTCGAGGACGAAATCCTTTTAACGGGGGAATAATGTAACATCTGTGATTTTGACCCGTTTGACCTTGCATGTAATTTGACTAACTATTTCAATAAATGAAATAGTTGTGTATAGTTATCTATATATTGGGCCAATTATAGTGTAATAATGAATTTCAGGTGTCATATTTGGATTTCTAGAATTAAGCCCATATTATGAGGCCATGATATTGGCCCATACGTGTTATGAAGGTTATATTATAGTTGATGTTTAAGTGACTGTGGTAACACGAAGAATGTAAATACAAAGCATTAGTATAATGTACGGTTTCAACAGTGTCGGTGGCTATCCAATAATTCCATTAATGGGACAAAAGCCGACATAACTTTATGTAAAAGAGAAATACGCGTGATATCTCTTGTTGTTTATTGATCATGAACCTAATCCCTTAGCTGGATAACTACCTCTCTCTCTATATATATATATATCTACCTATTATATTATATCACTCAATATGTCCAAAACTAAATATAACTTTAAATGTGCTAAAAATGATAAATTAACGTTGCTGTAATGTTTTGACTATAACTTCTTCGTCCAATATCCGTTTTTGACGAGTAAGCTGTCTACGGAAAGAGGAGAGAAATATCTACAACTATAAATATGAATTTAATCATCAATCCTACTCATAGTGGCCAGCTAAACCACGAATTTTAGTGGGAGACAAGTACCTAACACACTAATTGAACTAAACAACTCACAAATTGTCTTTTAGTATCTAATTCAATCTATCTTTTAATTATTCATTCAATCAATATGTAATTAACTTTCAAAAAGCCTTTAATTACTGGAAAGTATAAGCTTCCAAACACCTAAATTGATTAGAAAACAAACATGGGAGCCTACCTAGCAATTAACTAATGAAAAACTAAATAATACATGCATGCATATAATGCATATCCTTCATTCTATTTTTCCTATATATAGTACTATCTTTCTCACTTCCTCTGCACAAAACACATACAAATTCAAGTTCATAATCATTAATAAGTCATAAGTGATTTTGAGAAAGAAAATACCAAAACAACTCAAAACCCGTTTTTCATTACAGCAGCCCAGAAAACCTCCGATCCCGGAGATTAATCTCAAGTTATGGCCATTTAAGTGAAGGCCTCTTTATACCCCTATCCATGCCCTCGAAATACACTAGTGCTTGCTCTTCTACACTTGGTCCTACATCAAAAAGCTGTTTCGTAGACACCGATCGCATGCGTGCGGGAGCGGCTCTCGCGGATGTCGGGCAACGAGCGTGTGAGGCGACATTCGGGTAAAAAGAATGAGGGGGTATCGACTTTTTTGGGAGCCTATAGTTCGTTATCTTTTCCTCATTGTAGCTTTATTGTCTTGTTCCTCGGAACTTGTTTGGGAGTGTATCAAAAACATCGCGAGGTGAAAACCGGTGGCTCGGCCCTCGTGATGGGGTTTTTTCTTGTGTCTTGGGTCACTGTAATTGACACAAGTTTTTTTTCCAACCCTTTTACACTCTTAGCAGTTAAAGTTTCGGGATGAATCTAGTCTTTGGTAATTGTATGTAGTCTAGATTGTATCTTTTGTACTCTTGACTTCTAGCGTCTTGCTAGATAGTCATTTTAATAATATCATTATGCCGTTCCAAAAAAAAAAAAACCGTCGGATCATCATGGTTCTTTGACAGTAGTTTCCTAACATATAGACCAACGTTTTCAACCGTTGAATTTGTCCAAAAAGGTCCAGAAGTCGAATTACAAGTCTAGAACAGAGGGCTGGAATTTCAGTAGTTCTTAGCTTTAAGTCATCTTTAATCATTCCTTTAAACATCCTTTTGATTAAGTGCACATATAAGGTAATAATTCTTGATCTCTTAATCATAATTTATAAGTATTTTAATGGTGTCAAGTTGTAGATTATGGCTTGGTTTGGGTTATTCAATTAAAAGATGTATACCAAATTTTATAAAACTTGAATACTTTTATTACATGACAATATAAATGATATATATAATGAAAACCATGTACATATATATATTACTTATACACATGATCCCATATACCTACTGCGTTGCACCAACATCCTTGATTGATAGGAACCGGTGTACATGTATGGATTTACAACACTACATCCTTGTTTGATAGGAACCAGTGTTTACACTACATCCTTGTTTGATAGGAACCAGTGTACATACCTAATCTCATGTGTAGAAGTTATTTATATATATATGTAAATTAAACAAATGTCATGATAACAATCTAATTTGGGTGATGAAGATTACAAAAACAAACTTCCTTTCATCTATATTCTAACAAGAACATATTAACTAAAACAAGTATTATTTTCATTGAAGAGGTTCCACGAAGCACAACATAGTCTACTTACTCTCTTCTTTCTTCATCCCACGATTCACTTCAATTAAGGTGAGTTTCGTAGCTCCCTACTCAATTGAGATTCGGGCTGAAAAGTGTACACATACGTGCTTGTTTGATTGTTTGAATGACTTATTGATGGTTGATTGGTTTGTTTGATTTATTATGCATTCGTTTATGATTATATATTGTGAATAGGATAGTTGTACATACATGGAAGACGATGATACCATTAAAGGGTTATAGATGTGGTGGGAAGGCTGCGGGTGACCCTATATATAAGCATCTATGATTCCTTAATTGTAAAGGCGTACGAAGTGTATGTACTCGCTGCATTTGGTTGATTTGTTGGACATATGGACTTGTTTATTGATGATTTGATATGATTTACACCACGATGTGGACCGAGTACTTTCAAGTACTTGATGCCAAGTATTGGCCATACTTGATGATATGATATGATTTACACCACGATGTGGACCGAGTACTTTCAAGTACTTGATGCCAAGTATTGGTCATACTTGATGATATGATATGATTTACACCACGATGTGGACCAAGTATTGTGATACTTGATGATTTTGAGGTACATTGCATGACATTGACTCGCATATAATGTACGTATAGACATTTATACCTATTTGATACATTGCATGACATTGACATGTATACGATACATTTGTTTGGTAATTAGTGTTTTGTTGAATTTCGGGACGAAATTCCTTTAACGGGGGAATAATGTAACAATCGTGATTCTTGGCTCTTTGACCATATGTACAATTTAACTAATTATTAAGTTAGCCTATATGTTTCAAGTGCCAGTTGGAGTTCAATTAAGTGCAATGTGATCAATTTACCGTTTAATTTGAGAATTATGTGTTAGTCGAGGTCATTTGATTGTGTTATTAGATCATATGATACAAAATGACATTTGATTTAACTAGCTAAATGATGAATTAACGTTGCTGTAATGTTTTGACTATAACTTCTTCGTCCGATATCTGTTTTTGACGAGTAAGCTGTCTACGGAAAGAGAAGAGAAATATCTACAACTATAAATATAAAGTTAAACATCAATCCTACTGATAATGATCAGCTAGGCCACGAAATTTAGTGGGAGACAAGTACCTAACACACTAACCTAACTAAACAACTCACAAATTGTCTTTTTATCAACTAATTTTCTCACCCAACTTTCCTACCATTAAATTAGTGTTAATAAAAGGATAAAGCATGCAAAATATTTCATTTCTCATCACTAAAATCGGACTTGAACTTCCAAGAACAACAATACTAGTTTCATAATAATAATCTTCAAGTTTTGAAAGGAAATCAAGTCATTTTGCTAGCAAGTTTAATCCCTTGTTCTTCAATCAATTGGAAAAGAGTTTTAAAGCTTCAAGGAGACCAATATCAACAACTTTTATTCTCTATAATCTCATTTTGGTAAGCCTCTTTTATGGTTCTTAAATTTATTGAATACAAAAGATCACGTATGAACTAGTTTTGTTAAAAACTGATTCTGAATAGAATCTGTAATCTGACTTGGAAGGGAGAAAACACATAGATGGAAAATGATCTGGTTATTGAGTTCTAAACAAAATCTTTAGCTTTATGTGTCTATTTTATCCTCCCACTGGAATCAAGTAAAAACACTGAGTAAAACTCAAATTGTGAACTTTTTAAGAAAAGTGGTCAAAACTGATTTTTATGAATACTGTTTCAGTCATATTGTAAATGTCATATCTCATTCGTGTTAAGTCGAAATCAATTGAATCTTAACTTTTTGGAAAGTACTATGAGTGTACTAAATTCGACCAGAACAAAGTTTTGTTGTATCTAGTCGTCTTCTTTTTCTAAAATGATGTTTTCCTGAGAGGGTCAGAATCTGGACAAAAACCGATAAACTGAATTAAGGTGGCCATTTGAACGAGTTAGATATATTGAAAAATTCCGTAAAAATTCATGAATACTCTTAAGATATAGTACTAGATGTTGTAAAAGATTTATGTCTTGAGACACTTTGCATCTATCCTAAATAATCATAAATATCAAAATCATATGCGTAAACCATCACCCAATCAATCAAAACCATCCATCAATCGAATCAACCAAATAATCAAACAATCAAACAATTAAGCACGTATGTGTACATATATTATAGTGTAATAATGAATTTCAGGTGTCATATTTGGATTTCTAGAATTAAGCCCATATTATGAGGCCATGATATTGGCCCATACGTGTTATGAAGGTTATATTATAGTTGATGTTTAAGTGACTGTGGTAACACAATTATTAGCCATTTTGGCATTCAACTCAGTCTCTCGTTTTCGAGCAAGTTCCAATATGTCGACGTGTTGATTTGCTGGTGTTTGCACCTCAGAACATGTTTCTCCTGCTTCTGCAAGTAGTAGTTCTTTGGCTAACTTCAGAGAAACTTCTTCTTTCATCGTTTGCTTTCTCTTTCGTTCCATGATCTCTTGAAGGATCACATCTTGAGAATCACCCTGTAGTGTTTACACTACATCCTTGTTTGATAGGAACCAGTGTACATACCTAATCTCATGTGTAGAAGTTATTTATATATATATGTAAATTAAACAAATGTCATGATAACAATCTAATTTGGGTGATGAAGATTACAAAAACAAACTTCCTTTTATCTATATTCTAACAAGAACATATTAACTAAAACAAGTATTATTTTCATTGAAGAGGTTCCACAAAGCACAACATAGTCTACTTACTCTCTTCTTTCTTCATCCCACGATTCACTTCAATTAAGGTGAGTTTTGTAGCTCCCTACTCAATTGAGATTCGGGCTGAAAAGTGTACACATACGTGCTTGTTTGATTGTTTGAATGACTTATTGATGGTTGATTGGTTTGTTTGATTTATTATGCATTCGTTTATGATTATATATTGTGAATAGGATAGTTGTACATACATGGAAGACGATGATACCATTAAAGGGTTATAGATGTGGTGGGAAGGCTGCGGGTGACCCTATATATAAGCATCTATGATTCCTTAATTGTAAAGGCGTACGAAGTGTATGTACTCGCTGCATTTGGTTGATTTGTTGGACATATGGACTTGTTTATTGATGATTTGATATGATTTACACCACGATGTGGACCGAGTACTTTCAAGTACTTGATGCCAAGTATTGGCCATACTTGATGATATGATATGATTTACACCACGATGTGGACCGAGTACTTTCAAGTACTTGATGCCAAGTATTGGCCATACTTGATGATATGATATGATTAACACCACGATGTGGACCAAGTATTGTGATACTTGATGATTTTGAGGTACATTGCATGACATTGACTCGCATATAATGTACGTATAGACATTTATACCTATTTGATACATTGCATGACATTGACATGTATACGATACATTTATTGGTAATGATACCATTTGTACTTGATTGTATACGAACTATTTGTATCATTTGTTGTTTGGTTACTTATTTGATAAGGTTGAACGTTATGTTAACCTCAATTGTCTAACAGGTGACGTACATGGGTTTGTTGTAAGTACATTGTTTGATGTTGTTATTATATATGATAATGTTATTGATGATGGTTTCTTGTAAACTATTACTACGAACTCACCAACCTTGTGTTGACACTTGCTAGTACACTTTTCAGGTAATCAGGTGAATCAAGGTCGAGATACATGATTGTTGGTTGCTTGGACCCGGACTTGGACTGATATGGATCAAGGATTCATTTACCATCTTTTGCATTATGCATTTTGTGTTTGTATGTTGACTTCATCTGTTGGATTCACTGAGTCCACTATGTTCATATAGTTTATGTTCTACGATAATTCCACTGTGTGCTATATAATTTCCGTAATATCTCGGGCCCAGCTTGGGGTGTTACAGAATGGTGGCCCATGCGTGGTCGTAGAGAATTAGGCGGTTTGACCTAGACTACGGCTTAAGTTAAAACTCTTCATATAGCATGCATGGTTAGGAATTTTGTGTGCAACGTGAATTATGTGAATCCTAAAAGGTGTACATTGTGAGTTCATAGAAAAGACCATTTATGTGATGACTTGAGTACAATGTGATGATCGTATGATGAGTACAATGGGGTTAATGTGTACATTGATTGAACTTGATTATGATTGAGATGGATTGTTGTTATTGATTATAAAGTATTTGAAACGTACCCGAATACTAGTAGCAGAAACGAAAGAGATTGATATGATGTTTAAATCACCGGTCGAGAAAGCGATCACAATAAAGGAAACTTTCGAGTTTCTCAGCCTAAGAATCCTTCAACAGGTTTGCTTTGAACTAACCGAACAAGACTATTTTGTTTTTTGCATATTACAAGTAAAGGCAAAGCTAGGAGTTTTAGCCTTGGTGATTAAGGTCTAGCAACCTCCGGGTATTGTTTGAAGTGTTCGTGTGGATCAACTGTAGAGATATTCATAATATTGAATATTGTTTCATCCTACGCAATTTCATCTACTGAAAAGGTATTATTCCTAATCTACTTATTATGACAACTATCATGGTGTAATTGGATCTTGGTGGAAATATTAATCGTGTGCATGTTTTATAAAATACATGTTTGTATTTTTAGTCTTCCGCTGCGTTTATAAATTTTAAAAGTACACACAAGTGGGAGTTTGTTGGATTAGTGTGTACGTCATAACACAAAACTATACTACCGCTTATACACGAGCCTACGGGGTCACACACAATGAACATTTAGATATCCGGATATATGTATATTGTATACATATAAAATCACCAAAGTATTTAATTAATAAATGATGTATTAATTAATAAACAAATAAAATAAAAGTGAGAATTATTGAAGTGGTTGTTCACTTGTTCTCAATTTGTTTTATTACTCCCTTTCTTGTCGGCAGACAAAATTGTATGTCATGATACAATATTATAAATGAGAGAGACATAAAGTTCCAAAATTTGTTTTGGATTCATCATTCATTTTATAATATATAATAGATGAGATATTACAATCTGGATTTTGGTATGGCTCTTTACAGCCGAGCACTTAAATAAATAGACGTGGTTTTAAGTCTAAAATAAGAGGAAAATGAGAGTGAATTTTTCCTTAAGTACTTAATGAATGCAAAATGAAACGAGAATAGAAGACTACCTTTTCTATTTATGTTATACGGCTGGACAAGAAAAGGAACCAAACTAGGAGTTTGGAAATAATTATTTTGGTGATTATTATATATGTATACAATATACATATATCAGGATATCTAAATGTTCATTGTGTGTGACCCCGTAGGCTCGTGTATAAGCGGTAGTATAGTTTTGTGTTATGACGTACACACTAATCCAACAAACTCCCACTTGTGTATGGCATAACATCTAGAAAACTACACAGACAAATATTTGCGTCTAGCAACACATCATTATCCCCGAAAACACACGAGTGTTTGTTTCAGCTAAACGAACGATCATTATTAAAATAATGATTTAATGATTGAGTGTCAATTGTCCCTTTATTACTGATACCGTGTTGACAAGAGACATGGATCTAGTCACTCACATTTTCAACAAATTTTGTTACTCGATATAGAAAAGTTGAATGCAATAACCAAGTTAGAATTGATCAACAATCAATATAGCTTGGGCACGGCCGTGTAAATATCCATTCATTTTCATCGAGGGGCCCAGTGGTATCATACTCTCGCATAGAGGAATAAATCCCATATTGATTTTATGTGCACATCATGTATTTCACATCATACCCAATAATGGCCTTTATGACTACCTTGTTCAGGATAGCGTTTAACCATATCAAAGCATAATATGTCATACAATCAGCAACCAACATACAAATCTCAGGTCTAAGGACACAAAGACATAATCACTTCGAGATTCACTGTTGACACCGATCCATACAGTGACATCTCGTGATTTGGGTCACTCCAATATTCATCAACAATGAATACATATGAATTTTGGCCTCAACAGGTTAACTATTCACCATCAGTGAATAAAACCAAAACTTCATATTAGTCTTAATTCATGTTACTCCCATAACATGACCGACTATGGAGATTTTGAATAATCAACAATTATTCATGGATTAAACATGCTAATATAGAACACAGTATTATAAATGAAAACGATCATACCAAGTATATCAATTCATTAAGATAAAACTGTTTAATGTTCCAAAAATATCCAAATACTAATTTACATATGAAATAGATCAGTAGCATAACGAAGTCCAATACTACTAGCATGATCATCATGCTTGTTGTGTGTCATGGGCTTAGTGAATGGATCAACTACATTATCATCTGTGTGAACCTTAAGAATATTAATCTCATTCCTCTCAATGACTTCACGAATGTAGTCAAACTTTCGAAGAATGTGTCGGCTACCTTTACGTACACGTGATTCTTTCGCAAGTATAATAGTACTCGAATTGTCACAGTACATTTCCATGGGAGATTCAATGCTGGGTACTACTCCGAGCTCAGCAACGAACTTCCTAATCCAGACAGCTTCCTGAGCAGCTTCTGAGGCAGCAATGTATTCTGCTTCTGTTGTAGATTGTGCAACTGTGCTCTGCTTTGAGCTCTTCCAATCAACTCCCCCGCCATTCATGACAGAGACATAACCAGATTGGGATCGAGAATCATCTCGATCGGTTTGGAAACTGGCATCCGTATAACATTTAATACTCAACTCTTCTTCCAAACCACCGTAAACCAAAAACATATCTTTAGTTCTCCGTAAATACTTAAGAATGTTTTTAACAGCAATCCAATGTTCTTCACCTGGGTTCTGTTGATAACGACTCGTCAAACTCAAAGCTAACGAGACATCAGGTCTAGTACATAACATGGCATACATAATGGATCCTATAGCCGAAGCATATGGAATACCTTTCATTCGTCTTATCTCATCAGGTGTGATAGGACTTTGAGCCTTGCTCAAGTTTATACCCTTTTGTACTGGCAATGCTCCACGCTTGGAGTCTTGCATGTTAAATCTTCGCAAGATTTTGTCAATGTATGTACTTTGACTCAAACCAATAAGCCGTTTGGATCTATTTCTATAGATTCTGATTCCAAGAATGTAAGTAGCTTCTCCAAGATCCTTCATGGAAAAACATTTTCCAAGCCAAGATTTAACATCCTGCAAAGTTGGAATATCGTTTCCAATAAGTAATATGTCATCAACATACAAGATCAAGAAGACTACTTTACTCCCACTAGCTCTAATGTAAACACAGGGCTCATCTTGGTTTTGAGAAAAACCAAACTCTTTGATTTTCTCATCAAACTTAAGATTCCAGCTCCTGGATGCTTGCTTCAATCCATAAATGGATTTTTGAAGCTTGCATACTTTATTAGGATGCTTTGAATTGACAAAACCTTCTGGCTGATCCATATATACGTCCTCGCTTAGGTCTCCATTTAGGAAAGCGGTTTTGACATCCATTTGCCATATTTCATAATCATGAAAAGCAGCTATGGCAATAAGTATCCTAATTGATTTAATGCTCGCGACTGGTGAAAAGGTTTCCTCATAATCAATTCCTTGAGTCTGAGTATAGCCTTTTGCTACCAACCGAGCTTTAAATGTGTTTTCATTACCGTCCATGTCAGTCTTCTTCTTGAAGACCCATTTACACCCTACTGTCTTACAATTGGGTGGAAGATCCATCAAGTCCCATACTTGATTATCCTTCATGGACTGCAACTCGATATGGCTTCACGGTAGTTAGAGGGTTCATCATAATCCCCTAGATAAGGCTCATCTGAATTAATTACATAATTGTACCTCGCAGGCAGATGAGAAGTTCTTTTAGATCTACGAAGTGCAGGTGCAACATGTTCTGGCTCACCAACAGTGTGCTCAGATTCAACATGTGGACTGCTAGTATTTCCAACAGTGGTATCAGAGCCACTTTTACACCTTTTAGTTGTTAGGTGATTTTATTTTTTGATCATTTTTGATAGAAAAATAAATCACCACTTTAAATTTCGAATTTAATTTTTATGGCTTGATTAGTTAATTTTATATATTTCAATATAATCCATGGTTGTACCCATGCATTGCAACCATGGACAAGCCATATGTAGTTTTAATAATGTAGTTATTAAAATTGTTGTTGCATGCATAGCCCATGATGCCCTTAGCCTATGGAATTGTTTTGTTGTGATGATTGTTGATTATTACAACATTATAAATGTTGGTTGATTAATTTATTTGGGGCCATAGAAGCAAAAGTTGTATAATATTTATTTTTAATTTTCATAGTTGTTGTATTTATATTTATTTTTATTGTAAGTATTAGACTAGTTGTACTTTTCAATTTAAATAAATGTAACAAGATGAAGATTGAAGATAAAAGATGCAACATGGTAGTTTTGCTTTGAAGATGGTGTTTTCTTTATCAAGTCAACAACATGGGCATATGGCACAAAAAAAATTCTCACTTGGTTCTTGGATTAAGTGGGAGTATAGGATTGTCCTTAGATTGACCTCTTGATTTCATATTGGCTCATGAAATCAAGCATAGGATTTTTTGGGCTAGGCTATGTGTGTGTGATGCATGGTTGTGTTTTTATTTTTGCACTTATTTATAATTGTTGATTATAAAATATGCTAAAATGTTTTTGATGGAAACATTAAATAAAAACACAAAATGAGTTTAAAGATTAAAATTGGTGATTTTAAAAGGTAAACTCCAATGAGTTTAAAATATATTGTTTTGAAACTCAAATATATATATATATATATATATATATATGTTTAAATTATATTTTAAAATATATATATTATATATATATATATCATAAAAATAAAAATTGTTATATATATATATATATATATATATATATATATATATATATATATATATATATATATATATATATATATATATATATATATATATATATATATATATATATATATATATATATATATATATATATATATATATATATATATATATATATATATATATATATATATATATATATATATATATATATATATATATATATATATATATATATATATATATATATATATATATATATATATATATATATATATATATATATATATATATATATATATATATATATATATATATATATATATATATATATATATATATATATATATATATATATATATATATATATATATATATATATATATATATATATATATATATATATATATATATATATATATATATATATATATATATATATATATATATATATATATATATATATATATATATATATATATATATATATATATATATATATATATATATATATATATATATATATATATATATATATATATATATATATATATATATATATATATATATATATATATATATATATATATATATATATATATATATATATATATATATATATATATATATATATATATATATATATATATATATATATATATATATATATATATATATATATATATATATATATATATATATATATATATATATATATATATATATATATATATATATATATATATATATATATATATATATATATATATATATATATATATATATATATATATATATATATATATATATATATATATATATATATATATATATATATATATATATATATATATATATATATATATATATATATATATATATATATATATATATATATATATATATATATATATATATATATATATATATATATATATATATATATATATATATATATATATATATATATATATATATATATATATATATATATATATATATATATATATATATATATATATATATATATATATATATATATATATATATATATATATATATATATATATATATATATATATATATATATATATATATATATATATATATATATATATATATATATATATATATATATATATATATATATATATATATATATATATATATATATATATATATATATATATATATATATATATATATATATATATATATATATATATATATATATATATATATATATATATATATATATATATATATATATATATATATATATATATATATATATATATATATATATATATATATATATATATATATATATATATTAAAACTTGGGTAGTTAAACAATCAAAACATAAACCAAAATACACTCCGTTCTTTGTTGGAGAAGGAGAAACTCAATGGTACTAACTTCCTGGACTGGCACCGCAATTTGAGGATTGTCCTCAAATATGAAGGGAAGTTGAACAAAATTGAAGAACCCTTACCATATCCTCCTACCGAGACAGCTACTGCTGCTCAGCGAAATGCTTATCAAAAGTTGTTTGATGAGCAAGAGAAGATAGCTTTAATTATGCTTGCGAGTATGACTCCTGAAATCCAAAAGGAAATGGAAGATCGCACAGCATATGATATGATTACTGAGCTGAAAAATATGTTTCAGAAACAGGCAAATCAAGAGTTGTATGAAACTCACAAGCTTCTTCACACTTGCAAAATGGAGGAGGGTCAGTCAGTGAGCTCTCATGTTTTGAAAATGAAGAGCTACATTGATAGGTTGGAAAAGCTTGGAACTCCCATGCCGACTCTCTTGGCTGTCAACACGATTTTGGCTTCACTCCAAAGTTGCAAGGTTGGGAGAAGTCTCTGTCAGAGCTGAATAAGATTCCACCACCCCCTAAGAAAGAAAACCCAGCAAAAGACGCCGAATGTTTCCGTTGGGGAAAAGTTGGCCATTGGAGGAGGAACTGTCCTGTCTATCTATCTGAGCTGAAAAAGGGCAAAGCTGGTGAGACTAGCAAATCAGGTATATTTCATATACAACTATATACTTTTTCTAGTGATTCTTGGATCTTTGATACTGGTTGTGGTACTCACATCTGTAAATATGTTCAGGGAATGAGAAGAAGTAAGAAACTGAAGAAAGGGACACTGGACCTGCGAGTGGGCAACGGGGGTCGAGCAGCTGTTGAAGCTATTGGCACCTATGAGCTTACTCTTCCAAGTGGCCTTATTGTTTTGTTGGAACAATGTCATTATGCTCCTAGTATTACGAGCAACGTAGTTTCAGTTTCACGTTTGAAAGATGTTGGTTATGAACTTGCATTTATGCACTTTGGTATTTCTGTTTCTAAGAATAATGTATTTTATTTTAATGCCTATCCGCGTGATGGTATTTTTGAAATTGATATGCATGGTGTGACTTCAAATAATAGTTGTGTATATACTTGTACTGCCAAACGATTCAAGCAAGACTTGAATAAGACCTATCTATGGCATTGTCGTCTTAGTCATATAAACAAACAACGCATTTCAAAACTCCAATCTGATGGACTTTTGGAATCAACTGGCTCTGAGTCATTTGATGTATGCGAGTCTTGTTTATGTGGAAAGATGACAAAGGCACCTTTCTCCGGTTTAGGTGAAAGAGCTAAAGATCTTTTAGGACTAATACATACTGATGTATGTGGCCCTTTTAGAACTATGTCTAGAAATGGTGAATCATACTTCGTTACATTTACTGATGATTATAGTAGATATGGTTATGTTTACTTGTTGAAACATAAACATGAAGTTTTTGAAACGTTCAAAGTCTTCCAAAATGAAGTAGAGAATCAGCTTGGAAAGACCATTAAAGCCCTTCGTTCTGATCGAGGTGGTGAGTATTTCACTTGTTCTCAATTTGTTTTATTACTCCCTTTCTTGTCGGCAGACAAAATTGTATGTCATGATACAATATTATAAATGAGAGAGACATAAAGTTCCAAAATTTGTTTTGGATTCATCATTCATTTTATAATATATAATAGATGAGATATTACAATCTGGATTTTGGTATGGCTCTTTACAACCGAGCACTTAAATAAATAGACGTGGTTTTAAGTCTAAAATAAGAGGAAAATGAGAGTGAATTTTTCCTTAAGTACTTAATGAATGCAAAATGAAACGAGAATAGAAGACTACCTTTTCTATTTATGTTATACGGCTGGACAAGAAAAGGAACCAAACTAGGAGTTTGGAAATAATTTTTTCTTGGTGATTAAGGTCTAGCAGCCTCTGGGTATTGTTTGAAGTGTTCGTGTGGATCAACTGTAGAGATATTCATATTATTGAATATTGTTTCATCCTACGCGATTTCATCTACTCAAAAGGTCTAGCAGCCTCTGGGTATTGTTTGAAGTGTTCGTGTGGATCAACTGTAGAGATATTCATATTATTGAATATTGTTTCATCCTACGCGATTTCATCTACTCAAAAGGTATTATTCTTAATCTATCTTTTATGACAACTATCATGGTATAATTGGATCTTGGTGGAAATATTAATCGTGTGCATGTTTTTATAAAATACATGTTTGTATTTTTAGTCTTCCGCTGCGTTTATAAATTTTAAAAGTACACACGAGGACCTAGTATTTCCAACAGTGGTATCAGAGCCACTTTTACACCTTTTAGTTGTCAGGTGATTTTATTTTTGAGATCATTTTTGATAGAAGGAAAGTAGAAGTAGTAACCCATTGTTTCCTTTGGGTGTCTTACTAAGATGCACTTAACACCACAATGCATGCGGTGTCTTGTCAACCTTCTTGGTTGGAACCATATTGAGAATGCGAACAGCAGTCTCTAGGGCATAATCCCAAAACGAAATGGGAAAGTCTTAAGGTTCACAGATGTTACATTATTCCCCCGTTAAAAGGATTTCGTCCTCGAAATTCAGATTATATCGAGTAAAAATATACTTAACTTGATGTAGTGTCTTTTATACCTTCTTGGTAGGAACCATATTGAGTATGCATGCAGCAGACTCTAATGCATTTCCCTCAAAAGACGGTATTAGAGTAATCAGACTCATCATAAATCAAACCATATCAAATAAAGTTCGATTCATCCGACCAGACACATCATGTGTTAGGTGGAATGAATTGTGAAACAATCTCACTATTCTTTAAGTGATCCAAAAACTCTAGACTCATATACTCACCACCTCGATCAGAACGAAGGGTTTTAATGGTCTTTTCAAGCTGATTTTCTACTTCATTTTGGAAGACTTTTGAACGTTTCAAAAACTTCATGTTTATGTTTCAACAAGTAAACATAACCATATCTACTATAATCATTAGTAAATGTAACGAAGTATTATTCACCATTTCTAGACATAGTTCTAAAAGGGCCACATACATCAGTATGTATTAGTCCTAAAAGATCTTTAGCTCTTTCACCTAAACCGGAGAAAGGTGCCTTTGTCATCTTTCCACATAAACAAGACTCGCATACATCAAATGACTCAGAGCCAGTTGATTCCAAAAGTCCATCAGATTGGGGTTTTGAAAAGCGTTGTTTGTTTATATGACCAAAATGACAATGTCATAGATAGGTCTTATTCAAGTCTTGCTTGAATCGTTTGGCAGTACAGGTATATATAGAATTATTATTTGAAATCACACCATGCATATCAATTTCAAAAATACCATCACTTGGATAGGCATTAAAATAAAAACATTATTCTTAGAAACTGAAATAGCAAAGTGCGTAAATGTGAGTTCATAACTAATATATTTCAAAAGTGAAACTGAAACCACATTGCTCGTAATACTAGGAGCAAAATGACATTGTTTCAACAAAACAACAAGGCCACTTGAAAAGTAAGCTCATAGGTGCCAATAGTTTCAAAAAATGTTTGATCCCTATTTCACACTCGCAGATCTAGTGTGCCTTTCTTCAGTTTCTTACTTCTTCTCATTACCAGTATATTGATACAAATCATATCTGTAACAAAATCTAGGAATCACTAGAAAAAGCATATAATTGTATATGGCATATACCTGATTGGCTAGTCTAACCTAGCCTTGCCTTTCTTCAGCTTTAGATAGGTAGACAGGAACAGTTCCTTCTCCAATGACCAACTTTTTTATAATGAAAACAGTCGGTGTCTTTTGCTGGGTTTTCCTTCTTGGGAGGCGGTGGAATCTTATTCCTAGCAACTCCTTTGCCCTTTCCCTTCCTGGAAATTTTTGGCTTATTCTTTTTACCCTTACACCCTAAATCATCAGGATGCCCAGATTGGAGGTCTTTGATGGAACAATCTGTTCAGCAGCTTTGGGCATCAAGTGCAACTCTGGGAGTTCCAAGCTTTTCCAACATTTCAATGTAGCTTTTCATATTCAAAATATGAGAACTAACTGATTTACCCTCCTTCATTATGCATGTGTGAAGAATCTTGTGAGCTTCATACAACTCATGATTTTCCTGTTTCTGAAACATATTTTTCAGCTCAGTAATAATATGCTTTGCGATCTTCCATTTCCTTCTGGAGGTCAGGAGTCAAATTTGCAAGCATTATTAAAGCTATCTTCTCATCCTCATTGAACAACTTTCAATAAGCATTTTGCTGAGCAGCATTAGCTGTCTTGGTAGGAGGATCTGGTAAGGGTTCTCCAATGGTTTTCAACTTCCCACTATTGTTGAGGACAATCCTCTGGTTGCGGTACTAGTCTAGGAAGTTTGTACCATTGAGTCACTCCTTCTCCAACAAAGAACGGAGTGTGTTTTGGTTTACGTTTTAATTGTTTATCATCTACGATAAAAGTAAGGTTTAATTTAGTATTTTCGATACGAAAACTTTAATAAATTAACTACCCAAGTTTTAATATTATAAAACAATTAATTTACGAAAGCCTAAGATCCACATAGAGATTCCATAACTACATCTGTTGATCAGCTAGCAGTTAAGGAGTCTATTGGTAGGTAACGGGTACCAATTGCATTACAAGTGCAACTCTTAGATCTTTATGGGACCTTGAGATATGTGTAGTTCAACAAACCACTATTATCTACTGGCATGTTTATCCCATCCTTGCCTCGTTCAGGTCTCACCGTGCACGATTAAGTCGTCCAATTTGGAAACAGTGGAAATTTAGCCTAGTCTCACTTGTAACTAAAAATCCACCTCGTGGCTATAATTCGATTAGGTCTCACCGTAACCAAAAAATAACGAGGAGTGTTCGCAAGCTGATTGGATGGCATGACTTAAAATTAACGGGTATATTTAAAAAGATTTGTGTTAACGAATATTGCATGCACACAAAATTCGCTACACTATTTGTTAAAACTCATTTTAACCAATGTATATATATATAATATATATATATATTATATATCTATATATGTATATGTGTGTTGTGTGTGTCAATGTGTGTGTGTTGTGTGTGTGTGTGTGTGTGTGTTGTGTGTGTGTGGTGTGTTATTGTTGTAGTTTTAGACTAGTAGTTTATAGTTGGTGGGGTTGTGATCATTTGAAAACTAAAATTTTTGTGAAAACTAGAAAACTGGCCAAAACACACTATGATCTGAATTTAACACAATGTGTTTTTAATGTGTTTTTAGAAAACACATTGTGTTAAGTTCATATCACAGTGTGTTGAACAATTTTCTGATTTTCACGCGCTATCAAAAACATACTGTGATTTAAAACTTAACACAATGTGTTTTTAGATTACACAATAAAAACACATTGTGTTTTTAGAAAACACAATTAAAACACATTGTGTTAGATTCAGATCACAGTGTGTTTTGGCCAGTTTCTAGTTTTCACAGAAATTTTAGTTTTCAAATGAACATTTCACATATATACACATATATATTAATATTAATATCATATATATACAATATATATATATATATGTCGAATATGTTTGTGTCTCTAGTTTGTTATTTTATTTTGGAATATAAAATCACATATTTTAATTTTAGACAAAAATAACAAATACACAAACGTGTATCACTTTAAAACAATTTTAAAAGATGTCGACCATATATATTTTATATATATATATATATATATATATTTGAGTTTCAAAACAATATATTTTAAACTCATTGGAGTTTAACTTTTAAAATCACCAATTTTAATCTTTAAACTCATTTTGTGTTTTTATTGAATGTTTCCACCAAAAACATTTTAGCATATTTTATAATCAACAATTATAAATAAGTGCAAAAATAAAAACACAACCATGCATCACACACACATAGCCTAGCCCAAAAATCTTATGCTTGATTTCATGAGCCAATATGAAATCAAGAGGTCAATCTAAGGACAATCCTATACTCCACTTAATCCAAGAACCAAGTGAGATTTTGTGCCATACGTCCATGTTGTTGACTTGATAAAGAAAACACCATCTTCAAAGCAAAACTCCATGTTGCATCTTTTATCTTCAATCTTCATCTTGTTACATTTATTTAAATTGAAAAGTACAACTAGTCTAATACTTACAATAAAAATAATTATAAATACAACTACTATGAAAATTAAAAATAAATATTATACAACTTTTGCTTCTATGGCCCCAAATAAATTAATCAACCAACATTTATAATGTTGTAATAATCAACAATCATCACAACAAAACAATTCCATAGGCTAAGGGCATCATGGGCTATGCATGCAACAATAAATTTTAATAACTACATTATTAAAAACTACATATGGGTTGTCCATGGTTGCCATGCATGAGTACAACCATGGATTATTTAGAATATATAAAATTAACTAATCAAGCCATAAAAATTAAATTCGAAATTTAAAGTGGTGATTTATTTTTCTATCAAAAATGATCAAAAAATAAAATCACCTGACAACTAAAAGGTGTAAAAGTGGCTCTGATACCACTGTTGGAAATACTAGGTCCTCGTGTGTACTTTTAAAATTTATAAACGCAGCGGAAGACTAAAAATACAAACATGTATTTTATAAAAACATGCACACGATTAATATTTCCACCAAGATTCAATTACACGATGATAGTTGTCATAAAAGACAGATTAAGAATAATACCTTTTGAGTAGATGAAATCGCGTAGGATGAAACAATATTCAATAATATGAATATCTCTACAGTTGATCCACACGAACACTTCAAACAATACCCAGAGGCTGCTAGACCTTTTGAGTAGATGAAATCGCGTAGGATGAAACAATATTCAATAATATGAATATCTCTACAGTTGATCCACACGAACACTTCAAACAATACCCAGAGGCTGCTAGACCTTTTGAGTAGATGAAATCGCGTAGGATGAAACAATATTCAATAATATGAATATCTCTACAGTTGATCCACACGAACACTTCAAACAATACCCAGAGGCTGCTAGACCTTAATCACCAAGAAAAAATTATTTCCAAACTCCTAGTTTGGTTCCTTTTCTTGTCCAGCCGTATAACATAAATAGAAAAGGTAGTCTTCTATTCTCGTTTCATTTTGCATTCATTGAGTACTTAAGGAAAAATTCACTCTCATTTTCCTCTTATTTTAGACTTAAAACCACGTCTATTTATTTAAGTGCTCGGCTGTAAAGAGCCATACCAAAATCCAGATTGTAATATCTCATCTATTATATATTATAAAATGAATGATGAATCCAAAACAAATTTTGGAACTTTATGTCTCTCTCATTTATAATATTGTATCATGACATACAATTTTGTCTGCCGACAAGAAAGGGAGTAATAAAACAAATTGAGAACAAGTGAACAACCACTTCAATAATTCTCACTTTTATTTTATTTGTTTATTAATTAATAAATCATTTATTAATTAAATACTTTGGTGATTTTATATGTATACAATATACATATATCCGGATATCTAAATGTTCATTGTGTGTGACCCCGTAAGCTCGTATGTAAGCGGTAGTATAGTTTTGTGTTATGGCGTACACACTAATCCAACATGAAATTCATTATTACACTATAATTGGCCCAATATATAGATAAATATACACAACTATTTCATTTATTGAAATAGTTAGTCAAATTACATGCAAGGTCAAACGGGTCAAAATCACAGATGTTACAGAATATGAGCTCAGATTCTTCAAAAAAGGATTGTTTTAGCAAAAAACAAATTCTCAAGTTCTCAATTATCAAATTCTCAATTCTCAATTCTCAAGATCTCCTTCTAATACACCTCATTTTCCACCACTTCCGATGATACAAAATAGATTTGCTCCATTAACCCCAGGCCCAAGACCTAGACCTCCATTTTCATCTATTATACAAACCTTAGAATCGAAACCTATTGTTCAAAAACCAACCTTATCTGCTTCATCATCCATTTCTCCAGCCACCATTCCTTATCTTACAAACCCCAATATTAAGATTATAAAAATTTTAGAATCCATTGAAGTTGAAAAGGTACAAAAAAGTTTTTTCACCTTAATAGATTTTCTATACCCCAAAGGTTGCCATTTCTATAATGGAGAATATAAAACCAGAGAATATTATCAAGCTATTCTTGTTGATTCAGAATTCGACACAATTTTAATAAAGAAGATCCCTCTAAAATAGCTTATAGTCAAGTTAAGATTTTAAGAGTCCTTACTCTAGAAGATTGGAATTCAAAACCTTATATTTCAAAAACTCTCTCAAATTTTCCTTCCTATCCTCAGTATAATTATTATGATTATCAAGAAGCTTGGGAAAAAACCTTTTTATTAAGAAATTATGATCATTCTTGGTTTTTTCAATTTGATGACAATTTCTCAAATATTTATCCTACATGGTTTATCAAATGGTTTAAATATATGGGAATTCGACCTGAAGCTTTTCCCAAAGATATATCAGAAGCATTCTCAAAGTTTACAGATTATTTTCAACAAGATGGAACCCCTATTTTTGAATACACTTTACAATTTATGAGTACATTTAGAATCCCATGGATTTCTTCATGGACTTATATTTTTGAAGAAGAAAAAACTACAGAACTCTCTCCACCTTTACTCTATAGACAATATAAATTCAAATGGTGGAATAAGTTCTCTATAGAAAAAACAAATATTCAAGTTGTCAACAAATATTGTAAGGAATTAACAAATCAATATGAAAAAAGTCTCAAGTCTCCAGTTCTAGATTCCAAAGTTCACAAAGAAGATCAAGAGTATATTCAAAGGATTCAAGCTTGCAGTTCTCAAGAAGAAATGTTAAATTTTTTTAATGAAATTCGGCATTCACCATCTCCTTCAAGGAAATCATCGCCAGACACAGAAATATTTCAAGATTCTCAAGACCCATATGATATGATGTAGATATAATAATAAAGTTAAATAATAATAATAATAATAAAGTATTCAAAATAAGGACAAAAGACTATTTGGCAAAATCAATAATTTTACTTTTGCAAAAGGAACGGCTATAATCAAAAGAAGCAACAATCATTCATCCACTTTTGTCAAAAATAAGATTCCATATTTCAAGACATTTTCAACAAAGACGGACAATTCAAGAAAAGGACTTCAAAAGAAGACAAAAGAAAAAGAAATCCAATTATTCAGAAGATGATAAGACTCAATTATTCAAAGAGGACGTGGAAAGTTTTAATTACAAAGACTCCGGAAGACTCAAGAGAAAGAGAAGACTTTTCTTCTATAAAAGGAATCAAAACTCTGCATCAAAGAGCATCGAAAAATTTATATATTTCCTTCATGTATGAAAAAATCTCCAAAAGAAAAACTCCTATTATCAACTGCTCTATGTTCAAAAAAATTAGATTTTCAAATTATTGTAGCTCCTCCCGATTGTAAGACAATCATTTGTAATCAAGATTTTCAATCAATAAATTCAGGTATTATTTAAATTTATGTTGTCTTTAATAATGTATATTGTCATCATTCATATTTAATTCAATCTTTCATGTCTATATCAATCCAACAATCCAAAATGGTATCAGAGCCATGTTTTCTATCTAATTAAGGATCTTAATAATTGAATCAATATGAATATAAATATTGGCTTTCTGCTTTTCTTTTTGTGAGGGCTAAATCAAGATTTCTTTTAGAGAAAATTTCATTAGATCACCCTGTGGTTTGCTGTTTTATCAATTTTCGCCCCTGTCTTTTTTTTATTATTACTTCACCCTGTGGTGACTTTTTGTATCATTAGAAACCCCTCTCTCAAACGGACGTTTATTGGTCTCCGTTAACCCTCTCATGTGCATTGCACATGAGGGTATTTTCGTCTTTTTACCTCTTATCTTCTTCCCCAAAAGATATATACATCTGGATCTAAATCCAAACAACCAACTAAATACTCATTTTATATCTGTATATATCTATATCTAAATCCAAACAAAAAATACAACCCATTTTACTTCAAAACAAAAACCAAACACATAATCCCAACAAATTATACACACATACTTAGAAATATATATGATAGTATGTTCCACAAAATTACACAATATGATGGTATGCTCCAAAATTCAATCAGGAATATCTCGATGGTGATGGCTAGGTGGGTTTCTCAACGGTGACTGTTCATCGGACGAGTGGCGGCCAGGTGGGTTTTCAATTAGGGTTTCGGTATGAACAACCCTAGATTCGATCGATTGAGTGTCAGATTTCAAGACAGAAGCAACACCAACAAAAATCGGTCCCTCCCCAGCCCTATTCTGATCGGAATTCACCACAGAAGTGGCCGAAAGTGGTGGTGATTGTACAGTAGCGGCGGCATCATCTTGTCCAGTGATTGATCCATATTGACAAATCATTCCGACTAACAGGTTGCGGTGGTGGGTTTCTCCGACGGGTTGTGGTGGTGGGTTTCTCCTGCGTGTTACGGTGGTGGTTATGTATATGGTGGTAGCGGGTTACGGTGGCTGCTGATTTCTTAACCTTTTCCAGCAACGACGGCGGGTTACGGGTTACGGTGGCGGGTTAACATCTTAATAGAGCCGCTGCCGGAGGTAACATCTCTTCATCATCATCTTCCTCATCTTCATCATCATTAACACTTTCTTCAAAACTATCATCACCAATTTCATCTCTATTATTATGATTATTATGATTATTAAAGTTATTATTGTTATTATTATTTACTCTATTTTCTCTTCTTATTTTACTCCTTGTTGTAGCAGAATACGTTTTTTTATATGATATAGGTATATATAATTAGAACTTTATTATTAAGAAAGAAAGATTGGGGAACAGAAGAGTTTTTGGGGGAAAAAAGGATTTGATCTGATTATTTGAAATGGGAAGGTGAAATGGGTGTTTTAGAAGCAAAATGACTAATTTTACCCTCATGTGCAGTGCACATGGGAGCTTTGACGGAGCCACACTAACGTCCGTTTGAGAGAGGGGTTTCTAATGATACAAAAAGTCACCACAGGATGAAGTAATAATAAAAAAAAAGACAGTGGCGAAAATTGATAAAACAGCAAACCACAGGGTGATCTAATGAAATTTTCTCCTTTTTTCTGTTTTTCTTGGTAGATCATAGTAATTTTATCAAAGAGTTTGTATGTATTTATATGTTTGAAAGTGATTGTGATTATTGGGATAAAAGGGTTTTTTTTAGTTTGGTGACTGATTTTGATAAATCTAGTTATTGAGATCTGTCTGTTTTGTGATGTAAATATAGATAAAAATATATATGTATATATGATCCAGGTGTATATATGATGTAGGGAGAAGATAAGAGGCTAATAGGACTATATTGTCCTCATGTGCAATGCACATGACATGATTAACGGAGTCGGACTAACATCTGTTATGGTGAGGGGTATGTAATGATACCAAAAGTCACCACAACGTGATGTAATAATAAAAAAAAGTACAGGTATGAAACTTGATAAAATAACATACCCCAGGGGCATGTAATGAAATTAACTCTATATACAATTTCTTTTCTGTATAGAAAACACGAGTCATAACCAAATTTGGTTGTATTTAGTGACTAACTGACCATTTTAACACAATTAACAAATTGATTGATGTGACTAGCAATCCGATCGACTTGATAGTAAATCACTACGTAAATAGTGTCAACTCGAAATGTATCGATGTAATTCAACATGCATTATTTACATATTGTGTCTTTTTCATAAAAGAATTATGCCTTAATTAGAATATTCTCATCCAACTTGAGAGATCGATCTATGTAAGAAAGATTGGTTTAAAAAAGTATTCTTCCTGGGCATAATGCTATTTCAACCGTTTGTTTTGTATTGTGTAACTTTACCGATGCTCTTTTCAAATGTGCGTTGTATATGTAGCTTTCTATGGATGATGCTCTTTTGTTTTAACAAGTTCTTAATTAAATCCACACTTTACACCGTAAAGAATATATTGGCAAGTTCTAACTTCTAACACTACTGATTTGGTAAGCTGACTGCTGACCTGACAACTGAATAGACATTAACTTAATTTTTATAGAACTTTTCTAAGAATTCCTTCAAATTCCATTTTAGAAAACATTTTGAACACTTTGAAAAGAAACTTATTCTTTAAGCAAAAACTTGCTAAATTAATGTGTCACGCAAACGTTATCAAAATGCTAAATTGCTAAGACTAGTAGGAGTATGGGGTTCCAAGAACCCCATCCTCTCCACCGATTTTTGACATGTGGCATGACACCAAAAATGAGGGGTTCCCTTTTGAGGGGTTCTTGGCTTCTTTTTTTTTCTTCCAAGTTTGACTTTCATTTTTTTTTAATCAAAAATTTTAATTAAAACTACAATTTTTTATCAAAACTCTAATAAAAACATATATCATACATACCAAATTAAGTTATTACATAAAATAAAGTTCTTAATTAATAACAACATACTAACTTAAGTTCTTAAAAATCACATATTACAACATTATTTTTATAAAAAAAAACAAACAAGCTACTCATCGTCGGAACTAACGTACTCGTTGAGATCCGGGAGGACCTCGTTATCTGGATCAAAGTCATGTGCTTGGGTCGACCAAAGATGATCAATCAAGTCCGCCGTAAGCATGTTGTGTGTTTCTCGGTTTTGAATTCGTTGTTCTAGTGGAGTTATTTGTTCCCAATAACCCGGTACTAGAGAAGGTTCATCCGGATTGTAGTCTTCACATATGGCCTTGCCCTCGTACTCCAATATCATGTTATGCAAGATGATACAAGCATAAATCACGTCTTGCATGAGTATTTTGTCCCAATACTGAGCCGGATGATTAAGGACCTTCCATCTCTTTTTTAACACACCAAAAGCCCTTTCTATACACTTACGTGCCGACTCTTGCTTTTTGTTAAAAAGTTTTCTCTTCTCCTCAACTAGATCGGTAAAAGTCTTGACGAATGTAGCATACTCGGGGTATATCCCGTCGCCTAGGTAGTACCCTCTCTCATAAAAGTTACCGTTTGCATAAAAAGAAGCTACATATTAGTAAATAAAAACGTATTAGTAAATAAGTATATAAATTAAATAAATAACTATATAAATTAAACGTATTAGTAAATAAACATATAAATTAAACATATACCTGAGGGCGCCAAACCGGATATAAGATCTTCAAGCACAGGAGATGACTCGAATACGTTGATGTCATTATGAGACCCTTGACACATCTCCCACGGCCAATGCATACAGTCAATACTACCAATCATACCGGGAAAACCATGAACTCTTTCATGCACATCATATATACGCTGAAGATCAGTCCATGTTGGTCTACGTAGGTATGTACGTCCATACAATTGAATTACACCTAAAAAAATATATAATAACATATACGTAAACTAATATATACAAACTAATAATGTAACGTATATAAACAAATAACATAAAAGCAAGAACCACCCTTCTTCTAAAACGCGGTCTCTCTTCTTCTTCTTCTTCTTCCTCCTCCTCTTGCGCGACCCTCATGGCCAAAGTAACGCGGCAACAACCGCACTTTCAACGGCATCATCGTAATCCTCGGAACCGAACGAATCAAAAGACGATGATGATGAAGACGACCGCATTTTCTTATATGTGTTTTAGTATGTATATATGTTGTAGTATGTTGTGTGTGTTTTTTATATATATAATGTGTGTATATATAGAGAGAAAGGAAGGAAAACAAAAAAAAAAAAAAAAATGTTGGTCAAAGTTTACGTTGGAGTGGGTACCCAAAATAGCCGTTGGCACATCTCCATAGACAATTGCCTCCCGTCCAAAATCGGCCAGCCTCCCATTTTTTTTCTCCAAGAACGCCGCGTGGGGCGGTGTGGACGACATCTAGCCCGGCGTTATCGAGCGCTTTTTGGGAAGGGGACGCCTTGTTCTTATCAGTCTAATAATTCCCATACATGGATAACAACTTGCGAATCTTTTGAGTTCACAAAGAGAACGGCTTTTTGGAACCCTAAGTGCGCACTTAATTAATCGTTGTTTTCTATCGGGTGTAAACCAATTTCCGTGTAAAAAGATTCCCATTAGATATACAACGATGATAGCTCAATTTACATTTAATTTAATAAATACAACATGACTCTATACTTGCCCTTGCCGACTTTCATTAACCCCTCTAACTTCTCCCCTAATTTTTCAAAGTCATGTGTATACTTTCCTTTGCCGGATGAACTCGTGTACGCAACTTTTTTAGCCACATCTTTACCGACTTGATGGATATACCGAGTCTCTCGAGTCTTTTCCTCTTCCTATGTGGTGTCGAGGTCGATGTTCACTCTCACATCCGACCCTTGGCTTTGTGGCCGGATCCGCTCAAGATGTCGTTTTGGACCTTTTAGAATTCGGTTCACAACAAGTGCTTTTGGATCATAATCACCATTAGGTGCTCATTGGATCGTAATCAACCACATGTTTCTTGCACCGCCCGATATCCGGTGGTGATAGTGGTTCCGCTGGCAGGGTGTTGACCATCCTTTGATGATCTAAACAAATAGAAAAGAGAAACATAATAAACTACATAAATAAATAATGGAGTAAATTACATTTTTGGTCCCTTAAATTTGCACGTTTTGCAGTTATTGCCCTTAAGTAAAAAAATTACAGTTTTGCCCCTAAAGTGGGTCAATTTTTTAAATCCACACTCCACGACTAGACAGCGTCAATTTGGTCCGTTAAATAAAGGGCAAATTCGTCTTCACCATGCTCCCCTTCTTCTTCTTCTTCTTTTTCTTCTTCTTCTTCTTCTTCTTCTTCTTCCACACTCAAACCCATATCCAGAGTTCATTTCAATCATTATCATCCACTACTACAAAACTGAAGAATACCGACGGATTTTTCCGACGGAAAAAATCTGTCGGAAATTTCCGACAGATCACCGACGAAGTTCCGACGGCATGCCATTTAATTTACTTATTGGAAAATTTATGACGGAATTCCGACGGATTAGCGACGAAACACAAATTCCGTCGGAAATCTGTCGGAAATTACCGACGGAATAGTGACGGCTTATAATATTCCGTCGGAAATCCGTCGGAACTATAATTGTTTTAAAAAAATTAAATTTTATTATTATATCCGTCGGTAATCTGTCGGAAATTTCCTACGGAATACCGACGGATTTGAAAACTCCGTCGGAAAATCGTCGGAAATTTCCTACGGAATACCGACGGATTTGAAAACTCCGTCGGAAATCCGTCGAAAATATATTTATTTAAGAAAGTTAAATTTGATTATTATATCCGTCGGGAATCTGTCGGAGATTTCCGACGGAATACCGACGGATTTTAAATCTCCGTCGGAAATCCGTCAGAAACATATTTGTTTTAAAAAAACTTTCGTAATTATATCCGTAGGGAATCCGTAGAAAATATTATTTAAAAAAAATGTCAAAAAAAAAACTTTATCCATAGGAATTTTCCAACAAATTTGCACACTTACTATGTTTTGCACACTTATCATAAAATATTAAAAAAATATATATCAAATCATAAATATAAATCCCGTATGTATTACTCGTATATGATAAACAAAAAGAGAATATCCTTTCCAATTTAGATTTCACCTTTATAATAATAAACCATACTAAGTTATAAATGTGGTCGTGTTTAGTTTTTTTTTTACTTTTTTTATATTAAGTTATAAAGATTTTGTTTAAATGGTGACATAAAAATGAAAAAAACATAATGTATATCTAAACTTTTATTTTTCAATCTTTTTTGAACAATAATTATAAAAACCCGCGCATTGTGCGGGTAAAATATCCATATGATATAAATTCCTAATATAATTAAAAATCTTATATTAAAAATCATATTAATTAGAAATCTTATATTAAATTCGTACATTGTACGGGTATTAAGACTAGTTAAATATATTATATATGTAGTAATCTATTCTTTGAAATAATGTTTTCACTCACACTGATATTCATCATTTGTATAAATGAGCCAAACGAGCCGTGTGTGTTCGTCTTTCACTCGGTTGGGCCTATTGGGCCCTAAACATTGCTTGTTATCTGAAACGAACTATTGAGAAACATACTAGTACCATTAGGCTCATGCGAACACTCTAAAATGAAGCTTTTGATATATGCTTATCATTAGGCCCAATTGTTAGCCCAATCTATTAACTATTATACATAAGTATGTATTAAGTATTATACATATTGCGTAACAATAAATTTTTTTATTTAATCTCTTTTTTTTTTATAAATAGAATAATATAAAGTTGTTTTAAAAAAATTAAATTTTATTATTATATCCGTCGGAAATCTGTCGGAAATTTCCGACAGATCACCGACGAAGTTCCGACGGCATGCCATTTAATTTACTTATTGGAAAATTTATGACGGAATTCCGACGGATTAGCGACGAAACACAAATTCCGTCGGAAATCTGTCGGAAATTACCGACGGAATAGTGACGGCTTATAATTTCCGACGGAAAAAATCTGTGGAAATTCAGAATACCGACGGATTTTTCCGACGGAAAAAATCTGTCGGAAATTTCCGACAGATTACCGACGAATTCCGACGGAAAAAACTGTGAAAGAATACCGACGGATTTTTCCGACGGAAAAAATCTGTCGGAAATTTCCGACAGATCACCGACGAAGTTCCGACGGCATGCCATTTAATTTACTTATTGGAAAATTTATGACGGAATTCCGACGGATTAGCGACGAAACACAAATTCCGTCGGAAATCTGTCGGAAATTACCGACGGAATAGACGATTCCGACGGTCACTACTACAAAACTGAAGAATACCGACGGATTTTTCCGACGGAAAAAATCTGTCGGAAATTTCCGACAGATCACCGACGAAGTTCCGACGGCATGCCATTTAATTTACTTATTGGAAAATTTATGACGGAATTCCGACGGATTAGCGACGAAACACAAATTCCGTCGGAAATCTGTCGGAAATTACCGACGGAATACCGACGGATTTTCCGACGGAAAAAATCTGTGGAAATTTCGACAGATACCGACGAAGTTTCCGACGGAAAAAATCTGTCGGAAATTTTCGACAGATACCGACGAAGTTCCGACGGAAAAAATCTGTCGGAAATTTTCGACAGATACCGACGAAGTTTCCGACGGAAAAAATCTGTGGAAATTTTCGACAGATACCGACGAAGTTCCGACGGAAAAAATCTGTCGGAAATTTTCGACAGATACCGACGAAGTTTCCGACGGAAAAAATCTGTGGAAATTTTCGACAGATACCGACGAAGTTCCGACGGAAAAAATCTGTCGGAAATTTTCGACAGATACCGACGAAGTTTCCGACGGAAAAAATCTGTGGAAATTTTCGACAGATACCGACGAAGTTCCGACGGAAAAAATCTTGGAACTGAAGAATACCGACGGATTTTTCCGACGGAAAAAATCTGTCGGAAATTTCCGACAGATCACCGACGAAGTTCCGACGGCATGCCATTTAATTTACTTATTGGAAAATTTATGACGGAATTCCGACGGATTAGCGACGAAACACAAATTCCGTCGGAAATCTGTCGGAAATTACCGACGGAATACCGACGGATTTTTCCGACGGAAAAAATCTGTCGGAAATTTTCGACAGATCACCGACGAAGTTCCGACGGCATGCCATTTAATTTACTTATTGGAAAATTTATGACGGAATTCCGACGGATTAGCGACGAAACACAAATTCCGTCGGAAATCTGTCGGAAATTACCGACAGAATACCGACGAATTTCCGACGGCATGCCATTTAATTTACTTATTGGAAAATTTATGACGGAATTCCGACGGATTAGCGACGAAACACAAATTCCGTCGGAAATCTGTCGGAAATTACCGACGGAATAGTGACGGATTTTCCGACGGAAAAAATCTGTCGGAAATTTTCGACAGATCACCGACGAAGTTCCGACGGCATGCCATTTAATTTACTTATTGGAAAATTTATGACGGAATTCCGACGGATTAGCGACGAAACACAAATTCCGTCGGAAATCTGTCGGAAATTACCGACGGAATAGTGACGGATTTTTCCGACGGAAAAAATCTGTCGGAAATTTCCGACAGATTACCGACGAATTTCCTAATATAATTAAAAATCTTATATTAAAAATCATATTAATTAGAAATCTTATATTAAATTCGTACATTGTACGGGTATTAAGACTAGTTAAATATATTATATATGTAGTAATCTATTCTTTGAAATAATGTTTTCACTCACACTGATATTCATCATTTGTATAAATGAGCCAAACGAGCCGTGTGTGTTCGTCTTTCACTCGGTTGGGCCTATTGGGCCCTAAACATTGCTTGTTATCTGAAACGAACTATTGAGAAACATACTAGTACCATTAGGCTCATGCGAACACTCTAAAATGAAGCTTTTGATATATGCTTATCATTAGGCCCAATTGTTAGCCCAATCTATTAACTATTATACATAAGTATGTATTAAGTATTATACATATTGCGTAACAATAAATTTTTTTATTTAATCTCTTTTTTTTATAAATAGAATAAAATAATAATATGGGTGTTACAACCCAATACAAAGTATTATGAGGATGAGATTCAAGTTTGTGTATACGAGCGCGCAGTGGCGGATGTACATTGTAAAGAGTGGGGGTAATGCCCCGACAATTATACTTTAAATTTGCTACAAATATATAACTTTGCTTTAGATTAATCGTTATTAAGAGACAATTATACTTTAAATTTGCTACAAATATATAACTTTTGTTATCAGTTGCAGTTTTTAAAGTTTAACTATTTATTATATTACTTATGCAGTCTATATATTTTTTTGAATTGATAATGACTTGTTTTAGTTCTACTAAATGTGCATTTTACTAATTACATCGTTATAAAAAGCTATTTTGTTATTAATATTGCTGCATTTTTTCGGTGTAGCCCTTTCATGGATTTTTTTGACCGTTATTAATAACTTGTCTAGCCGATATTATGTTTGCAATATGGTTGTTAAGAAAAAAAATTTGCCCCCCGTAAATCAAATTTCTAGATTCGCCTCTGTGAGCGCGTTTTAATGATTTTGAGAGGTTGTCGATTGATGAGAAACCAAAAATGATTCAAGAACGCAAAATAACTAGTGTCCGATAAAAATGCAACTAAACTGTAAAATACTTTAAATTTGACAAAATTGAATTATTAATTAACTAATGTTGTCATATTTATAGTCGTTTGAAAGGTAATTAAAAAATACAATCAAATGTGTCGACGAATCATTTTAATTAATCTCGAGTCTCTCGTATTTAGGCGGTCTAACGGAGCCAAACACGGTTAAGGTTAGATAGCTCAAGGAAAAATAGGTCATACAAAACCCTAGCCCACCACTCTTCTCCCTCATTTCTTCAACTCTCACTTTCTCCACTCTCTCTCTCTCTAAAACCGTCTCTCTCCACTCTCTCTCTCTCTAAAACCGTCTCTCTCCACTCTCTCTCTTCCATTTCTTCAAGATTTGGTAAGGAATTTCTTAGATCTATACAAATAAACTATTTTTAAACCTAAATCTTTATGAAAAACACAATATATATGTATGTATGTATACGATTCTGTCAAAATAAAGGAAACCCGAGATGGTTTTCACGAATTTGATAAGAAACCGAAACGTATATATGTTAAATCACTAGATCGGGTGTGTTAATGGTAAGATCCGTTCGTTTTTTGTGTCTTTGGGTCATATATAACTCGATTTGGCAGAAAATCTTTCTTCTCTTCTTTCTCTTGGTCCAAATCTGATCTTATAGGGTTTGGGTGTTAGATCTATACAAATAAATGATATTTAAACATAAATCCTTATGAAAAACATAGTATATATGTATCTATGTACATGGATCTGTTAATCTCTCTTATCCTTCTTTTTATTTATTATGTTCTATAAATAATTTTGGTTTTATTTATGTATATTGTTTAATCTATAAATTATTGTTTCTATAAGTTTGGTAGGTGATGGTGATATGCGTGAGCTGGGAAAGCAGCAAGAAGGCATAAGGCTTGTGCCTTTTGTTAATTTAATTTGAAGAAACAGATGTCAAATTTTTTGGTTGTAGATCGATTAAATTTGATGTTGCAAATGTTATTTAGATGTAAATATAATTGTATAAATGAATGTTATTTTATTGAAGTGAGATTTATTTGGTTGAATATTATTGTGAATGAGATTTATATTTGTCATTTTTGTTTTGTTTTATTTGTTTTATGGGATTGTATTTTTTTTTTTTTTTTTTTTTTTTTTTTTTTTTTTTTTTTTTTTTTTTTTTTTTTTTTTTTTTTTTTTTTTTTTTTTTTTTTTTTTTTTTTTTTTTTTTTTTTTTTTTTTATAAATGAACTATAAATAAATAAAGATATAAATAAATAAAGATATAAATAAATAAAGATATAAATAAATAAAGATATAAATAAATAAAGATATAAATAAATAAAGATATAAATAAATAAAGATATAAATAAAAATACCGGATTTTTTTTTTTTTTATAAATAAATATATAAATAAATAAAGACCACACGTGGCGGAAAAGGTCTTATTAAATGAAAATACAGTCAACTATGACCCGAGTTGACAATCACATGTTTTAAATGGTGTTACTAGCCAATCTCAAAGACATAATAAAAGAAACCCGAAATACAATCCAAGGGCCAACACAAACCCGAAAATAAAAATGCATTATTAATAGTCTAAAATAAAACTAGCAGCTATGGCCTCTGAAAGACTATGGACACTAGTCTACCCGTTGTAACATCCCAAACTTTTCTTTATTAGTTGACTAATGCCGTTAAGTCAACATTGTGTGTGTCGTTAAGTCTATTGTAGATTTAATGCTTATATGAAGTTAATGTGTGTTATGTGTGAGGCTTGTAAGCCTAAATGTTAATGTAGTATAAATGTGTGTAATATGAAGGTTAATGTCTATGTAGTGACATTTAATGAAGGATTAATGTTGTATGTGGTCAATAATGTAGTTTGTGACCAATAATGAAGGATTAAAGTTGTATGTGGTTAATGTAGTTTGTGACAATAATGAAGGATTAATGTTGTATGTGGTCTAATGTAGTTTGTGACCAATAATGAAGGATTAATGTTGTATGTGGTCAATAATGTAGTTTGTGACCAATAATGACGGATTAGGAAGTTGTATGTGGTCAATAATGTAGTTTGTGACCAATAATGACGGATTAGGAAGTTGTATGTGGTCATAATGTAGTTTGTGACCAATAATGAAGGATTAATGTTGTATGTGGTTAATGTAGTTTGTGACCAATAATGAAGGATTAATGTTGTATGTGGTCAATAATGTAGTTTGTGACCAATAATGACGGATTAGGAAGTTGTATGTGGTCTAATGTAGTTGTGACATTAATGAAGGATTAATGTTGTATGTGGTCAATAATGTAGTTTGTGACCAATAATGACGGATTAGGAAGTTGTATGTGGTCAATAATGTAGTTTGTGACCAATAATGACGGATTAATGTGTGTTATGTGTGAGGCTTGTAAGCCTAAATGTTAATGTAGTATAAATGTGTGTAATATGAAGGTTAATGTCTATGTAGTGACATTTAATGAAGGATTAATGTTGTATGTGGTCAATAATGTAGTTTGTGACCAATAATGAAGGATTAGGAAGATTAGGGGTTAGTTTTGGCATGTGTGCAAAGTCAAAAACGGGTTTAGAGGTTTAAGGGTTGTCTTTGAGAGCTTTATGCAGATTTCCTTCCTCTCAAACAAGCCCTAGTTGATTCCCTCCCTTCCCTCTCTAGTTTCTTCCTAGATCTTATTCGTTTTGAAGCCGAATCGATCGTGTATTGCTTAGACTTTGGATCTTTATCATCGAATACAGGTAATATAGGTATTCCTCATCTGAGATTGATTGTGTGAGTCTTATATTAGTCGTAATCCAGGCCATAAGGGTTTGGGTTGGGTTATTTGATTAAACGTTCATCAATTTCATGTTATTCGGGTGATTAAATGGTTGGTTTATGATGTAAAGGATTTAGGGATTAATAGGTTGATTAAAGGTAATGAAAGTGCAATTAAAAGGATTAAATTTAAATCCCCAGGTTGGATTTGGGGTATGGGTTCGTATGGAAATCGTTTGATCAAAGAACAAAAATTGATTTGCTGGTCTGCACCCCAGGTGCGGCGCACCAAAGGAGTGGTGCGGCGCACCACAGCCCAGTTTGGGTTTTTGGTGAACCCCGATATGCGACGCACCAAGGTCTGGTGCGGCGCACCTGGTCTTAATCTAAATTCCCTGGAAGATTGGTGCGACGCACCAAAGGGTAGGTGCGGCGCACCTGGTCTTAATCTAAATTCCCTGGAAGATTGGTGCGACGCACCAAAGGGTAGGTGCGGCGCACTCGTAGTTATTTTGAATTTCCCTGGAGGAATGGTGCGACGCACCACATGGAAGGTGCGGCGCACCACCTGCCCAGATTTTACAAAAGGTGTCGTTTAGCTTATCTTTCGATCTTATACTTGTTCTAGGTTATTGGAGACACCTAGTCATCGTTGTATTGTGCTTGTAGCTTGTTGTTAAGCTGTATCAAGGTAAGATACACTACTTTTGTCACGCTGAGGGTTCAACAAGCAAAGGTTTCATACTTATAACTTCCTTAACGGTAACTTATGATATATGTGGGTATCTCGGGTTACACGGGAGGCATTATGGGATATGTAGTTGACCATGAGACCTGAAATGTAGACCCTATCGTAGTGAAATGAAGTATTGCTTAATGTAGTATACTGTTATGCAGTTTATGTAGTATTACGAAGTAGCTTGTGATGCTTTGAGATGTAGTGTATGTTGTTGATTGTTGATATGTGCATGATTGTATGGCTTGCTCAACTAGTACACTAGACTCGTTAAGTTGCCATGACACGTGCACGTTTAAGGGCCCAAAACGTAAAAGCAGTAAACGTAGAAAATGTTTAGGTAATGCAGTCACCTAAACTAAATAATGCAGGATCGAGCTCGTTAAACTTTGATGCAGGAAAGTGTTAAGCTTAACCCGTACTTGCCCTAGCCCGGCTAAGTGCGTTGACGTAGTTGTTGCTTGGGTGGCTCCTTGCAACATGGTCTTTATAATGCAGGGCGAGTAATACGAGGGGTCTGACCAACCTCCACATACGGATTACTCTTGGATTGGCTTGCCATTCCTTAACGACGCTTGATGTACAACCGTGTGGGGTTTGTCATCTAGTCGGGTGTAACTTATGTTACACATTAACGCAGTTAATAACGTAGTAAAGCAGTTAATGTAGTAAAGCAGTTAAAACGTAGTAAAGCAGTCAATGTAGAAAGCAGTTATGTGGTTAAACGTGTGTAATGAAGTAATGCAGGATAGGCACATTTAGGGTGATTCATCCTAATTGATATGAAGTTGTTATGCAGTTTTGTGTGTTGTGCGTTGTGCCTAATGAGCTTGTCTAATAATGGAGAAATGTTTTAATTGGACAAATGCTTTTAAATTAAGTGTGATCTTACTTAGCTATTCTTATAGCTAACACTTGTTTCTTTAATGTGGTTGTTCCCTCAGGTTAGCTTGATGGACTAGTGACGCAGGACTTATGAGCTTGGGTAGATGCAATGAAGGAGCCTTAGCTACCCATAGTTGCTTATTATGGAGACTTTTGAATACATTTCATTTTGATGTCGAATTTATGTAATAATGTGTGAACGGTTGTTTAATGTTGGGCAACCGTTGGGTTTTCATTTGAACTAATGTTTGATATGGCATGTAACACCAATAAAACGTAGAAACCGAAATGTTTTTATCGGTTTGACTTTTAAAGTCTTTTCTTCCGCAATTTAACACCGTTAGGTGAAAGTTTTTGAAAACCCATATTTTTAAACGTCGGGTGTTACAAGTTGGTATCAGAGAATTGGTTTAAGTGAACCAAAATTCGACTTATGCCGTAGGATTTTGGACTTAGACCGATGAGAAATAGGTTAGGCTTAAGTAGGATGCCTATCTAATGAAGTGGAATGCTCTAAGACGGGTTGGGGAGTGAGTGAGAGCTTGATTTAAGGCTTGTTATTGTGTGTGATAATGTAGTTATATGTAGTAGAGCCTTAACATATGTAGTCACTCTTTAATTCTTGCTAACCGTCGTCGTTGCTTTGTAGAATTAATGGCAAACACTAGAGCTAGTAATCAGAGAGCAGGAGGAAATGGTGATGGTGTTCCTCCTAATGGAAACGGGGCTGGAAATGAAGTAGAGCAAAGGCCACCCCGTGCACAAAATCGTCGTCTTGGTGATCCACCAACTGTCTCTGAAGTAGATAGGGCAAACCCGGTTATAGAGCAGGTTCCTAATCAAGCCCAACTACATGAAGAATTGAGAGCTATTCGAGCTCTCTTAATGAGAAATGAAGAAGAGTTAGCTCAAATGAGGGCTGAGAGAAATGCAGAAAGGATTGGGAGTGAACAAAGAGGTGAGCGTTCGGAAGGGAATTACTCTAATCCCTCCCAAAGTGCTGAACCATCCATGGCAGCCGTGGGTGCTAATGGAGTTAATAATGGAGGACATGGAGTTGTTAATGCACCTCGTGTTAATAACTTCAAATACGAAAGTTTTCAGAAATGTGGTGCTAAGGAATTTGATGGTACCCAAAATGCAGTGGGAGCTATGGAGTGGATTGAGGACATTGAGGTAGTTTTTGCATCTTGTTATTGTGTGTGATAATGTAGTTATATGTAGTAGAGCCTTAACATATGTAGTCACTCTTTAATTCTTGCTAACCGTCGTCGTTGCTTTGTAGAATTAATGGCAAACACTAGAGCTAGTAATCAGAGAGCAGGAGGAAATGGTGATGGTGTTCCTCCTAATGGAAACGGGGCTGGAAATGAAGTAGAGCAAAGGCCACCCCGTGCACAAAATCGTCGTCTTGGTGATCCACCAACTGTCTCTGAAGTAGATAGGGCAAACCCGGTTATAGAGCAGGTTCCTAATCAAGCCCAACTACATGAAGAATTGAGAGCTATTCGAGCTCTCTTAATGAGAAATGAAGAAGAGTTAGCTCAAATGAGGGCTGAGAGAAATGCAGAAAGGATTGGGAGTGAACAAAGAGGTGAGCGTTCGGAAGGGAATTACTCTAATCCCTCCCAAAGTGCTGAACCATCCATGGCAGCCGTGGGTGCTAATGGAGTTAATAATGGAGGACATGGAGTTGTTAATGCACCTCGTGTTAATAACTTCAAATACGAAAGTTTTCAGAAATGTGGTGCTAAGGAATTTGATGGTACCCAAAATGCAGTGGGAGCTATGGAGTGGATTGAGGACATTGAGGTAGTTTTTGCATCTTGCTATTGTCCGGATGATATGAAGGTTTTGTGTGCTAGTAGGATGTTGAAGAAGAATGCCCGTAATTGGTGGAGGGCTACTACAGTGTCTATGGCTCCTGAGGTACTTGCAGTTATGCCTTGGGGAACATTTAAGGAGAAGTTTCTAGAGGAGTATGTGGGAACGCGTGAGTTAAGGTTAATTGAAAAGGAGTTTAGATCGTTGGTTGCTAAACCCGGTGCAATTTCTGATTATGCACACTCGTTTATGGAGAAGTTGAAGTTTGTTGGACACTTGGTTCGAAGGCAGGAGGACCAAATTGAGGCTTATTGTGATGGTCTTCCCGCTAACTATCGTGGATTATGTAGACAACATGTGACTTTATCGGCGGCTATTAAGGAGTCAAAGAGGTTGGATGATGACTTCAAAAGTGAGAAAGTTGTGGTGAAGATTGATGACAAGAAAGCAGGGTTCAAAAGAGGGTCAAATTGGTCATCTAACTACAATAATAATAATAAGAAGTTTCGTGGGAATTCTAGCTCGAGTGGTGACAAAGATAAAAAGAAGAATGGGTCTTGGTGTGCTTTTTGCAAGAATGTTCATGAAGGTAAATGTTCCGATAAGACAAGAAGGTGTCATAAGTGTGGGAAGTCGGGACATCTTGCAACAGAATGTAGGGACAAGATTCGTTGCTACAAGTGTCAAGAAACGGGTCATCTTATTGCCGATTGCCCGCAAATGAAGAATGACGGAAAGAAAGCAGCCACTTCAGCAACAAAAGTGAGAGCCTTGCAGATGACTGTTGATGATGCTAAGAACAATGACGAGGTGGTAAGTGGTACTTTCCTTGTTAATTCAAAACCTGCTTCTGTTTTATTTGATTCGGGTGCAAATAGGTCGTTTGTGTCTACTTTATTTGCTCCTAAGCTAGGAAGAGTCACTACCCCTTTAGATTGCTCGATAGAGGTGGAAATTGCTAATGGTACGGTTAGTGATATACGTGTGGGTTATGATGATTGTGACATTGAGATTGAAGGTCGTTTGTTTCCAGTCCAGTTATTGCCTACTACTTTAGCCGGTTTTGATGTAGTGATTGGTATGGATTGGTTGTCTAGAAATGAAGCTAATATTTTGTGTTCCCAAAAGATTATTCGGTTTCCTACATCCGATGATAAGGTGGTAACGGTTTATGGAGATAAGAAGAGAGGGGGAATAAAGATCATTAGTATGATGAAGGCTATTAAATGTATAAGGAAGAATAAGAGTCATTTCTTGGCCTATGTTATTGAGGTGAGAAAGGAGAAGCCTTCTATTGCTAGTGTTGATGTAGTATCCGATTTTCCCGATGTGTTTCCCGAAGATCTTCCCGGTATTCCTCCTGACCGTGAAGTTACTTTTCAGATAGATCTTATTCCCGGTGCTACACCTGTTGCTAAAGCACCTTACCGATTAGCTCCTACAGAAATGAAAGAGTTAATGTCCCAACTTCAGGAGTTACTTGACAAAGGTTTCATACAACCTAGTTCCTCGCCTTGGGGAGCTCCGGTTCTCTTTGTTAAAAAGAAGGATGGAACTATGCGCATGTGCATAGACTACCGTGAGTTGAATAAGCGAACGGTTAAGAATAAATATCCTCTCCCGCGAATTGATGATCTCTTTGATCAACTACATGGTGCTTCATATTTTTCAAAGATAGATTTGCGGTCCGGTTATCATCAATTGAAGGTTAAGAAGGAGGATGTAGCAAAGACAGCTTTCCGGACTAGATATGGTCATTATGAGTTCTTGGTCATGCCATTTGGGTTGACTAATGCTCCAGCCGCGTTTATGGATTTAATGAATCGGGTATGCCGTCCCTTTCTAGATCATTTTGTTATTGTGTTTATTGACGATATTTTGATCTATTCTAAGTCAGAAGATGAGCACCGTGAGCACTTGAAAGCAGTTTTGGAGGTGTTGAGGGAGAAGAAGTTGTATGCCAAGTTTTCTAAATGTGAGTTTTGGCTTCGAGAGGTGCAGTTTCTTGGTCACGTTATTTCATCAGAAGGTATTAAAGTGGATCCTTCAAAGATTGAAGCTGTTTCAAAGTGGGAGCAGCCAAAGACTCCTACTGAGATTAAAAGTTTTCTTGGTTTGGCTGGATATTATAGAAGGTTCATTCGGGATTTCTCCCGAATAGCCAAGCCCATGACTGAACTAACAAAGAAAGGAGTAAAGTTTGAGTGGACCGATAAGCAGGAGAATGCATTTCAAACATTGAAAAAGAAGTTGTGTGAAGCTCCTATACTTGCCTTACCTGAAGGTACCGATGATTTGGTTGTGTATAGTGATGCATCTATCACGGGTTTGGGTTGTGTACTGATGCAGAGGGACAAGGTGATCGCCTATGCTTCCCGCCAGTTGAAACCACATGAGAAGAATTACCCTACCCATGATCTTGAATTGGCCGCAGTTGTATTTGCATTAAAATTGTGGAGACATTACCTTTATGGTACAAAATGCACTTTGTTTACCGATCATAAAAGTTTGCAGTATGTCTTTAATCAAAAGGAGATGAACGTGAGGCAAAGAAGGTAGATGGAATTACTTAAGGATTACGATTGTGAAATCAAATACCATCCGGGAAAAGCCAATGTAGTGGCGGATGCACTAAGTAGGAAGGTGCAAAGTTCTTCTTGTAAGTTGATGAGCATGCAAGTTCAAGCCAAGTCGGGGCTACTTGATCGAATTAAGGAAGCACAAGTGAGGGCATTGATGAAGGATAACATTGACAATGAAAGCATTGGGAAGAAGAAACGTCTTGTGATGGAGACTAATAGCCATGGGTTCAAAACATACAAGGGTCGAATTTGGGTGCCATTGCTTGGTGGTAACCGAGAATTGATCCTTGAGGAAGCCCATAGAAGTAGATATTCAGTACATCCCGGTGTCACCAAAATGTATGCAGATTTGAAGCCGATTTATTGGTGGCCGGATATTAAAGGAGAAGTAGCTCATTTCGTAGCAAAGTGTTTGACGTGTGCAAGAGTGAAGACGGACCATCAAAAGCCGTATGGTTTGTTGCATCAATTAGAAATTCCCGAGTGGAAATGGGATCATATTACCATGGACTTTGTAACGAAGCTACCTAAAACGCCGAAAGGGAATGATATGATATGGGTGATTGTAGATAGATTGACGAAGAGTGCTCATTTTCTAGCTACCCGACAAGATGTGCCTTTAACGAAGATGGCAAGATGTACATTGATGAAGTAGTTGCGAAACATGGAGTTCCTTTATCTATTGTTTCAGATCGAGACTCGAGGTTTGTGTCAAACTTTTGGAAGGGTCTTCAACGGGAATTGGGTAGTAGAATAAATTTGAGTACCGCCTATCATCCCCAAACCGATGGGCAAAGTGAGAGAACCATTCAAACCTTGGAGGATATGTTGAGAACGTGTGTACTTGAATACGGTGGAGCATGGGATGATCATTTGAGGATGATTGAGTTTGCTTACAACAATAGTCACCATGCAAGCATTGGAATGCCACCATTTGAGATGTTATATGGAAGAAGGTGTAGGACTCCAAGTTGTTGGATGGAGCCCGGTGAAAAGCAGTTGACCGGTCCTGAAATTATTGAAATTACCTCTGAAAAGGTTAATATAGCTAAGGAAGCTTTGCGTGTGGCAAGAGAAAGGCAGAAAACTTATGCAGATAAGAAAAGGAGACCGATTGAGTTTAATGTTGGTGATTTAGTGATGCTGAAAGTATCACCTTGGAAAGGAGTTATTCGATTTGGAAAGAAGGGAAAGTTGAGTCCACATTTCATTGGACCTTTTAAAGTTGTGAAACGCATTAAAGACGTGGCATATCAGTTGGAATTACCTCCAGAATTGGATGGAATTCACAACACTTTCCATGTATCCTACTTGAGGAAATGTTTAGCTGAGGAGTCAAGTGTGATTCCTATTAAAGACGTGAGTATTGACCCAATGAAGAGAATAGTAGACGAACCAGTAGCGATACTTGGAAGAAAGCAAAAGAAGTTACGCCGAAAAGTGATTGACCTCGTGTTGATAAAGTGGAAGTATAACCATGGAGAAAGCTTAACGTGGGAAACTGAAGCAGTAATGAAGGAAAAGTATCCCGAGTTGTTCCTTAATGAAGAGATTCCGGGGACGGAATCCTCTTAAGGGGGAGGTAATTGTAACATCCCAAACTTTTCTTTATTAGTTGACTAATGCCGTTAAGTCAACATTGTGTGTGTCGTTAAGTCTATTGTAGATTTAATGCTTATATGAAGTTAATGTGTGTTATGTGTGAGGCTTGTAAGCCTAAATGTTAATGTAGTATAAATGTGTGTAATATGAAGGTTAATGTCTATGTAGTGACATTTAATGAAGGATTAATGTTGTATGTGGTCAATAATGTAGTTTGTGACCAATAATGAAGGATTAGGAAGATTAGGGGTTAGTTTTGGCATGTGTGCAAAGTCAAAAACGGGTTTAGAGGTTTAAGGGTTGTCTTTGAGAGCTTTATGCAGATTTCCTTCCTCTAAAACAAGCCCTAGTTGATCCCCTCCCTTCCCTCTCTAGTTTCTTCCTAGATCCTATTCGTTTTGAAGCCGAATCGATCGTGTATTGCTTAGACTTTGGATCTTTATCATCGAATACAGGTAATATAGGTATTCCTCATCTGAGATTGATTGTGTGAGTCTTATATTAGTCGTAATCCAGGCCATAAGGGTTTGGGTTGGGTTATTTGATTAAACGTTCATCAATTTCATGTTATTCGGGTGATTAAATGGTTGGTTTATGATGTAAAGGATTTAGGGATTAATAGGTTGATTAAAGGTAATGAAAGTGCAATTAAAAGGATTAAATTTAAATCCCCAGGTTGGATTTGGGGTATGGGTTCGTATGGAAATCGTTTGATCAAAGAACAAAAATTGATTTGCTGGTCTGCACCCCAGGTGCGGCGCACCAAAGGAGTGGTGCGGCGCACCACAGCCCAGTTTGGGTTTTTGGTGAACCCCGATATGCGACGCACCAAGGGCTGGTGCGGCGCACCTGGTCTTAATCTAAATTCCCTGGAAGATTGGTGCGACGCACCAAAGGGTAGGTGCGGCGCACCTATTGATAGATAAGTTTTTCTGATGGTTTTGTGCGACGCACCAAAGGGTAGGTGCGGCGCACTCGTAGTTATTTTGAATTTCCCTGGAGGAATGGTGCGACGCACCACATGGAAGGTGCGGCGCACCACCTGCCCAGATTTTACAAAAGGTGTCGTTTAGCTTATCTTTCGATCTTATACTTGTTCTAGGTTATTGGAGACACCTAGTCATCGTTGTATTGTGCTTGTAGCTTGTTGTTAAGCTGTATCAAGGTAAGATACACTACTTTTGTCACGCTGAGGGTTCAACAAGCAAAGGTTTCATACTTATAACTTCCTTAACGGTAACTTATGATATATGTGGGTATCTCGGGTTACACGGGAGGCATTATGGGATATGTAGTTGACCATGAGACCTGAAATGCAGACCCTATCGTAGTGAAATGAAGTATTGCTTAATGTAGTATACTGTTATGCAGTTTATGTAGTATTACGAAGTAGCTTGTGATGCTTTGAGATGTAGTGTATGTTGTTGATTGTTGATATGTGCATGATTGTATGGCTTGCTCAACTAGTACACTAGACTCGTTAAGTTGCCATGACACGTGCACGTTTAAGGGCCCAAAACGTAAAAGCAGTAACGTAGAAAATGTTTAGGTAATGCAGTCACCTAAACTAAATAATGCAGGATCGAGCTCGTTAAACTTTGATGCAGGAAAGTGTTAAGCTTAACCCGTACTTGCCCTAGCCCGGCTAAGTGCGTTGACGTAGTTGTTGCTTGGGTGGCTCCTTGCAACATGGTCTTTATAATGCAGGGCGAGTAATACGAGGGGTCTGACCAACCTCCACATACGGATTACTCTTGGATTGGCTTGCCATTCCTTAACGACGCTTGATGTACAACCGTGTGGGGTTTGTCATCTAGTCGGGTGTAACTTATGTTACACATTAACGCAGTTAATAACGTAGTAAAGCAGTTAATGTAGTAAAGCAGTTAAAACGTAGTAAAGCAGTCAATGTAGAAAGCAGTTATGTGGTTAAACGTGTGTAATGAAGTAATGCAGGATAGGCACATTTAGGGTGATTCATCCTAATTGATATGAAGTTGTTATGCAGTTTTGTGTGTTGTGCGTTGTGCCTAATGAGCTTGTCTAATAATGGAGAAATGTTTTAATTGGACAAATGCTTTTAAATTAAGTGTGATCTTACTTAGCTATTCTTATAGCTAACACTTGTTTCTTTAATGTGGTTGTTCCCTCAGGTTTAGCTTGATGGACTAGTGACGCAGGACTTATGAGCTTGGGTAGATACAATGAAGGAGCCTTAGCTACCCATAGTTGCTTATTATGGAGACTTTTGAATACATTTCATTTTGATGTCGAATTTATGTAATAATGTGTGAACGGTTGTTTAATGTTGGGCAACCGTTGGGTTTTCATTTTTTTTTTTTTTTTTTTTTTTTTTTTTTTTTTTTTTTTTTTTTTTTTTTTTTTTTTTTTTTTTTTTTTTTTTTTTTTTTTTTTTTTTTTTTTTTTTTTTTTTTTTTTTTTTTTTTTTTTTTTTTTTTTTTTTTTTTTTTTTTTTTTTTTTTTTTTTTTTTTTTTTTTTTTTTTTTTTTTTTTTTTTTTTTTTTTTTTTTTTTTTTTTTTTTTTTTTTTTTTTTTTTTTTTTTTTTTTTTTTTTTTTTTTTTTTTTTTTTTTTTTTTTTTTTTTTTTTTTTTTTTTTTTTTTTTTTTTTTTTTTTTTTTTTTTTTTTTTTTTTTTTTTTTTTTTTTTTTTTTTTTTTTTTTTTTTTTTTTTTTTTTTTTTTTTTTTTTTTTTTTTTTTTTTTTTTTTTTTTTTTTTTTTTTTTTTTTTTTTTTTTTTTTTTTTTTTTTTTTTTTTTTTTTTTTTTTTTTTTTTTTTTTTTTTTTTTTTTTTTTTTTTTTTTTTTTTTTTTTTTTTTTTTTTTTTTTTTTTTTTTTTTTTTTTTTTTTTTTTTTTTTTTTTTTTTTTTTTTTTTTTTTTTTTTTTTTTTTTTTTTTTTTTTTTTTTTTTTTTTTTTTTTTTTTTTTTTTTTTTTTTTTTTTTTTTTTTTTTTTTTTTTTTTTTTTTTTTTTTTTTTTTTTTTTTTTTTTTTTTTTTTTTTTTTTTTTTTTTTTTTTTTTTTTTTTTTTTTTTTTTTTTTTTTTTTTTTTTTTTTTTTTTTTTTTTTTTTTTTTTTTTTTTTTTTTTTTTTTTTTTTTTTTTTTTTTTTTTTTTTTTTTTTTTTTTTTTTTTTTTTTTTTTTTTTTTTTTTTTTTTTTTTTTTTTTTTTTTTTTTTTTTTTTTTTTTTTTTTTTTTTTTTTTTTTTTTTTTTTTTTTTTTTTTTTTTTTTTTTTTTTTTTTTTTTTTTTTTTTTTTTTTTTTTTTTTTTTTTTTTTTTTTTTTTTTTTTTTTTTTTTTTTTTTTTTTTTTTTTTTTTTTTTTTTTTTTTTTTTTTTTTTTTTTTTTTTTTTTTTTTTTTTTTTTTTTTTTTTTTTTTTTTTTTTTTTTTTTTTTTTTTTTTTTTTTTTTTTTTTTTTTTTTTTTTTTTTTTTTTTTTTTTTTTTTTTTTTTTTTTTTTTTTTTTTTTTTTTTTTTTTTTTTTTTTTTTTTTTTTTTTTTTTTTTTTTTTTTTTTTTTTTTTTTTTTTTTTTTTTTTTTTTTTTTTTTTTTTTTTTTTTTTTTTTTTTTTTTTTTTTTTTTTTTTTTTTTTTTTTTTTTTTTTTTTTTTTTTTTTTTTTTTTTTTTTTTTTTTTTTTTTTTTTTTTTTTTTTTTTTTTTTTTTTTTTTTTTTTTTTTTTTTTTTTTTTTTTTTTTTTTTTTTTTTTTTTTTTTTTTTTTTTTTTTTTTTTTTTTTTTTTTTTTTTTTTTTTTTTTTTTTTTTTTTTTTTTTTTTTTTTTTTTTTTTTTTTTTTTTTTTTTTTTTTTTTTTTTTTTTTTTTTTTTTTTTTTTTTTTTTTTTTTTTTTTTTTTTTTTTTTTTTTTTTTTTTTTTTTTTTTTTTTTTTTTTTTTTTTTTTTTTTTTTTTTTTTTTTTTTTTTTTTTTTTTTTTTTTTTTTTTTTTTTTTTTTTTTTTTTTTTTTTTTTTTTTTTTTTTTTTTTTTAACGAAATTTTACTAGTTAATCGACTTATGACTACACACTTACTCAATCACATATTTCCACCTTGGGTTATGTCTAGAATACCCGTGGACCCGTAAATAGCATAGTACCAATTACACGATGTACTATGGGATAAGCTTATCGCGAAACACTTAATTATACTCGAGTTCTCACAATCTATAGGATAGCAACAACACTAGCTACGTATAACTACAGGGCCCTTATCGAGTGCACAAGTGATCATGGAAATCCTATGATTACTAGTGTCACTACAAGCAAGCAAACAGATAGCAAAGTTCAATGACATGGAGTAACACAATCAATGTCAATACAACACATAATATATAGGTTATGGGACAAACACCAAATCCCAGATCCCAAGTCTCATTTCCCAAGTTTTCAAAGTTACAAATGTAACTTAAATGCCCTCCCATCAAAGCCCCAACCACACAAGGACCCAAGAGTTCATTTAAGCATGTTTATATTTTGGAAATACATTTTGATCATGTCTCACAGTGTAAATCCAGTATCTTACCTCAAATCGAACAATAATATAACTTAACCCGTTACTTCTCGAATATCCGAATACCTAAACAATTATATAAACAAAAATAACAATATTAATTAACAGCCATTTCGACATATATCTATAAGAAATGTCGACATATCCATAAGGAATGAATTACTGGATGTCATGATTTAGCTAGTCTCATTAATCTAGTCGCAAAACATGAAGTCTTTAATAATTAATCAATACATGCCTATATGATATTAAATAAATTTCATGCATTTCATGTTAGCTCATTTGCATCTTACCTAGAGATCTTTAATTAGCTAAAGTATGGCATTTTCTAATTAATTGATTCATATGCATATTTCTATACATAAATGACAAACTAAACTCATCTACTTTAAACTCACGTGTTTATAAGCCTAAAAGAGAACGGAGTTCAAGTTCATGCATTAATATATAGAATACTCCTTTACGAAATTTTACTAGTTAATCGACTTATGAACTAACTTTACTACTACACCCATTTCGCAGACTTCATAGCAGTAGACACAATTCTTACCATTTGCTTATTAATAAATTCACAAGTACATAGGTCTAGATATTAATGCATGACATAAGACAAACTCACTGTTTGAAACTCAATATTAATAATAAGTGACACCACCCAATGACATTAGTTATTATAATAAATGACACCATCCAATGACTAATAGCAATTATCCACAGAATTTCTACATGTTATGGACCTGCCTCACTACGCACTACCCCTAAGGCCTTATTTCGATGCACAACAGCACAACAATATATTTATTATCATTTTCTTGTTCCAATCTCCATGACTGAAACTCAATATTAATAAAGTTTCATTGTATCGCCTCTTTTACTGATATTCTAGTGAACATATTTAGACTTAGATTTTCTGCATTATAAGAACATAACTTTATGACAAAACATTAACACAATAAATCCATATAAACACATAACGATCAAGGGAATCACAGTTATAGAAAACAAGATTCTTTACCTGAATGACAGCTAAGTTCTTGATCTAACAACGATATTCGAATACGTTAACTGCCAGTCAAAAGGGTGCACTCACAAGGGCTGATGAATACCACAAATAGGGAGTTTATGGGAGTCTTGTTTACGGTTTTAAGAGATGTGCCGTGAATACAATGGGGAGTGGAAACCTAATATTTTATTTCACTTTGAATGGTTTGTACGCATAGAGGCTAGGGCTAATCTTATTTACTTTAAGTCTCACGTATACAAGCTGGCCCATTTTATTAAGTTTTAATTACATGAGTTTACCAGCCCATCATGCTAAGTTGGTCAGCATGTCTCAACTATTATTTTGCAAGTAATTTGGCCGAGTATAATTATCTCTCACTTTAGCCAATACTATTTATATAATTCCTATACACATAATCATGTAACCCACATTAAGCACAGCTTAAGTATCACTATTAATCATGTCTAACATGTCACAAATTGAATACTAGCACATTAAATAGACATATACGAAGTGACACGAAGCATGTTGACCGACACACACAAGTCAGAGAAGACGAAAATAAGATTTGGGATGTTACAACCAGCAGATTCCGGTGATTCTTTCCAAATTCCGGTAAAAACATTAAAATAGAAATATAAAATCCAACACACAAGCCCATAAACAATAAGTATAAACAACCAACCAAACATTAAGAGCAAATAACAGAATCAGATTTGTTACAAAAATAAAATAAAAATAAAAAATTTGGAGTGGCTATTTGTAACATCCCAAACTTTTTAATTCATTTTGTCGACTTTTATCATTAGTCAACTTTAACTATTTCGTTAAGTCATTATAAGCAGTTAAATATGGTTAATGATTAAGTCCTAAAATGTATGTTATTTATGTTCGTAGTGCCGTGTGTATTTCCGGCCTTTAGTGTGTCGTCAAATATGTCGAGGGGTTTATATAGGAAGGTAGCAAAACCCAAAGTCTCTCTCTATATATATTTTATAAAACCCTATATACTCCATAATATGCCTTACTGCCGTCAAAAGAAAAAGACCGATTTTATGTGTTCGTTTGATCTAGCCGCTAAACAAGAGAAGGGATAAAATATTTAATTAGGATTCTTGATGGTAGTATGTTGCTGTTCAATCTCGAGAAATAAAACACCTCCCCATATACGTACGAATGTACATATGTAAAAAAGGGTATAGTAGAGAGATGAAGCAAGATAAATCCCACAATCGAGGAGGAGGGGGGCTGATAGGTGTCGTTCAAAAACAAGTTCGCCTAATGTGTGTAATCCAAGTCATTAAGATTGTTTGCTTTGATGGAGGATCGTGTTTTCATTCGAGTTTGACTTGGGATCGCGTTTTATGGTAACTCTTCCATCTAACGGTATGAGCGACGTATATCTTGGGTGTGTGAGTGCGTTGCGTGGAATTGGGAAAGTCAATGAGACGATACAAGGGTTCGGCAACAAATAGTTTCGTGTTCAAATCACGCGTGGAAGGTAATCGTCTCTTTTAAGTTTAAACTAGTTATGATTGTTCATATTATAAAGGGATAAAACACATTGGTTGGCTGAGTTTCTAGGATTACTAGCGAGTCTTGATTATCGAATGTTTTCGTTTGTCATGTGAGTGTTTGGTTTTTAACAAAGTGTAAACTTTTTGTTACGTTATATCTATCATGAAGAACAACTGGGAGTAAACAAGACTTTTATTATTAATTAAGTTTCACATCTGACGATGTACCCTCCGAGTAGTCATACGAAGATCACCTAGCACGAAGCTCGAAGATATTAAATAATAATTAAATAGCTAAAGATAGCTACGAATACCTTCGTAAAATATAGTAAATCATATCTCAATTATTAAGGGATAAAGATGGCAAGTAAATCGGATAAATATATCCTAGATATGCCAAAACCCTAACTAGGGTTAAAACCCTAGCTTCCTCCTCAAGATTACCCTCTCCTATATAAGGAGGGGAAATCCCATTCATTCGGCATGATCATAATCAGCCGCACTCTCACACATACGATCACAGATCGAAATAAACTCTAACTAAAGTCGAACAAGTTTCGACAATTACATCAACTCTAGATTGGCGTAAAGGAGCACCGCTCCTACCTTCGGGGAATCGCCAACAAACCCTTAAACCTCAACCATCTCTCCACGATCGAAGCCCTTGCCGGAATTATCATCAACTATGCGGTTTGGTGCACAATCATTTGGCGCCATCCGTGGGACCACACTGATTCATATCAAAAAACCCACCATTAAACCACACTATGATCCGTCGTACCAAGCTAAAAAGATGATAGATCACCGTAAAAGAAAACTCCGACGAACGAAAATTCCCTTTATATCGACATATCAATACAACACACAAGATCTGCTGATTGAGAATGGGCGGCCACGTGAATTACGTGATGAGTAAATATATTAAATATATTATTCATATATTACGGCTGCCATTATATCAACACAGTAGATATATATAATATCTTGTCATCAATAAAGCATGCCATCGAACATCATGAGGTACATATTAATACAGCAAGACATTATTCCAACTTTCAATATGTCTATGGCGACTAATGAAAAAACCCATGAGGAAACAACAACCAATCAAAAGCCAAAAGCTTTTGATCCTGGCAGTTTCATGTTGGAATATTTGACTTAGATACTAAGTCTCAATAATAATTAATTCATGTTGGTATATTTGACTTGGAGCGTTCAGAGTACCGGATCCGATACAAATATTGACCTTTAACGGTTATACTTATTTAATAAAATCATCTCCATGGTACAAAAACTAATAATAGTAAAAGAGAAAGATCGAGATGGAAAGTCTGCTTCGCTGCCTATCCTGCTCCAGATCCAGATGGATGAGCCAATCCGAAGCCTTCAGTGACCTTCGGAAACCTCCGACAGTCTTCACCAAGCTTCGGAAACCTCCGATAGCCTTCGACAAGCTTCAGACACCTCCGACAGCCTTCGACGAGCTTCGGAAACCTCGACAGCCTTCGACGAGCTTCGGAAACCTCGACAGCCTTCGACGAGCTTCGGAAACCTCGACAGCCTTCGACGAGCTTCGGAAACCTCCGACAGCCTTCGACAGCTTCAGAAACCTACGACGAGCTTCGGAAACCTCTGACAGCCTTCGACGAGCTTCGGAAACCTCAATTAGCCTTCGATGACCTACGAAAACTTCCGACAGCCTGTAGCTACGGTCAGAAATCTTATAAAGTCTCCAGCGACCTTCGGAAGCCCCCAGCGAGCTTCAAAGGACCCCTATAGCCTCTGGCATCCTCCAACAGTCTTTCCCGACGTAGATCAAGATAGAGAACTTGACCCAGAATCTTCAACAGCCTTCGAAAACCTTCTTCAGCATTTAGTAAGCCTCGGACACTTTCAGCAGCCTCCGACGAGCTTTGGAAATCTCATACAGCCTTCGTTGAGCTTCGAAGACCTCCTAAAGCTTCCAGAGACCTACGGAAACCTCCAGAAGCCTTTTAATGAGCTCTAGAAGTCTCTAGGAGACTTTAAACCAGCTCCGGAAACCTTCGGCAGCCTTCGGCGACCTTCGGAAATCTCCGATAACATACAGTGACCTTCAGGAACTCTCAGTAGCCTTCGGTACTCTCTTTTATCGAAGCAAATTCGATGCAATAACTCGTGAAATTGGCGAACAAGGAGTATAGTCTAAAATCACGACCCTAGCAGTCCATAATATTAGACTGGGGCTATTGATGATATATACCTCACCTTCGATGACGTTGCGCGACAAATCTTTCTGACACCTTCTCCACTCAAAAAGGTCACACCTGCAATCTTCCTCTACAAAGCTCAAGACGTGAGGTAAAAACTCTCCAACCAAACTATATGGGCATTAAAATCACAAGGTATGCACTAAAACCATGATCTTTTATATTTTGCCTAAAGGTGTATATAGCTTGTATAATGGTCACCTACGTGATAGTTTAAACCATATACCACAGCTCACCCACGGCTCAATTCGTAAGGCATAAGCCTCATAAATTACCAACCCTTAAAAGTATCGACATACTGAAATATTCCCGTCAAGATAAAGCCACGGACATGGTTTCCTACTCTTCGTAGATCATATAACCTCCGTAGAGCAAAATCATCGGGTATAATACTTTTTATTCATAACGCTTCCATAGAGTAAAACTCCGAAAGTAGGTTACCCTCTACAAGGTTCGTTATCCAAAAATCAATCTAAACCTAAATATGTCAGAGGCCACGAGCCTACGGTCTTGTACCGAAAATCTTATCTAAGTCTTAGAAGGTCGAGACTATTATCACTTCCACTTCTAGCTCATAAACCTTTTAAATAACGCCCTTCCGCAAGCACGGAGGTCAACAAATACATGCTTTGTCACTACCCTTAAGCCTAAGAGGCTTGACGATTCACCTCCCCGTAGATTCGGAAGGTCACATACAGACTACTGCGATAATTTCCTTACAACATCCGAATATCCAAGGATTTTCCCATTACCTTCCACAACGCATAAGTCAAAGAAGTCCTCGTCTCATTCTCGTTAACACACCTAGGGACTCAGGCAAAATCCTCCAATACCTTTTACTAGAAGAGCTTACCCAAATCATTACCTAGTCCCTAGCCTCGCAACTATTACTCCAAAAACTTTATTCGCAAAATGTGAGACATGGAACTCCGCGGGTGGTTGCCTTCGGAACCATGCACTAATATTCCTAAATCTATAGGAACATAGAACACACTTCAGAGTCATAAAACGAAGGGGATACCCCTTCGAGAAAACAAACACTAGAAACCCTTTAAAACAATATCAAACACTTTAAAGGAATATTATACACAGATATGTACAAAATTGCCATAGCAAATACCCTTCACTCAATACCGAATACCTCATAATAATAATAAATAAAGAGGCCAATGAAAATTTGGGAGGCAATGCCCTCCGAAATTGGCCAAACATTGCTCCTATTAAGACCACAACGTTTTATATTATTCCTAAGTTGAAAAAATGGTGCAACCTAGCAACCATATAAGTCTTTATTAGATATTATGCTAACTCTTTGATCTCAGCTCTCATTTGACAGTTGTTTAAATGGCGTAATGGCTTAACTACAAAGTTTAGACAAGCTTCGTAATGGCTAATTTATGGAGTTGCTCATATGTGAGTACTAAGGTTTAAAGAAAGCATGATATAAAGGTCCCACCTTGGAAGGGACCATTCCACAAAAATCATGTATATATGACCTAACAAAGGTTTGAATTATTTTGTACACGACAAAGAGACCTACATGGCCTACGTCGTAAAACTCATGGCCCGAATAAGGTCAAAAAGTGGTGAACACACCCTCATCTTTAACCATTACGAAGGGTCGCTCCCTATCGTATTACCTATTTTACCACGTACGTATCCATTTACTAATAAAAGACATGATACTAAGGCTCAATGTATGATATGGACGCCTACATAACATATAGCCAAATCGTAATTGGAAGAACAAAACTTCCATAACGAAGCATGCACGAGCAAAAAGACATGGAAAATACGAAGGTGGTTGCCTTCGATACCATGCAGAGTTTTACCAAACTCACCCTAAAAAGTGTAAGACACGGAACAATCGAATGGTGATACCCTCGATACCGTGCACATACAAGAAAAGACCTTCAAATTTCCAGCAAACTTCTACACGACCATACGGAGGCCATATATGTGCCCCCGAAGGTCCAGAGACAACTCACAAAGCAACAAAAAGGTAGCTTGGAATGATGATCCATTCGAAGCCTAAAGAAAGGACTTCTGAATAATATAAAGAATAATTCGTCACCCGAAGCCCCTAAAGAAAGCTTGAAAGAATTAACGAAGGATAGTGGCCTACACAAACCACTATCAAAATCAGAAAGAGAAAAGGGGATCCCTTGGGAACTTCGAAGAAACCTCCCATAACAACAAGGATACCTCTAGCACCTTCATAGATAATTACAAGAAGAGAATAGTCATCCAAAGACAACATAATCGAAAATATATGAAGTACATATCCCTCGTAACTCTGAAACATTAGCGATGCCTTCTCCACATGATGAGAAACAAAATTCCTAAAGTCCGCAACACTTGCCCTACACCAAAGGAAAGAATTATAAAAAGATGACCATGTGATCTACAGGATAAAGACACAACCACATGAAGAGTAAAACTAACGTTACACCAAGTTCATCAACGCATGAAGTTACTCAACAAAGCGACAAAAGTGGAACAAGAATACGACCTCTGATTTGAAGGATACAATACCGGTTGTTTACATTATGCATAACAAAAAGATACGAAGATTACCCCATTATGAGGAAGACCGATAAGAAGAAACTCTCTCATAACGAATACCTAACCTCCATACCACCCCAAAACTACTACGCCTAGTTTCACCACCGCGCAAGACGCTCACGTTTCCCATCAACTTATCCACAAAAAGACAATGGCAAACGACCTTGTCTCATGATAGCCTTCGGGATTATACCCTACATAGCAAGTGTATTACTTTACTAAGGATACCATGACACCACCGAATCTGAAGCATAACACTTCATGATTACCTATATTATAAATTTCCCCCGTTACAAGACTCACTGATCTCCGTAAATCCACTTCATCACAAAAAGTGAGATTCAAAGATCAAGGGTCCCTAAAACAAAACGGCTGATCTCTAGTAAAGACCATATCAAGAGCCTTCGTGAAAGTACCTTACAAAGATCGCCCACTACCTTATCTTATTTGACAAAAGTCACCATTCGCAAATCACTTTCCCACAAAGAAAGAAAAGTTACCTGGGCAAGTAGCGATCAACAATGGCGAAAAATATTTAAAGGTATAATACACGGAACAATCGAATGGTGATACCCTCGATACCGTGCACATACAAGAAAAGACCTTCAAATTTCCAGCAAACTTCTACACGACCATACGGAGGGGGGGGGGGGGGGGGGGGGGGGGGGGGGGGGGGGGGGGGGGGGGGGGGGGGGGGGGGGGGGGGGGGGGGGGGGGGGGGGGGGGGGGGGGGGGGGGGGGGGGGGGGGGGGGGGGGGGGGGGGGGGGGGGGGGGGGGGTTGGGGGGGGGGGGGGGGGGGGGGGGGGGGGGGGGGGGGGGGGGGGGGGGGGGGAGGCCATATATGTGCCCCCGAAGGTCCAGAGACAACTCACAAAGCAACAAAAAGGTAGCTTGGAATGATGATCCATTCGAAGCCTAAAGAAAGGACTTCCGAATAATATAAAGAATAATTCGTCACCCGAAGCCCCTAAAGAAAGCTTGAAAGAATTAACGAAGGATAGTGGCCTACACAAACCACTATCAAAATCAGAAAGAGAAAAGGGGATCCCTTGGGAACTTCGAAGAAACCTCCCATAACAACAAGGATACCTCTAGCACCTTCATAGATAATTACAAGAAGAGAATAGTCATCCAAAGACAACATAATCGAAAATATATGAAGTACATATCCCTCGTAACTCTGAAACATTAGCGATGCCTTCTCCACATGATGAGAAACAAAATTCCTAAAGTCCGCAACACTTGCCCTACACCAAAGGAAAGAATTATAAAAAGATGACCATGTGATCTACAGGATAAAGACACAACCACATGAAGAGTAAAACTAACGTTACACCAAGTTCATCAACGCATGAAGTTACTCAACAAAGCGACAAAAGTGGAACAAGAATACGACCTCTGATTTGAAGGATACAATACCGGTTGTTTACATTATGCATAACAAAAAGATACGAAGATTACCCCATTATGAGGAAGACCGATAAGAAGAAACTCTCTCATAACGAATACCTAACCTCCATACCACCCCAAAACTACTACGCCTAGTTTCACCACCGCGCAAGACGCTCACGTTTCCCATCAACTTATCCACAAAAAGACAATGGCAAACGACCTTGTCTCATGATAGCCTTCGGGATTATACCCTACATAGCAAGTGTATTACTTTACTAAGGATACCATGACACCACCGAATCTGAAGCATAACACTTCATGATTACCTATATTATAAATTTCCCCCGTTACAAGACTCACTGATCTCCGTAAATCCACTTCATCACAAAAAGTGAGATTCAAAGATCAAGGGTCCCTAAAACAAAACGGCTGATCTCTAGTAAAGACCATATCAAGAGCCTTCGTGAAAGTACCTTACAAAGATCGCCCACTACCTTATCTTATTTGACAAAAGTCACCATTCGCAAATCACTTTCCCACAAAGAAAGAAAAGTTACCTGGGCAAGTAGCGATCAACAATGGCGAAAAATATTTAAAGGTATAATAACGCGAACAATGAAGCCTCATCCCAACCGTTTGATCAACTATTACAAAATTACCACTTACAACATCAAGAAAAAGTCTTTCGCCTTCAGTCCCCTGCGATATATCGAAATTGAGCATCCTTTAGCCCTCCGAGCAAAACTTTCAGCAAAGCTTATTTGGACAAAATTGTATGAAGACCAGCGCGTTAGAAGACGAAGAAGTAAAGTCTAAAATCACAGCCTTGGCAGCCTCTAATATTAGACTGGGGGCTTGATGATGTACCCCTCCGAGTAGTCATACGAAGATCACCTAGCACGAAGCTCGAAGATATTAAATAATAATTAAATAGCTAAAGATAGCTACGAATCCCTTCCTAAAATATAGTAAATCATATCCCAATTATAAAGGGATAAAGATGGCAAGTAAATCGGATAAATATATCCTAGATATGCCAAAACCCTAACTAGGGTTAAAACCCTAGCTTCCTCTCAAGATTACCCTCTCCTATATAAGGAGGGGAAATCCCATTCATTCGGCATGATCATAATCAGCCGCACTCTCACACATATGATCACAGATCGAAATAAACCCTAACTAATGTAACACCCCAAGCCAAGGGCTCGAAATATTATGGAAATCATATAGCACAAGGTGGGATTAATGTAGAACGTGAACTAAATGCAAACAAAGGATCCAGTGAATCCATAAACAGGATAATTCAAATACAGAAGGTATGGGAAACAAATAGTCATCAAAGTTTACAAAAGGAACAACATCAAAGATGACTATTGATCTAAGCATAAAGCAAAAGTAGGCGATGAATCCTTGATTCATATAAGTCCAATGCCTGGGGTTCACAAGCTAGCAATCAATCATACTCCTTGCCTTGGAATAACTTGGTTACCTGAAAAGTGTACTAAGCATAGTCAACACAAGGTTGGTGAGTTCGTAGGAATGGTTCACAAGGAACCATTGTCATAAATCACAACAAGTATAAGTAAAGGCAAAACATAACATAAGAGTAGCCTTTAAACGTTACAATCTCAATCACATGAAGATACAACATATAAGTAATGCGTGAATGAATAAGCACAAGTGATATCTATATCAAGGTATGTACTGTACGCATAAATATTCCTTAAACATACGACATTACACTGCTTTTTAAGGAATTAAATGCTATTCCTTAAATGCTCCCAACCACATTTGTACGGCCAAAGTTAACATCCCAATGTTAACTTTGCCTATAAATACAAGTCATTGCACAACCAAGAATATAATTTCTTCGAATACTCTTCGATAGAATTCACTTTGCAAACCTGCAATATTCTTGGTGAACTTGTGCAATCTTCTCTCAATCGCTAAAAGGAACATTTCACAACTTTAAGTGTTTCGATTGTCTTGAGAAATTCCGAGTGTAGATCAATTATATTTCATAGGTTGTTAGGATATTTACATTCGTGTATTATCTTGGTTTCGCATCAACCTTGTAATTTGTTTAACTTCAATAAATAAATTACACATTGAAAATTACATATTGTCTCATCAAGTTATCTTACAAGTTATTTGTATTATTGCATTGTTCTTTACTTATTGTCATTTATATAAGTAATCTATCTAGAACTTGGTATATACACACTGCAACTGGTCGTCTCCAGTTCAGTGCATATATTGCAAAAGTAACTCCACCATCGACATAGAGGTGTCTTCAGTAGTACCATCTAACGAGTTGGGACTTACAAGTGGTATCAGAGTAGAAGGCTAATAAACTTGCCTAGATCTGCTAAGATGAACACTACTGAAGGTGGAGATGGTTCTGGTTCAGGTGAAAACCCCTTGAATAATAACGCACAACCTTTTCAAAATGTTAACACCAACCCTCCTCCTCCTACTGCCCCAAACCATGTCCATGTACATTATTCTAACACTCCTGTTCCAAAATTTGATGGAAACAGTGAGACATTCAGTACATGGAAGGCTAGAATGCTTTTGCATTTTGGTGGGATTGAAAGGTATATGTTGAAAATCCTTAAGGATGGACCATATATACCCATGTCCCTTGGGGTCAGTCCTCTTCTTGATCCAGCTGGAAGAAGAGGTTCAAGAGAAAAGCCTGAAGACCATTGGTCTGATGAGGATCGTAGACTTGTTGATCTGGACACCAGACTCAAGAACATGATTCTTGGGGCTGTCCCTGAAGACCTAATTCCAACACTTGTGCTGTTCCCCAGTGCAAAATCAATGTGGGATGAATTAGTGATTCAGTTTGAAGGAGGTGATGACACTATTGTCACCAGAAAAGTTGCCTTGAACAAGAAGTATGAATCCTTCTTTGCCTTGCCCAATGAAAGTCTAACTGGTACATACACCAGATTTTCTAGCCTCATTAATCAGCTGAGAGGCTTGGGTGTAGAGAAGGATAAGGATATTCTTCTTGAGAAGTTTTGTGATATTCTTCCTTCCAAATGGGAAAACATGGTTCTTGTCTTGAGACAAGGTAAAACCTTGCACACCCATACTGTTGCATCGCTCTATGGAGCCTTCAGATTCACTGAAGATAATAATGCTGCAAGACTGGTGGCTGAGCAAGATGCCATGAACCATGCCCAGAGTCCCAAGGTTGCTAGTGTAACTGAGCGACCTTGTGCTGCTTTAATGTCTGCAGAGAGTGTCCAGGTACACTCGATGAAGGAGATGCTAAACAGTTTTCTGAACTCTGGACTGACCACTGAAAACAGTGATGGTTGTAATGAAACTGACGATGATGATCTGGTCGCCATGATTGCTAAAACCTTTAACAGGTTTAAGCATAAATCCAAAAGATTTAATGGCCCCAACAATGCTTCCAGCTCCAGCTCTCTGGATAAGACCAATCTTACATGCTATAAGTGTGGCAAGAAAGGTCATTTTATGAAGGAATGCAGATCTAGTCAGTTGAACAACCATACTGGCCCCTCTGTCCCTAATTTCAATCGGCCTGATGATAGCTACAAAGCTAAATACAAGAAACTTAAGGCCCAGATTGCCCTCCTGTCCATGGAAAAGAAAAAGGATCAGTGCTTAATGGCACAAACTGAGGGAAAATGGGAGTACTCTGATGACTCATCTGATGATGAAGAAGAGGAAAGGGACATGTGTTTCATGGCCTTGGAAGATCAACACCAGCAGCACGTGGTGAAAGAAGATGTCATCTCTAGAAGATGGGTGGACATCATACTGAAGAAGGTATGTGACTATGATAACCAGGTTGACCCTGAACTAAAACTGGACCTGGCTGAATCATTAAGTGGTGATTTGGCATTTGTGGAAACTGTAAGAGCTGATAGTGAAAGATATCTTGACACTATCCTAATTGAACTGAACAATGTTAAACCACAACTAAATGATTTACAAAGTGTCTAGTTGGCTCTCAAGGAGTCAGTTTTAAAGATTAAGGCTTTAGAACTTGATAATCAAAAACTATTTTCTGATCTTGAAAAAGAACAAAAGATTATCAAGTCATGGGTAAAAGCATCTGGCAAAAACTATGATGCATTTTCAAGAACTATCGATGCCCAGAAGAATGCATGGAAATCTGGAGATCTGGAGATGGCAGCTCTTATACCAGATCTTCATGCATTGCCTCCAGCTCTCAAGGTTGAAACACCTTATGATCAACCTGAAGCTGTTGAAACTGAAACCTTTGAAACCACCCCCATTGAGGTTAAAACTGGAGCCAAACAGGCTAAAGCTCCAGTCAAAAAGGCCACTGGTAACAAGCCTTTACCTCAAAAGTCTAAGTGCCCAAGACCCGACAGACTAAATCTCCAGTTGAACCAAGGTCCAAGGTTCAACTGCCTGAAGAAAATAATATTTTGGTTAATCTGGAAAGTCAACTCCAACTTTTGTCTTGGCAGGTTCAGAGTTGTACTGCCCGGATTAACAATCTGGAAGGAGGTTTATCACCTCCAGGTTTCAAACAAAATATTAAACCACTCCCTTCAATACCTAAACTAAAAAATGTTCCATCTGGAACAAAATCTGGTAAAAATAAAGGGAGCAAGTATCAAGTACCAATCATTTTTACTCCTGCACCTGGAGCTGGTGATAAAGCTCCAGATGCAGCCTCCAGTTCAACACCTCAACAATCAACTGTGACTTCTGTAGAGAAGTCCAGTGAACCCATCAAGAAAAGATGGGTTCACAAAAAGAACTAATGATTTTTGTGTGTGTATCAGGCGATCGAAAGAAGAATATCTGGTATCTGGACAGTGCTGCTGGCCGGACTATGACCGGATGTAAGCCCCTACTGGAAGAGTTCACTGTCCAAGATGGACCGACAGTGACGTTTGGTAACGATCAATCTGGAAAGACTGAAGGATATGGTGTGCTCAATAATAGACAAGTCGAATTCAAAAGAGTTGCATTTGTGAATGGTTTGAAATACAACCTGATCAGTGTCAGCCAACTTTGCGATGATGGCTTCAGAGTTTTGTCCGATATTGCTCAAGGCACCATATTTAACAAGGATTGGAAAGTGGTGATGATTGCACCAAGAAAAGGCAATGTGTACATCATGGATATGGAACCAGCTCCAAAAGAGCAATGTTTCTATACCAAAGCTGATGAGGACACCAACTGGCTATAGCATAAAAGGTTATCCCACCTTAATTTCAAAAACATTAACAAGTTGTCTCGCAAACAACTGGTTGATGGGATACCTCAAATTTCCTTCAATAAGGAAAAGCCATGTCCAGGGTGTGAGATGGGTAAGCAGAAGAGAGCCAGTTTTAAAACTAGGCAAAATTTTAGTATCACTGAACCTCTTCACATGCTACATATGGATCTCTTTGGTCCAATGAATGTTCAAACTAGAGCTGGAAAGAAATACACTCTAGTTGTGGTTGATGAATTCACCAGATACTACTGGGTGGTATTCATCAGATCCAAAAGTGATGCTCCTGCTGAAATCATCTCTCTTATCAAACGAATTGAGCTCAAGTATACTCGAAAAGTTTGTCAGTTGCGAAGTGATAATGGTACCGAATTTCAAAATAAGGTACTTGAAACATTTTGCAATGACACTGGCATCTCTCAAAACTTCTCATCAGTTCACTCTCCAGAGCAAAATGGAGTTGTGGAAAGAAAGAATCGTACACTGATAGAAGCAGCCAGAAGTATGCTATCTGAATCTGGTCTTCCCACCAGTTTTTGGGCTGAGGCAGTTGCAACTGCTTGTCACACCCAAAACCGGTCAGTCTACATCAAGAGACATAAGAAGACTGCCTATGAAGTACTCAGGAATCGAAAACCAAATATTGGATACTTCCATGTATTTGGTTGTCCAGTTTATATCTTGAACGATTCCAGTCAGCTTGGAAAGTTTGATGCAAAAGCTGATGAAGGGGTATTTTTAGGTTATTCAGATATTCGAAAGGCCTTTAGAGTTTACAATTATAGACTCCAAAAGGTTCATGAGACAATTCATGTCACATTCGACGAATCAACTGAAGCAATCAACAAGAAACCAAGCCTTGATATTTCTCCAGTCGTTCCAATTAATTTTGGTGAAACTGACCAAGTTCATCGGTCAGTTGTTTCACCAGAATATGCTTCCAGTTACAACAAACTGGAACCAGTTAAGAAGAAGAACACCTCCAGTGACACATCATTTTATCCCTCCATCAATTTCAACTTCCCACAAGAATTGGTGATTGGATCTGATGTACGTGCCACTCCAGTATCAGCACCAGTTCAAACATCTACTTCTCCAGTTCTTCATGAAATGCCTTCTAATGAGGAATTTCATGATGCTAATCGAGACCTCATTGACTCTGATGAGGATGTAGAAGTTGTTTGGACTGATCCTTCTCCAGAAGCTATTGCAACTGAAGAAGATCGCCAGGTGACTTGCACTGATATTGTAGTTCACCAGCCTAGTCAATACACTAGATGGACTCGAGCCCATCCAATTGAACAAATTATGGGAAATCCAAATAGTGGGGTTCAGACTAGAAGAGCCACCAGTGAGCAATGCTTAAACATCACCTTCTTATCTTTAATTGAACCAAAGAAGATTGACGAGGCTATGGCAGACCCAAGCTGGGTGGAAGCTATGCAAGAGGAGCTCCTCCAGTTTGAAAGGAACAATGTTTGGGAGCTTGTTCCTTGTCCACCAGGATTAAAGAAAGAACCTATTGGTACCAGATGGGTCTACCGAAACAAAATGGATGAAGATGGCCAGGTTGTAAGAAACAAGGCCAGACTAGTTGCCCAGGGTTATTGTCAAGCAGAGGGCGTTGACTTTGATGAAACTTTTGCTCCAGTTGCAAGACTTGAAGCCATCAGAATATTTTTGGCTTATGCAGCCCATCTGCAGTTTAAGGTCTTCCAGATGGATGTCAAAAGTGCGTTCCTTAATGGAACATTGGAAGAAGAAGTTTATGTTAGGCAGACTCCAGGTTTCATTGATGAGAAGCGTCCTCATTGGGTTTACAGACTGAACAAAGCATTGTATGGTCTAAGATAAGCCCCAAGAGCCTGGTATGATACTTTAACTAAACATCTTCTTAAAAATGGCTTTCAAAAAGGTGCAATAGATAATACCTTGTTTATCTTGAAAGAAAGAGGTAATATCTTATTGGTACAAATTTATGTTGATGACATTATTTTTGGTTCAACTGATGATGCAATGTGTAAAAAGTTTTCTAAAATCATGTCATCTGAGTATGAGATGAGTTTAATGGGTGAATTAACATTTTTCTTAGGTCTTCAGATTAAGCAAACTGAAAATGGAATTTTCATAAACCAAGGAAAATATGCCAGAGATTTGTTAAGAAAATACAAATATGATTCAATCCCATCGAAAAACACACCTATTGCAGCACCATTGAATTTGGACTCTGACCCAACTGGCAAACCAGTTGACATAACTGACTATAGAGGTATGGTTGGTTCACTGATGTACTTAACTGCCAGTCGACCAGATATAATGTTTGCAACATGTTTATGTGCCAGATTTCAGTCTAACCCTAAAGAATCACATTTGCACGCTGTAAAGCGTATCTTTAAATACCTGAAAGGGTGTCCTAATCTTGGTCTTTGGTACCCCAAAGGCTCAGGATTAGATCTAATGGGTTATTCAGATTCTGATCATACAGGTTGTAAGATAGATAGAAAATCAACAACTGGTGGTTGTCATTTCCTTGGAGGAAAACTGGTAAGTTGGACCAGCAAGAAGCAGACTTCAGTCTCTATGTCCACTGCCGAGGCAGAGTACATTTCTGCGGCCAGTTGCTGTACCCAGATTCTCTAGATCAAGAACCAGTTACTAGATTATGGTCAAAAGTATACAAGGACCCCAATCTTTTGTGACAACACCAGTGCAATTGCTATATCTCACAACCCAGTGATGCACTTCAAAACAAAGCATATTGACATCAGGTATCATTTTATTTGTGATCATGTTATAAAAGGAGATATTGAAATTCATTTCATCCCCACTGACAAACAGTTAGCTGATGTTTTTACTAAACCACTCGATGAGAAAACCTTTAAACATCTCGTCAGCGAACTGGGAATGTTAAATCCTTAACTGGAGCTTTCTTTGTTATTGAACGTGTCAGTGACACTGATGAAGTTCTCCAGTTGAGGAGGTCCAGATAATCTTTGCTCGCTAGGCTATCGAACGCCTTTGTGATACTATCTTGGCACTAATTGATTTCTGGATCATCATTTTAGGGGGAAAGACTCAAAATAATTTTCTGACTAAAATTCGTTTTTGTTTGAAAATGCAACTGGAGAACTCTCTAGTTGGAAACTGGTACTGGACTGATCCTCCAGTGACCAGGTTCAGTCTTGTCTTAATTTTTATAACGTTACAAATACTTGGTCAATATGTGTGACACGTGATGATACTCGAGTGTTTTAAACCACTTGATATCGTGATCTGACGTGTTTGAAACCATTTTAGTACTTGAAAACTGTTTTTATTGGGAAAACAAAAAGTAAGTGGGCGCGTGGGTAAGATAAGCCGTCGTAGCATTTAATGCTGACATGGTAGCATTTAATGTTGACATGGCAAATTATTATTTTATTTCAAAATTCAAACCAACTTTGTGAAAATATCTACAAAAAGGATTTTGGTTATTAAAATATAATTTTGGTGTTTCATTGGGATCTTGAATCCCTTTATAAATACCCTTATTTACTCCGAACTCATTTACTTCTTTCTCTTACATTCCTTCATTTACTTCCAATCATCAAAATTGCTTCATTTTTCTCTTTGCTTCATAAATCAAGAACCCTAAATCCCAAATTTCATTTTCATTTTTCTATGGCTCCTAGATCATCTCGTTAAAGAGATGTAAATCTCTTGACTGTTCCATATGCTCCTTCACCAGATGTCAAACCGGCATCTGGTGCTCCTAGTAATGCTTCAGTCATCAAATTAAATCCAAACAATCCGATGGCCAGCTTACGAGGATCTCAAGGGTCCGATACCCTTATTGGTAGAATCCAAAAGTTTTTAAAAGATTCTCCAATAGGACCCCCATTCTCTCTAAACCCACGCAAGTTGTTTCACGACTACTTGTGTGAGTTTTGGTACAGTGCTAGTCTTTCTTCTGATTGTTCCTCCATCAGTTTCACTTTAAAGGATGGAACAATCCAGTGTATCTTGACCTCTGACGTATTGAGGGATGCCTTACGCCTCAATTACTGGAGAGAGGGTGAATCTCCAGTCGTCTTGCCCCCAAACATAAATTTTCGTCAAGTACTTCTTGAAATGGGACACAAGGAGTGCTTGGACAATGGGGTGCTGAAAACGAAAGGTGCGATGACCATGAAGGGCCTTACACCTTCATGGAGGTATTTTTTCATCCACCTGGTGGAGAGCATGGGTGGGAGTTCTGGTGGACTTGACCAGATTAACTCCTCACAAGCAGAAATGGCTTAGTGCTTGTGGAACGGATTGAGAGTGGACTTTGCAGATATCCTGTATAGAAGCCTGGTCCAAAAGCTGAAGGGCACAAGGGTGTGTGTATCCCCTTTTCAAGGTTCCTCTCTCTTTGTTTTAAGCATATTCTGGGCAGAGAAGTATATAATAGTACAGATTCACCGTACACTGCTCCAGATATGCTAAGGAATTTAGACTCTCTAGTATCTGAAGCTGGAGAGGTTGAAATTCCTGAACGAATGCAACTGGCATTCGCTTCAACTGATGCACCTGTGGAAGGTGAGTCAGAAAGGCAACTGGGCGGGCCTCAAAATAATGAGGGACCCTCCAGTTCGTCTAATGTTGTGGTTGAGGATAGAGCAACCATAACTGAAGCAACCCCAATTACATTTATCCCTGGTGAAGATACTTCGGTATCTGATCCTCCAACAGATGCACCCATCCAGGAAACTGGGGAAGGTCATCTGGAGACTGACCAGGAAACTGGTCAACCCTCAGTTACAATCATGGATCTGGACATGGGTGTTAATGATGAGGAAATCCTTATAGAATCTTCGGATTCTGAAGGTACTAAAACAGACTTGGAGATTCTTGATGCTTCTGTACAAGCTCAAGACCCTTCATCTCCAGTCTCACTTCCAGACGCATCAATTTTACTTTCACCCTCCCAAGAAAATGTGCCTACTGATATATCTTTACCAACATATACCGCTCCTTCACCAACTGGGCAATTCTCATTTGCTCGAGAAATGCCCCCACCACCGTCGCCATTGTTCACACCTGAGCATTCTCAGCATGAACAACAATTTGATTTTCCAGTCCTTTCTTCATCCACCACTCCAATTATATCTTCAACTGCTGGTTTGACAACTGGGGAGACTTCTTTAAGTTTGCCTCCTCCAGTTGCTCCAGTAGTAACTGCTGCTGGTCCAGTGACACCTTCTCCTTTGTCACTGGACAGTCAAGTTGTCTCACTTCAAGCCGATCTCCAAAACCTTCTAACCAGGGTGGAGGAGATTCAGAAAACACTTGACAAAAACACCAAGTCATTCTCCAGATACCACAAAGATCATTTGACAAATATTAAGGTGGTTGATCTGGGGATAAACAAGTTTTCATCTAATGAAGACTTGGTGTTTAAAAAGCTCAATGAGTTGGTCACTGGCTGCAACAATCTGGATGGTACTCTAAAGGAAGCCTTTGACCTAATTCAGTCCAAGGTCACCAGTTCCATTTCCAATCTACTTGGCAACACTGTTAGAACTTCTGAAGTGGATCTGAAGGAAATTGAGAGGCAGGTCAAGGAATTAGTTGAAAGACCTGGCCTTAATGTAACTGACCTTGGCGAGCAGTTGATATCTTCAGTTGGTCAGAAAATAGAGGATACGCTGGGTGCTAGGGAAGCACAATTGGTTGAAAGGGTGATGTCTGAGATCACCAAGCTGGCCACTCCTCAGGTTGATCTGGCCCCACTAACCAGTGAGATCAACCAGTTGAGAGGCAGCGTCGAGAATTTGAGCACCCAGGTATCTCTACATACTCAATCATTAGATAAACTGACAACTGAAGTAGAGCATCTGAAGAAGAAGGATGAAGAGGTAAAAGAAAAGGTGGTTTCTGGTCTAGATGAAGACTCTAAGCTTTTAAATGCATTAAAAACTGGTCAAGAACAAGTTGTTGCAAATGTTTTGACCCAGTCAAAGGAGACCAACCACTTATGGAGGTCCTTCAGGATGATGTGTGGGATCTTTAAGGAGTGTAAGGACATGCAGTCATGGCAGCCTCTTGACCGGTTGCCATCACACCCCTCTGAATGGGAAGGTATTCGGGCAGGTCTAGATGCTGCCAAGGGGGAAAGAAGTGCAGTCCTTCCACCAGTTGCACCTAGAATACTCCATCTGGAAGTCAAGTTGGAAGAGAATTGATTGTGGCTACCAGTACTGAAGCTGGTGAGCAAAGAGTTGGTGGATCTGGTGATGATGGTGATAGGGGGAATGTTGTTTTGGATAAGGGTAAAGGTTTGGCTGTTGAAGCATCTGCCCAGCCGGCCACTGATGAAATGTTAGAAACTGGTAATACTGACATACTTCCTCCAGTTTCAGATAGTGAAAGCAGAAGACTGGCCAGACTTGGAAATGATATTAAAGAAAATAAAAAGATGAAACAAAGAAACCAAGCTGAAGCCAGGGCACATCTTGCACAAATCAAGTTACTGGATATGAGTGATGCCAATCTTTTGGGTATCACTGCTGAGGAGTATGCCAGAATTAAGAATGATCCCAGGATAGTTGACCAGTTGAAGGAAATGCTAGATGTAGAACTGGACAGACATTATCCTGAGGATGAGGCTGAATTTGATGCCAGAAGTTTAAACATTTCAGTGGAGAAGGCTAAGGAGATAAGGGCCAGTGGGATTCTTAAACGTATTGCAAATGTTAAGAAGGTTGTGAAGAGTGTATTGAATCCACCAAGAAGAAGGATTCCACAACCAAGAAGACCACTGACAAGAGATGCAAGAGATGCTGACCTTAGCACATTCGTTGAACCAACTGGCGAGGTATCCAATGAAGACATTAAGTCCGCTGTACTGGCTGCTGGTGCTGAGAGTATAAAAATAACAAATGAATCTGAAGCTAGAAGCTACTACTCCCAGATCATGTCAACCAGAAGACATAGTGGTACTATCAATAGTGTCAATGTTACAATCAAGCCAGGCACCAAAGTTTTTCAAATCGAAGTTAAGTATACTGGTGGGCCACTGGTTAGAACTGACGATCCTGGTGCTATGCAATATGGGTTCAGCGAATGGGTGGAGATGGTGAATGTTTTGGATGCGAAGGCACAAAAGAATAGGTTTGAGAAAGCTTGGGTGAACTTTCTAAGGGGCAAGATTCAGCACAAAGAAAATCTGGAGCTAAAGCTGAACATTGACCCTGAAGACTCACAACCTATCTCTTCAGTTGCCAAGAGAAGAAGAACTGGCGAAGGGCCATCTCATTAAGTTCTTTCTTCAGTTATCTACTTGTAATTTGTATTTACATTCTGTAACTTGTGTAAATTCCATTTCCTTGTATAAATGAAGTTACCAGTTTGTAACCACAAGGTAGATAATAGATTAAAATCTAACAAACCTAAAAGAAAAACCTAAGGCATTTATTGATCTATAAAAATGCCTTAGAAACTTAGATAGATTTAAATCGAACAAGTCTCTATAGTTCACACTTGTATAGATACAAGAACTAGAAAAAGACTTAGACTATATTTCTAGACAAATAGGGGGAATTTGTTAGGACCAGTTCACCTGGTAAACTGGCCAGTCTCCAGTTGCATCTGGAGACCCAGTTGAACTGTCCAGTCTCCAGTTGCATCTGGAGACCTTAATGATTTGTCGAGAAATATATTGAAGTCCAGTTGCATCGTACAATTAACGCAACTGAAGACTTCCTCCAGTAGAGAACTGACCAAGTTGAAGAAGCATTCCAGTTGAAGTCGAAGACAACAAATGGAAGATAGAGAATGGCAATGGCAGCGAAGCCCAATTGACATTCTAGTCAGTTACAAACTGGAGACCATCAGTGGAAAGCCCTTACAAAGCTTTACACTAATTACGAGGAATTGACTTATATGCTTTATGTACCTTTACCCGGATAATAAGCCTTATCTTATTATTTAAGTAATAAAAGGTACATAAAGGTGGTTGAGTAAAGTCACTTTAACATACAACTTTACACTGCTTTTTAAGGAATTAAATGCTATTCCTTAAATGCTCCCAACCACATTTGTACGGCCAAAGTTAACATCCCAATGTTAACTTTGCCTATAAATACAAGTCATTGCACAACCAAGAATATAACTTCTTCGAATATTCTTCGATAGAATTCACGTTGCAAACCTGCAATATTCTTGGTGAACTTGTGCAATCTTCTCTCAATTGCTAAAAGGAACATTTCACAACTTTAAGTGTTTTGATTGTCTTGAGAAATTCCGAGTGTAGATCAATTGTATTTCATAGGTTGTTAGGATATTTACATTCGTGTATTATCTTGGTTCCGCATCAACCTTGTAATTTGTTTAACTTCAATAAATAAATTACACATTGAAAATTACATATTGTCTCATCAAGTTATCTTACAAGTTATTTGTATTATTGCATTGTTCTTTACTTATTGTCATTTATATAAGTAATCTATCTAGAACTTGGTATATACATACTGCAACTGGTCGTCTCCAGTTCAGTGCATATATTGCAAAGTAACTCCACCATCGAAATAGAGGTGTCTTCAGTAGTACCATCTAACGAGTTGGGACTTACACTTATTCATTTCGATCCCAAAATAATCTCCATTAACTCATTAATTAAGATCATTAGTCAAATTACACATAAAGTCAAAGGGTCAAATCTCACGGATGTTACATTATTCCACCGTTAAAAGAATTTCGTCACGAAATTCAACAAAATACTAGTTGTTAAACAAATGCGGGTACTTAGACCTCATATGGTCCTCACGTTCGCAAGTGAACTCAGCTCCACGTCTAGCGCTCCATCTAACTTAACAATCGTATAGCGTTTGTTCTTTAGTTTCTTGATCGCGCGGTGCTAATATCTATACCGGTCCTACAACATGGTTAAGTTTCCCGTCTACTTGGGGTTCGTTAAGCCGTGTGTCTAAATTTGTATCTCGTTTATGGCAAGCCTTTAAGGACTTTGGCTACGTGTGCGAAGTTAGGAAGCCAGACATATACGAAATTCAAGTTATCGTGATGGGACAAGCCCGGTAAGTCACCCGAAAAGCTTCGGGAGACTCAAGATTAACAATGACGATGTTAATTTCAAATTTTGAGACGGTAGCACTAAAGGCCTCCGAGTTTGAAGAATTGAATACTTCACATTGAGCCCTAAGAACCCTACCGTTAGATTTTGGTACATCAGTAACCCTACTACAATTAACAACTGTATTAACTGTTGTCATTTCAAATTTGTACTTACTTTATTGTCAAGTACCTTACTATCATAGAGCACAAAGTACGTGAAGAGTTTGTCGTCGTCTAGAGTCAAGATACATACACGGGGTATTTGAACAAATTTAGTTAGTGAGTCGCTAAACATCCAAAATTACAAACATATAATTCCAAAACAGGCGAACGAACGTAACTCAAAGGAGTAACGTTAGAATAAACGAGATCATAGTCGGTTTCGATATCGAATAGTGCCATAACATAATGTCCATTAGGAGGAATGTACCTTAACCAACGTTTGGATCATTTTGGCCACCATTGCCATTTCCCGCAAAAGCTCGGCCACGAGGTTGAGCTTGATGACCTTGTTGGCTTCTTCGTTATAGTCCAAATACTGCACTCCGTCTGTTCTCCTGATAATGATAAGTCTCAACTCATCATCCCAATGAAAACTCACGATTCTTGAGCATGCAGTAGTAGCGTAGGCTTCAACCTTCTCTCCCTGAATCTTGTCTTTATATTTGATAGGTTTATGCGATGCCTCATACTTAGCCATGTTTTTCTTCCAAGTAATAACCCAATCTGGTCTAGTATCAACAGGCTCTGTATGTTGCACATCAGGATCTTCAGCAATTGGTTCTTGCATGACTGGAGCTTCAGGATCTTGGACTCATTCAGACCTATCCATTCTATCAAGCTTAGCTCTAAAGTCATCAATACTAAACCCTTTGCGTTCAGCAACTTTATCCACAAGCCTTGAAGCTGTAACTGGCATATCGACTTCTGCGATATCCATCCAGCTCTCATCACCATAGATTATCTCAACTTCTTCCCACACAGCATCAGTTGTCTTAGAAGACCCTACCATATCAGTTGCAATCTCATTCAGAGACTCTATTGCCTTGGTCAGATCCTCTTGATGCTTATTGCCTTTATCTTTTGCTGCATCCGGGTCTTGATTTGAATCATCATCTTTCTTTTTCGAAAGCTCATCACCCTTACAGCCTAGATCTGGCAACAATTTCTTTTCAATCAAAAATTTCTCAATCAACTTATCCAAATCAGATTGCGTCACACAATCCAGCATGACATCAGCAATCTTAGTCATCTGTTCAGCTACTCTAACTACTCCTTTATTCGCTCTAGTAGACGAACTTTCTGCCTTAGTAGCTTCACAACGAACCATGTCAAAGTTGGACATGAGAGTGTTAATAAAGGCTTGATGATTCTTTCTTTCATCATTAAGAGCTTTCTTTAACGTCTCACCTTCCTTTTGCTTTCTCTGCATCTCTTTCTCATGTTTCTTCTTTTGTTTTTCCAACTCATCAAACAAACCATTAACTCTAGCCTCTAACACCGTCATCTTTCCTTTCATGTCAGCCATACCAAACACTGGTGGTAAAATAGGAATTTGACGTGTAGTCGCTTCAGTTCTTGGTTCAGGATTAGGCACTGAATCCTTCATTCTATGAGTTGTAGACGACCTTTCAAGATTTACAGTTGTCTTCTGAGATCTTTTTGGTATCACTGTTTCTGCATGTGATTCAACTGATCTCCTAGACCTCTGTTCAAGAACTCTGCTTGATACTTTTGGAGCTTTAATCGTCTCATCTACTCCACTATCAGCAGTTTTCTTCTTGACTTTCAATTTGATAACAATTTTCTTCTTTGGAGCAGGTACCTCTTCAACTTCTGGCACCTCAGATTCCCTAGAAGACTATGTTCGTTTCCTTTTCAGACCTGAATCAGATGAAAACTTTCTTTGAAGCACCTTCAGAAGAACTAGCAGCATGATCAACGGTACCTTCATGTGCTTCTGCTTCTTTTTCAAGAACCACATCTCTCTCAACTATCACCTCTTCGGTGCCTTGAACCTGTGGTTGTGCTATATCGCCCATTGGCACATCTGGCATCACCATCTGTAGAGGAACTGAATTAGCTACTGGCTCATGTGGAACAATCTCAGTGCTGAATCTGGCAAACTCTTCAGCTGTAAGTGGATTGAAATTAATATCCACTAGAGCTCCAAACAAAGGAATATCTTGAGCACCTGGATCACCATCAAAGCCACTCTTGAGCTCATCATATGCCCTTTTTACAATAGATAGCACTTTCAGGATCGACTTAGTAGCAGGCAGATTAGGAATATAATGATTAATGATCATCATAACGAATCTAGGATAAACCATAAACCTATGCCCTTGCCTGGAAGTTGTTGGTTTCCTCAATTCGTTGAAGAAATACTTAGAAAAACTATACGGTTTGTTGTATACCAGACCAACCATCTGAGCTTGAGATTCTTGATTAAGCGTATCCCATCCGGTTCTTCTACTACACAAACTAACCAACATATGTGCGCTAAGTATCTCTACCTTCCAAAGAATCCCC
>CM067175.1:95491112-95560329 GCA_034093135.1 Erigeron breviscapus
TTATAATATGATGACTTGATTGTTATGTGAGAATTGTTATGATGAACGTATATGATAGTGTCGGGATACACCATTAATTGTGGAAATGTTATGATGAACGTTGATGTGTTGAATTTTAGAAGCATTTATTATTTGCCCCTATAAGCAAAATGAAACGATGACATTAATAGAGTATAACATTCGGTAACCGTAGAGGCGACTGAACCACAAATCGAAAGTTATCCTATGTCATACAAAATTAATGATCTCATGGATTGCGCCTTGTGGATAGAGTATAGTAGCTACCCCGGTATGTTTAATAAATGTTGATTAGGTGGAGGGTTAGCCGCTGGTACACCCTGTATACATACCCGGTCAACACTTAGAGAACATATTGGAATCGAGTTTTGATATCCATTCAATATATTAACGGTGTGGAGGGTTAGCCGATGGTACACCCTGTATACAAACACTTTTAATGTATTGAATGTTGAGGTTAAAATTTGGACTATGCTTTACCCACCTTGTTATGACTTGACCCTTTTATATAGTGTTGAATGTTTTCGTGATTGTATTGTTGATTGTAAATTATACGATTGCTGAAGCCTTAGATTATTTCCATGATAATAACCCTATAGAGATAACTATATTCATGCAATGATTTAGAAGGATTTAGGTATGTAATGTTTGACGGACGATTTTGATTATTCGTGTGAAAACTAACTTACTGATCTAACACACGTGTCCAGGAAAATGGTTAGAACAAGGAGAGCTAACACTAACTATGGACCTCAGAATGAACCCGAGAACCCGATTGAACAAGAAGTAGTTGGTGATCGTGGTGGTAGAGGTGGTCGTGGAGGTCGTGGTGGCAGAGGTGGTCGGGGTAATCCTAATCCCCCGATAACAGCTGAGGTTGTCACACAAGCTCTAAATGACCTCATGCCGGATCTTATGGCCCGAATTCAAGCGGCCATGGGAAATAATAATGAACAAGAAGAACCGGAAGATGAAGCGGTTCCCATACAAAATGAACAAGAAAACGTAAATGTAAACGGAGTAGGTGTAGGAGAAGTTTTACCTAGACCGGGTTATGATGTTCGTCAACCGGGATGCTTGTTTAAAGACTTCAAACTTTGTGGAGCCCCAGAATTTAATAGAGAAAGTGGTGCTACGGGTTGCTTGGAATGGTTAGAGAGCATTGAATCCATCATTGCTCGAAGTGGTTGTGCCTACCACCAAAGAATCACTTATGCTTCTGGTATGTTGAAAGGTGGGGCTCTTGAGTGGTGGAACAAAGAAGTCGATGAATTGGGGATTGATGCGGCTAATAATCTTGTGTGGGGAGAGTTCAAGAATATGATAACTACTAAGTATTGCCCGGCCCATGAACTGAGGAGATTGCAAGTGGAATTTCTAAACTTGCCATGAAGGGAGGAGACTACGAGAGTTACACACGCCGTTTTGGCCAACTCTCGAGGCTCATTCCTCATTATGTGAGACCCCAAGAGATTAAGATTGAGAAGTATGTTGCGGGATTGCCACATGAAGTGAGAGTGCTTGTCTCTCACCCCACCATGCCTTTGACTTACAAAGAGGCAACCACCCGTACTGCTAGTATAACCTTGGAACTTATTAGAGGTGGTAAGTTAAATAAGAACGATAACAAGAATGACAATAAAAGGAAGGATGTTGCCGAGTCAAGCGGCACCAAGAAAGATGATCGGCGTAATAATAAGCGCCATGGTCGTGGTGGAAAGGTTTTGCGGCGGTGGTACCAACAAAGGGTCCTCAACGGGTTGGTTACACAGGGGGTAGTCCTTTATGCCCTAGGTGTAATCGCCATCATTGGTCCACTGTGAATTGTGATGCTTGTTTTCATTGCAACCTACCGGGACACACCTCAAGATTTTGTCCAACTAACCCCCGGAATGGTCCTTTAAATGTTGCTCCCCTTAATGCTATACGTCCCCCGATGGTTTCGGGTTCTTGTTATTAATGTGGTAGCCAAGACCACTACCGCAACCGGTGCCCACATCTTATTGGCCAACAAGTCCAAGTGACCGTGCATCCTAACCAGTTGCAAATTGCCGGTCCGAATCAAAACCGAGGAAACCAAGGACAACAGCAACAACCTCCTCAAGCTTCTCGCCAACAATTGGCCCCCCATGGAAGAGCTTTTGCCATGAATGCGGCCGAGGCTCGTAGTGATCCTAATGTCGTAGCAGGTACCTTTCTCCTCAATCACCAATATGCTACCGTGTTATTTGATTCTGGAGCCGATTATAGTCTCATTTCCAATGATTTTATTCCGTTGATCGATGCTAATCCTAGCCTGTTGTCCTATTGTTTTGAACTTGAAATGGTAAATGGTGGATTGTCTAGGATTAGTCAAGTTGTTCGTGATTGTGTGTTAGATTTATGTGATCACCCATTTTACATTGACTTAATGCCTTTTGATATCGGTAGTTTTGATGTGATTGTGGGTATGGATTGGTTATCGGCCATGAACGCGGTAATTGATTGTGGTAGCCGAACTGTGAGAATTCCGTTAGAAAATAGGGAAGAATTAGTGGTTCAAGGCGAAACGACCGAACTATGGGATGGGAATGTATATAGTGTTAAGATCACAAAGATTGAATTGAAAACCGTGCCCGTAGTTAAAGACTTTGCGGATGTATTTCCGGATGACCTACCGGGTTTGCCTCCATCTCGTGAACTCGATTTTCGTATTGATCTTATCCCAAATGCTTCTCCCGTGGCCAAAGCACCCTATCGCTTAGCCGTGACCGAATTACAAGAGTTGGCCGCCCAACTCAAAGAACTTCAAGAGAAGGGTTTCATTCGCCCTAGTCAATCTCCTTGGGGCGCACCGGTTTTGTTCGTTAAAAAGAAAGATGGCACATTCCGAATGTGTATCGATTATAGAGAATTGAACAAATTAATGGTAAAGAATCGTTATCCTCTTCCTAGGATTGATGATTTATTCGACCAACTCCAAGGTGCTCGTTTCTTTTCCAAAATTGATTTGCGGTCAGGTTACCATCAATTACGTGTTCATGAAGACGACATTCCAAAAACTGCCTTTCGAACGAGATATGGACACTTTGAATTTACGGTAATGCCTTTTGGGTTGACTAACGCACCAGCTGTTTTCATGGACTTGATGAACCGAGTGTGTCAGCCCTACTTGGACCAATTTGTCATTGTATTCATCGATGACATTCTCATCTATTCTAAAACCAAAGAAGATCATTTGGAACATTTGAAACAAGTCTTAGAGTTACTCCGGAAAGAAAAGCTTTATGCCAAGTTCTCCAAATGTGAATTTTGGCTTGAAGAGGTCCAGTTTCTTGGTCACGTAGTGAGCAAAGAAGGAATTCATGTGGACCCAAGTAAAGTTGAAGCAGTAAAGAATTGGAGACGCCCCGAAACACCAACCGAAATTCGCCAATTTCTTGGTTTGGCGGGTTATTATAGACGATTTATTGAAGGCTTTTCAAAAATCGCCCAACCTTTGACTTTGTTGACTCAACGAAAAAGAAGGTTTGATTGGGGTGAAAAGCAAGAACAAGCATTCCAATTGTTAAAGGACAAATTGTGTGATGCACCCATCTTGAGCTTGCCCGATGGAGTCGCTGATTTCGTTGTATATTGTGATGCATCTGGGCAAGGATTGGGTTGTGTCTTAATGCAACGGGATAAGGTGATAGCATATGCATCAAGATAATTGAAGGTGCATGAGAAGAACTATCCGACCCATAACTTAGAATTGGGAGCAGTGGTATTTGCTTTGAAATGTTGGAGGCATTACTTGTATGGAACCAAGAGCGTGATCTATACCGATCACAAAAGCCTTCAACATATTTTCACTCAAAATGACCTGAACATGAGGCAAAGAAGGTGGCTTGAGTTGTTGAGTGATTATGATTGCGTTATCCGGTATCATCCGGGTAAAGCAAATGTGGTAGCCGATGCTTTGAGTCGAAAGGAACGTATGAAGCCAAGACGAGTTAAAGCCATGAGCTTCACTGTATTAAGGAGTGTCCGTGACTCCATTATCGAAGCTCAAGAATTGGCAACTAGACCGGGGAACTTCACCGATGAAGCTTTACACGGTCTAGAAGAACAGTTTGATAGGAAGAACGATAATGGTTTGTATTTTGTTGATCGATTGTGGATCCCCATTCTTGGAGGATGGCGATTGAAATGATGGATGAAGCTCATAAGTCGGCTTATTCGGTTCACCCGGGTTCCGACAAGATGTATTTTGGATTAAGAGATTTGTATTGGTGGCCGGGAATGAAGACGGACATTGCTAGGTATGTTAGTCAATGCCTCACTTGTTTACAAGTGAAAGCCGACCACAAGAAACCACCGGGTTTACTAGTCCAACCAGTAACACCGGTGTGGAAATGGGAAGAAATTGCTATGGACTTCATCACAAAGTTACCTAGGACGAGTAGTGGTCGGGACACTATTTGGGTGATAATTGACCGGTTGACTAAGTCGGCTCACTTCTTAGCCATTCGGGAAGATGATAAATTTGACACCATGGCACGTTTGTACATCAAAGAGGTGATATCCAAGCATGGAGTGCCGATTTCCGTGATATCCGATCGGGATGCTCGATTTACTTCAAAATTTTGGAAGGCGTTCCAGAAATCTATGGGTACTCGTCTCGGTATAAGTACGGCGTTCCACCCACAAACTGATGGTCAAAGTGAAAGAACGATTCAAACATTGGAAGATATGTTAAGAGCTTGTGCTATTGATTTTGGTGGTAATTGGGATGTGCATCTTCCTTTGGTTGAATTCTCCTACAATAATAGCTATCATGCTAGCATTGGAATGGCCCCATTTAAAGCATTATATGGGAGAGATTGTAGGTCACTGCTAGTTTGGGCAGAAATTGGTGAAAGCCAACTCGTTGGACCCGAAATTGTTATTGAAACGACGAAAGTGATCTCGCAAATCAAAGAAAAGTTAAGAGTGGCCCGAGAACGACAATTGAAATATGCTAATGTTAGAAGACGACCCCTCGAATTTGAAGTTGGTGATTCTGTTTTATTGAAAGTGTCCCCATGGAAAGGTGTGGTTCATTTTGTGAAACGTGGCAAGTTGGGGCCACGGTACATTGGCCCGTTCAAGATCTTGGAGCGTATTGGTCCGGTTGCATATCGATTAGAACTTCCTCAAGAATTGAGTGGAGTTCATAATGTTTTTCATGTTTGTAATCTTCGGAAGTGTTTAGCAAATCCAACACTTCACGTGCCCCTCGAAGAAATCCATGTTGATAAAGCGTTGAAGTTTGTGGAAGAACCAATAGAAATCCTAGATCGACAAACTAGAAAGCTAAAGAATACTCGATATACGATTGTCAAAGTAAGATGGCAATCTAGACGTGGACCCGAGTTTACTTGGGAACGTGAAGATTATATGAAAGCCAAGTATCCTCATTTGTTTAACGAGTCTAGTTAGATTCAAATTTCGGGACGAAATTCTTTTAACGGGGGAATAATGTAACATTCGTGATTTTTACCCGTTTGGCTGTACTTGTAATTTGATTAACTACTTTAATAAACGAAAACTTTGAGTCTAATTGTGTTCGTCTATCTGTAAATTGGGCCAGTTATAATGTCATAATTGGATTTCTAGAATTAAGCCCATGATTACAAGACCGTGATATTGGCCCATACGTGTTATAAAAATTATATTATAGAAAATGATTGAGTAACTGTAGTAACAGGAAAAACGTATATACAAAACCTTAAGTATAATGTACGGTAAACAGTGTCGGTGGCACAGTGTCGGTGGTTATCTAATAATTCCATTAATAGGACAAAGCCGACATACTTTATGGAAAGTAGGAATACTCGTGAAATTTTCACAAGCTATATTTGATTTATTAGTTGAATAATGTTACTAGTAGACATCCGACAAAACTTTTATGGATATATATGTAAAACGTTGCTTTTTCGATCGATTCTTTCTCGGTTTGGCTTGAAACTTGCTAGAGCGTAATAACTAGATTTAAGATACCTTAATATGGTTTTAAATTTCACAAAATAACACTTAAAAATTTTATAAAAATGCAGCCCCCAAATAGTGAAAATGTCAACTTCAATATAGTAATTTCCAAGGATTTTTCATGACAAATCTTTAAGTTTTAACTTCCAAATGACACCACAACTTCTAGCTACCACTTGTAACATCCAACACATCACAAATTGCATGAATTACAGCTAATTTGATGATTCATAGCACACCAAAACCGGACTTATATTGGAAGTTTGATGAATATGCATAAATTTTATCATATTTAATTCCATTTCATTTACTATAAATACTAGCCTTAAGTTCTCATTAAAAACTCACACCTTAAACTTCATTCTCTTTCTATTTAGCATTCTATAAGTCTAAAATCATCTTCCCCCTTCTTGTTATAAGTTTCAAAGAACACTTGATTGTTCTAGTATAAGCAAAGTCGCTTTGATCTCAAAGTTCGCCGAAAATCGTCAAGAGAAGTTGTTATCAACAAATCTCTCTAAGATCTTCAAAAGTTCTAGTTATAATACTCAATTTGGGTTGGGAATAATCTTCAATTATTAAGTAAACAAGTCCAAGTCTTGAAAGAATTTCATTTGAATCAGAAGTCGTGTTCTTCGTACGTCGAAAGTTTGATCTTAGAGTTCATAAACTCTCCTTTCTTGTAAGTATTTTTATAAAACCTTACTATACTTTGCTCTATGATTTTAGAAATATATGTTATGTATTGAAATACTTGTCAACTTAATTTTATACTCAATTGATACATAATTGCATTTAAATACGGTAACTATCGCTTTTATATATGAATATTGAAATATTGTTACTATTGCGAAAAATGAATTATTAGCGAAAGTACGAGAAATCGTAAAACTTTTATTAAATCATTTTAAATACTTATTATGGTATATAAACAAGGGCATAGTTATATACCTAACTATCCTAATTCATATAATTACTATTCACCATCTGTGAATTATTTCGTATTTTCGAATTGTTTGATTTATGGATAGAATATATCCTTGATACGCTTTTAACCGCACAATGTTTCCGAAAGTGATTGCACCTTGGGCCTCTTTGGCTTATGCTGGAGGAATGGAAGGTAGTTCGCGAAAAGTTTGCATAAGCATTCACTAAGCAACTTAATTCGCCCCGGTATTCTTTCACGACCCAAGGCCAACCCTAACACAACTTGGAAATAAAATGCTGGTTTTTCCAGCCATTTAAGGTATCTCTTCAATTGTAATCAATACATTTTGTATTGATTATAATACATACTATTCAAGGTATCTTTTCATATCTCTGCTATTGAAAACATCTATTCGTTACAAGATTAATACATTCTTCGTATTAATCCTATTATTTAAAAATACTTCAAAAGGATTTAGAAATATCAGAGGAATACTTTATATATCCTACGGATACGTATTACATACGGAAAGTTACATTTTTACCCTACACTTTCAAAGGTATCATTTTTCGTCCTTATACTTTGGACATTTGACAATTTAGTCCCTTAAACTTTTATAACATAAATTACGTTGACAAGCGTATTAATAAGGTAACCTTATAGTTGTATATCTATATTTGGAATTTAGCATGAATATAAATCAATTCACATTGAAATTAGGTAATACGTAACGTTGCCAGTTGACTCGCTCGTCATCGTTAACTACATCAATCTCTTCTATTTTGCTGTTGAACTATCAACAATAAGGTGAGTTTCGTAAACCCTCCCTACTCAATTGAGATTCGGGATGAAAAGTGTACATGTTTGTTTAACTGTTGATTGTTGATTTGATTGATTGTATGATTGAATTGTTGATGTGGACATGTTAGCGCATTATTCATTATATAAGTCGCACCGTTAGCGCATTATTCATTATATAAGTCACACCGTTAGCGCATTGTTAATATTTAACTATGTAAGCCGCACCGTTGTTGAATGTTATTGATTGTTATGGAACGTTGTTGAACGTTATATGGAATCGTTGTTGTTGAACGTTGACTTGTATTGAATTGTGATAATGTGAAACCTTATAGGTTTTCCTTGGATGTGATTAGTTCTCCTAATCCTCACTTATTGTTAACGGTTGTTATCCGACATGGTTATTCCTTGTTACTTGTCCCTACGAACTCACCAACTTTATGTTGACGCTCTTTAGTACACTTTTCAGGTAATCAAGTTAATCAAAGACAGAATGGATGAATAGATGCTTGCATTGCTAGGGTTTGGACTATCTTTGGACTTTCTGGATCCGTGATCCTTATTTCCCTTTAACGGGTTATGCTTAGGATCAACTACTATCGTTTGAACATTTTTCTTTTAAGTATGGATTGAGTGTGTATTTTGATGAATGTTGATTATTGTAATGAGCTTGTGGATTGTTTCAATCTATTGAATGCATATAGTTTGACTCTACATAATTCCCATGTCATGCTGTGCTTTTCTAAGTGATACCCCATGATTCCGCCATGTTGGGGTGTTACATCGTGAATGACCCTGCCGTTTAAGGGTCTTAGATCGATCACTAGGAGCAAAAGAGTCATGATCACTAGACTTAGGAGGAGAGTTACTATTATCAGGACAACGTCTCTTCCTATTTGGACAACAACTATATACATGACCTTGTTCATAGCAATAAAAACATGATCTACTTGCCCTAAGCTTCCTAGCTTTAATATCAGATTCCTCAGAAGTCACGCCTAAACACTCTTTTAATTGAATTGTGGCTGACTCTTCTTTTGACAAACCCTTTGACTCCTTATTATTAGAAAACTGTACTTTCTTCTGAATCCTTGGTTGAGTCGAGAAAGGTGTTAAGGTGACCCCACTAGATGTAGACTCATCCTTATTCCAAACTTTATCAATCTTGTCATGATCTATTTTCTCAAAATCAATTTCAGTAGATGTAAAAACAGTATCACATCCTTTCATTGTAAAACATTTTATGACTTTGTCAACATGACATACTGGATTCACATAATTAGATCCTACAAGGACATTTGCATCATAAACAGCATTTTTAGGATCCAATGGTCTGACAAACGATTTACAGTTTCAACTTTCTTGTTTACAGGTTTTGTCTTTTTCACTGAACTCTCAGATGACTTAGGGTCCTTAGTTGGCTTTTCTGTCTGAGATGGAGAAGGTTGACCAGTGAAGATCTCTTCTTTCTCAGTCAATTGAGCTAGATACTCACTATAATTTTCATTAAATGGACCTCTAACTTCTTTATAGTCTATTCCTAAACCACCTTTATTTTTTGAATCTCGCGGTATAGGAGTTTGTAACTGCATAGACCTAATAAGTTCAGAACCTCTAATCTGTTCAAGTCTGGTATTAAGCTTAACAATTTCTAGTTTAGCATCAACTAACTCTTTCTCCTTTTTAGAAAAATCTTCAGTTAGTTTAGCATATTGCTCATTTCCTACCTTTTCCATTAAGACAGACTCTCTAAGTTTTTCTTTTAAAGCAAGAATATCTTTATCTGAAGCTCGAATTTTATCCTTATAAAGACTTTCTTGTTTAATTAAACCAGAATTTTTAGCAAAATATGAGTCATTTTCCCTTTTAAAAGTAGAATTTTGAATAGTCAAGTTAGCTATGGTCTTGCTAAGACTAGACACCTCATGTTTCATTTCATACACCATTTTGCAAACTTTAACAATTGAAAGTAAAGAACATGATACCTTCTGATCAGCAGCCTTACAATCTTCCATGTATGCAACAAAGTCTTCAGTTGTCATACCTTCAGGTATCACAAATTCCTTCATTTGATCTTCAATACTCTTCTCGGAATTTGCACCATTAACTTTAGTTGAATCAGCTTTCTCTCTAGATGTCTTCACAGCTGTCATAGACTCACTCTCAGATCTTACTATCTCAGCAACTTTCTTAACATTTTGCTTGACAATCTCAGATGCTCTCTCTTCACTAGTATACACAGCATAGTCAATTGTATCAATAACTTCATTTGCAACATGCGCAAAGTCATCATAAATCTCAACTAAATAGGCATGATTGAAGTATCTTCTGATTGTGTATCCCACTGATAAGTACCATCTGGATTTTGAACAACAACAACCTTAGACTCCAAAAGCTGAGGAGAACCTGACTGTTGAGGAGTAGTAGGTAATGTAATCATTGCTTGAGTCTTCTGATAATTGGGTGGAGTAATAGTATTATCGGTTTTCTTCTGACATTGGCACTCTCTAGCAAAATGATCAAATCCATCGCAATTATAACATTTCACCTTGGACTTGTCAAATCCTTTAGTACCATTACCCAAAAATCTTCCAGTTCTCTGAGTGAACCTCTTGACTTTAATGGTTAACATAGGTAGCTGCCATTGTAGATCCATTTCTTCTAAGTCATCAGGATCTATCTGATTGTAGTCTTCATCAATCAATGCAGGATCAGTGACCTTTCCATTAATATAAGCTTCATGAGCAGAACAGAAGGCAGAATACAGATTCATTCTTCCTCCTACAAAACTCATACTCATTGGCATGGAATGAAAAGATTGAGTATTGCTCTTGACAGTAGTAGTAGCATTGTCATAAGCAACATATCCTGCAAGTCCCTCTGCATCAACTATAGGTGTAGCTTCTGCACCACTTAGAAATGCATTGGTTCCTGAGCTAGTACTTGTCAAGTGAACTGAAGAAGCATGATACAAAGATGGATCTTGAGTAAAATCAGAATGAGTATCCTTGATTCTTCTCTTCATTTCTCTGTTTTTTAATTTTGAAACCACTGTCTCAAAATCCCATGAACTGTATTCCTTGTCATCTTGAAGATGATGAACATATTCAGTCCAAGATTTTGGTAAAGAGTCCAAAAATTTATCCACTAACTCAGTCTGGGGATAAGCAACTTTAAAATATGATAACTCAGTAGTCAGATGGCTGAATCGAGCAATAATCTCATCTAGAGATTCTCCTTTCAAACTATTGAAAGCTTCATACTGACGCTTAAGAAGTTTAATACGATTCTTCTTCAAAGTATCATCGCCCTCAGAGTACTTTTCTAAGGCATCCCACAATTCCTTTGAAGTTGTGTACTTTTTGAACAGATGTACACTTTCTTGAGGTAAGGCCATAGTAAGTGTAGAAAGTGCCTTTCCCTCAACAATGTATTTCTTCTTTTCGTCATCTGGCATATCAGTATAGGTATATCTTCCAATTACACCATTTTTCTCATACGTTGGCCCGTCAAAACCTTGAGTTATCGCAAACCACATTTCAATATCACTGAGACGAATATAATCTTCAAAACGTCTCTTCCACATCCAATAATTCTCCATACGGAAAAGCTTTGGAGGTGTGTTGCCCCGACCGACTTCATGGTCGTGCATAATGAGTTGATTGATAAGTGCGGCATTAGGAGAGTTTGCGGCAGCAGGTACAGTAGTCATTTCGAGTCTTTTAAGATGAAAATCAAACGAAATAAGTTACTGTAGTAATCTAGTTCGTGCAGCCGTGGCACGAAGTGAACAGACGAAGAGTACACGAAGAGAAATTCGTGCTGACGTGGCACGAAGTGACACACGAAGGACACTGGTTCGTGCTAACGTAAGCACTGAATGAAAATCACCTCGTGCTGATGTAAGCACGAGGTCGCGCGAAGACAAACACGAATTCTTGAAAAACTTTGATTTTCGAATTGTTTTTGCAATCAATAGCAAATCACACGATCTTAAACCTTCTGGTAATCAACCTTAGGGCTCTGATACCACTTGTAAGTCCCTATTGTTATAGATCGTAAATAAGACGTGATTCGTTATGTCAAGAGTGCGGAATCCTCTTGAGATAACTAGATTGCTATTTCCTTTTGTCAATTAATGAGTGATTAATCAACCTAAGGATATACACGAAGTGTTAATTCGTGTAGGAGGATTTACTAGCAACAATTCGACGTATTATCACCAATTCGTTACGTTATACGTGAATTAGGTTGGTATTTATACTTGTATAGTTATAGTTCGTGTGGACTTGGGCTACACACGAAGTGGACCAAATGGATTCACCAAACAACCTTGCCTTCGTGCTGACGTCAGCACGAAGCCAATACAACGTGCTGATGACGTCAACACGAGGAGCGTCTCTTGAACCCTTATTTTGACTAGTACATAACGTCCAGCCATCGTTTAAGTGTTTTACAACACTTCTAACCTTGGCTCTACATCCTTGTACCTGCAAAACAATAAATATAACACACAAACATAACAATAAACATAAACACATCTCACATTGAAGTTCAAACGTAATCATTAAACACAAACATATGTCCTAACGACTTAATATTCAACGATTACATATATATTTCTAAGAACAAAATAGTTAATCAAATCTACGTCGCTACTGTCACACAAATCTGCATCTACAGTGTATTGTAACAACAACAACAACAACAAACACTTGTACCCATTCCTGCATTAATGAGATATAGGAGAGATGTGATGTAGACACTCTTACCTTTATGCAAAGGTAATCTACCCAAGTGTAGAGAGAATGTTTCTAGAAAAACCTCCGGCCAAAAAGTGAAAAAAACAAGTAGACCTTTACTGATCTATTGTAACGTGTACAAAAATTGTGTATTTTAGCAATATGCTTTCTTACTTTATGCATGTTTGTACACCAATCCGGGCTCCTAGAACTTGTAAATGGGGTTTGAATTTAGTTGTAATCTGGTGATTCCCTTACGGTGAGGCAATACCTTTTGTACGCCAAATATGTGTGTGATTTTTGTATATCTTTTCTCGTTCGTTTGTACCCTTTTTATAGGGAGCCCATGACTTCCCCTCCAAGTAGGGTTTTGGGCGTTAGTTATATCGTATCCGAAAATAGCTTGATTCGTCCTTATCTTCTCATTAAATACCGATCTTTGAGATATGCACATATTCTGTCCTTGTTTATCGAAGACTGATGTGTGAAATCTAGTTTAAAATTTATAACAATATCTACCGCTAACTGACTACAACACACTTACGGGCAGTGTACCCGTTCGTATGTAATATAGCTAACTGGCAAGACCAGGATCGAACACAAGGACTGATTGTTGTACTAAAGGTTGTTAAAATGTAAATCAAGAGAAAGTTTGGTTTGTGACCGAATTGTTCACTTTGCGTTTCTGAAAGCTATGTAATCAACAAGTAAATAAAAGTACTCAACCGGCGTCAATCGAGAGCACACGAAAATAGTTGGAGTTGTGACAAATAATTAAAAAGTCATCTATGTCGAATCCGCTACACAAAAAAAGTCTAGGTTGCATATGGGTTAAGCTCAAAATTCTTTAATGTTGGTGATAATAATCGTGACAAGACAAAACACAACCGGCGTGCACTCCGTTTGTAAAATCGACTGAATCACCTAATCAATGCACCACCACCCCTGCTACAATTCCTTGAACTAACTAGTTTAATTGATTATTTAAATAACAATTTTATCTTTGTGAAAGAAACGTGGTACCACCAACCGTTAAATCCACTTAACAAAGTAATTTCTATTCAACTTGTATCATTTACTATCATACCATGACCTAGCAAGAGTTATTCATAGACAAACAACTCAAATAATACTTGCATTCAACTAGTACCACTATCGAAGAACCAAATATCACCAAGAACACAAGTTTAAATAGAAGAAATCACTTCATTAAGATCTTGACAAAATGTTAAGTAAAACCAACTTGAATTCAAAATATTATGCAACCATAACTAATTGTTTCACTTCATCTTCATAGATGTATAGAGATTTAGCTACTCATAATGAAAATAACTAGAGATTCAAATAAAAAGGAGAACATAGTGTACCAAATATGAAGTAACAATCCAAATCGAGGTTACAACCGAGCCACAATCACTAATCTAGAATCAAAATTAATCTTCAAGTCTTCAAATGATGTTGGAGTAGTGAAAACCCTTGAAAAACCCTAAAAATCGTCTGGAAGAAAAGTGTGTAGGTTGTGGTATCCAAGATTAGGTTTAGGGTTGAGTGGGTGTTGGTATTTATACCCCAGGAGAGAGAAAATCGTGTTGCCAGACCAAAGTCGCGCCGCGAGGTTCAAAACAAAATGATCAGAAGTCTGCAGATCCAAAACTCGCGTCGCGAGGAAGATAACTCGCGCCGCGAGTTTGCCTGGTTTCACCGTTTTAGCTTTGTTTTCGACCATTCTTCATCCATTAGTGACTTTAGACCATTTCTAAGTCGTTTTCTACCATTTGTGAGTGAAATACCTGCCTTAGACCTGAAATCACTAGCAAATACCATAAAGCACCACAAAATATGTATAAACGGCTATCAACCGTGCCTAAAACGTCCAAATAAGATGTGAGAAATATGTATATATTGAGACACATCAAAGACTATAGTATCTGCGTATACTCTGCGTATCGACGGCTGGGTGGATACGTCATCAAGCCCCCAAGTCTAATGGGGTGGGGCTGCGAATACCATCGTATTAGACTCCTAGCCTTGTCTTGACTTCGTTCTTAATTTGTCACCTGGTGTAAAATGTAGGGGGTGTTTTTGAAAATTACGGTGGTAGGTTTTGGGTATTTATTTCGTTGAGTTAGTGGGCGCGGATCCCTAAATTTTGAAATTAATCGACGGTTGACCCCTTTTTGCTTAATATAAGTATCTTCCCTTTAGTCAAACTCGATCATAATCCCTCTTTCTTTTGATCGGAGAACCTTTGCCGGCGAGAGAGTCTTCTTGCTTCAAAAATAAGGTACAATCTTTGTTCTTTAATTTTTGTTTAATAAATCCTAGTGTGATGGCGAAGTGTGGCTTAAGTAATACCCGTTCTGTTGTTGATGAGGGTACTTTGAGGAATTTTGTCGATCAATATTTTCCTGGTCACCATGCATCTTTTCTTCTTCCGACCCGTAATCAGACTGCTATGAGTCCTCCTGATGGATATGTTAGTATATACATTAAGACTTTTACCATGGGTAACGTTAGGTATCCCTTCTCTAAGTTTTTTCTTGATGTTCTGAAACATTATAAATGTCATATCTCCTTGATGCGTCCGTTAGGTTGTGCTAGGATTGTTGCTTTTGAAGTTGTTTGTCGGGCTTATGGTGTCGAACCTTCTGTGGTTTTATTTAGAAAGTTGTTAAATGTTTGTGCCGCCGGCGATTGGGTTACCATAGACAATAGGCCAAAAATCGAGTGTATCATCAAGGGTGGTGTAGACCTTCGTGATTGGAAGGATGAATTTGTGTATATGAATGTTAGCCTGTTTCCCCAAGGTTGTGAGTGTTTGTTTGATAGGCATAGGTTGAAGGTTGGGTTTTTTTGCTTATGTGATACCCAAAGATGATTGTGGGAGTATTTATGATATCTTGGAGGAAGAAGGATTTGTTGTTTATCGATATCCGAATGGGATTTTGTTTAAAGCTGGTCTAATTCCTGCTCTTGCTGAGGGAGAATAAGAGTTTGATGTTATGCCCACTTGTACTGATTCTGCCATTCTTTTTACTACTTTCTTCATGCTTGTCTTTTCTTTCCAGATATGTCGTATTTGCAGTATGTGAAAAAAGGTACTAAGGAGGTTTCTGAGATGCCTAACCCAAATGCTTCTACTGCTGGTGGTAGTATTGGTGAACATGTTGGCGGAAGTGCTGAAGTGTCTAGTCGTCCTCCTCCACCAGTTGATGCTATTGAGCTTGATTCCCTGCCAGATGTTGGAAAAAAGAGAGCTAACATCCCCCTCCCCCTGGTTCCATTGCTGCTTGTTTGAAGAGAGCTAAAATTCTTGCTGATGCAAATTCTGCCAATGAAGATGTGGAGGAAGGTAAATAAGAAATCCAAAGCTACTGGCAAGAGAGCTTGTAAGTCTGCGTCTGCCAGGGAATCTCCAAAGAAAGGTAGTTATACAAATTCTTCTCTTTTTCATTGTTGTTACCTTTTTTTGTTTTTTTTTACTATTTTTCTGTTCTTCCTTTATAGATGAAGAATACTATGAGTCATAGTGGTTGTTCAGATCTCATATGCCCAAGCGTAGTTGATGAGATTAGGTCTTTGGAGGCTTCTAAGTTTCTTTCTTACTTTGATGAGGATTGTGACGCCCATAGCTCAATGGTTACAGAGATGCACTTTCGCTATAATGCTGCTATAAAGGTGATGGAGGAAAGCAAACAGAAGGAATTGTTGTTGAATGACACTGTTGCTGGCCTTGAGAAGAAGCTGGCAGACTATGCTGATCAAGGTGGATCTTCTTCTTTGAAAGACAAGCTGAAAGAAACTGAGGATGCATTGAAGCTGCAAGATTTTACCTTGTTTGCCAGGAATGAAGAGATTTCCAAGCTTAAAACTGAACTCCAATCAAGGTCCATTGAAGGTGCTAAATTGTTGTCCCAGTCTCAAGCTGATAAGCTAATGATTGAAGATCTCTCGAAGCAATTACAGTTGATAAAAGTTGATCATGCCAGGCTTATCTCTGAATATGTTCCCTTTGTTTGTAAGTCGCTCTTGGCTAGCCCTGATGTGCTTAAATCAGTTGGTGATGGTGTGTCAGCTAATCGTTTGGAAGAGAGGGCCAGGGTGTTGGAGGAGTTTAATCAGGAAGGTCATGTGGACCTTTCTTCTCGCCTTGATTACGATCCAAATGCATCTGAGAAGGTTGTAGCTGCTGCAAAACAGTGGGAGGAGGCCAAGTTTCCTATGATTTCTCAGTTTAGCTCGCACCCTAACATGTCTGTTGATGAACTTTTATCCCTTTCTATCTAATCTTTATGATGGTTTGATTTGTGCCATTGTGCCATGGAATGTAAGACAATAAGGTCCATTGAAGGTGCTAAATTGTTGTCCCAGTCTCAAGCTGATAAGCTAATGATTGAAGATCTCTCGAAGCAATTACAGTTGATAAAAGTTGATCATGCCAGGCTTATCTCTGAATATGTTCCCTTTGTTTGTAAGTCGCTCTTGGCTAGCCCTGATGTGCTTAAATCAGTTGGTGATGGTGTGTCAGCTAATCGTTTGGAAGAGAGGGCCAGGGTGTTGGAGGAGTTTAATCAGGAAGGTCATGTGGACCTTTCTTCTCGCCTTGATTACGATCCAAATGCATCTGAGAAGGTTGTAGCTGCTGCAAAACAGTGGGAGGAGGCCAAGTTTCCTATGATTTCTCAGTTTAGCTCGCACCCTAACATGTCTGTTGATGAACTTTTATCCCTTTCTATCTAATCTTTATGATGGTTTGATTTGTGCCATTGTGCCATGGAATGTAAGACAATAAGGTCCATTGAAGGTGCTAAATTGTTGTCCCAGTCTCAAGCTGATAAGCTAATGATTGAAGATCTCTCGAAGCAATTACAGTTGATAAAAGTTGATCATGCCAGGCTTATCTCTGAATATGTTCCCTTTGTTTGTAAGTCGCTCTTGGCTAGCCCTGATGTGCTTAAATCAGTTGGTGATGGTGTGTCAGCTAATCGTTTGGAAGAGAGGGCCAGGGTGTTGGAGGAGTTTAATCAGGAAGGTCATGTGGACCTTTCTTCTCGCCTTGATTACGATCCAAATGCATCTGAGAAGGTTGTAGCTGCTGCAAAACAGTGGGAGGAGGCCAAGTTTCCTATGATTTCTCAGTTTAGCTCGCACCCTAACATGTCTGTTGATGAACTTTTATCCCTTTCTATCTAATCTTTATGATGGTTTGATTTGTGCCATTGTGCCATGGAATGTAAGACAATAAGGTCCATTGAAGGTGCTAAATTGTTGTCCCAGTCTCAAGCTGATAAGCTAATGATTGAAGATCTCTCGAAGCAATTACAGTTGATAAAAGTTGATCATGCCAGGCTTATCTCTGAATATGTTCCCTTTGTTTGTAAGTCGCTCTTGGCTAGCCCTGATGTGCTTAAATCAGTTGGTGATGGTGTGTCAGCTAATCGTTTGGAAGAGAGGGCCAGGGTGTTGGAGGAGTTTAATCAGGAAGGTCATGTGGACCTTTCTTCTCGCCTTGATTACGATCCAAATGCATCTGAGAAGGTTGTAGCTGCTGCAAAACAGTGGGAGGAGGCCAAGTTTCCTATGATTTCTCAGTTTAGCTCGCACCCTAACATGTCTGTTGATGAACTTTTATCCCTTTCTATCTAATCTTTATGATGGTTTGATTTGTGCCATTGTGCCATGGAATGTAAGACAATATAACTTTACTTCCAGCTTTGTTGGATATTATTTTGGGCTTATGGGCCATGTTGACAGTGAAATGTCCTAGGTATATATTATGGCCATTTAGGCATATGCTTTGCTTTGTTACTTTTTGTGTTTATTTTGTGCATGATGCAACTGCCCTATTAGGCATGAAAATTAAATTTTAAATGTTCGTAGGTGTGAGGTTGCGATCCTTCTTCACCAAAAATCAAATTTTATTCAATCATAAGTTTATTGAAATATAAATTAAATACATAAGATAAGTAAACTTATTCAGTTGAAGAGGTGCCTTCTTTGTTATCTTCAATTTGTGGGGATTTCTCCTTTTTTACTGTCATTGTTGTGAAAATGTCCACAAGATCCCCTTCTTCTTCTCCCAGCTTCCTCTTCTTGATTGGCATAACCACGCCTGTTCCTCCGTGGACGTTGGGTGGTTGATACTTTCCTGAAATGCTTGCTACTCCATCCTCTGTTTGAAATTTTATCATGTTATGTATGACGGGGGGTATCATTCCGAACCTTCTTATTGCTGGCCTTCCTAAAATAGCATTATATGGCGATGCTCCTTTTATTATCATGAACGTTAACTCCTCCGTTCGCCTGCGTGGTCCAGCGACAATTGATACCTGAAGCACTATCTTCCCCGTGGGCTGACTTTTGTCTCCGGCAAAGCTTATCAGCGGTGTTCCTGCGGGTGAGGCTAGGGTAGGTATTAATGGGTTGGTGCTTGGGAATACATGTTCATAGAGTATGTTGAATTCTCTTCCATCATCGATGTTTATCTTATCTACCCATATGTTTTGCAGAATTGCTTTAATCACTATCGGGTCTTCGGAGACATGTGTTCCAAGCAACGGGGGGAATGAGATGGTGGGCACATTTTTTATGAAGGTATTGTGCTCCTTTCGCTTATCCACCTGTTTGTCCTTTCGGATTGTATATATGGTTGTTGTGGATGAATTCGTTTGGTCTTCCGTAGGTTCTTCCGTTTTGGGTTTTACTTGCTTACGAATTGCTTTTACTAAATCTGCTAATTTTCCCGTCCTTATGGCCTCGTCGATTGCCTTCCTTAGCTATAAACACGAATTTGTTTCATGTCCTATATCATTATGAAACTCACAATATTTCTCTTTATCTCTTTTCCCTCGTTCACTTAGCTTTGGTGGGGTTGGGAAAGTTTTTCCCACTGACTCTGTCAATAATATTTCCCTTGGGGTCTTCGTTAACTCTGGGAGTGGGACTGGGTTGTAGTCTTTTTTCCTATCTTCTCTGTTATATGGAGTGTACCTCAGCTGGTTATCTCTATTTGCTTGTCATTTTCCTTTTTGAATCTTGAGTCTTCCTTGTCTATGTTGTTGGCTCCAATTTCTTTTGTATCCAAAAATTTGTGAGCCCTTTTCTTGAGTTCATCAAATGTTTCTGCCAAATCAGTATTTAAGCATTCGACTAATTCTTTGTTGCGGTAACCATGTATGAACCCTGATATTCTTTGCGATTCTGGTAATCCCGTAATTCCCTGAGACTCTGTAGTGTATCCTTCTATAAAATCCCTCGCAGTCTCATTTTCCCTTTGCTTTATGTTGTGAGCCGATACATGTGTCTTTTTGTGCTTCTTCTGTTGGCAGAAGTGAGATTGGAATTTTGCTTTAAGTTCATCGAAGCTATTTTTTGATCCTTCTGGGAGACTACTTAGCCATTCTCTTGCATCGCTTATTAGCCCCATCTTAAATGCTTTGCAAGTTACTGGTTCGATCCAGTTTTTCATTTCTGCTGCCCCTTCAAATGCTTGCAGAAAAATCGTTTGGGTCATCCTTCCCATTGTAGGTCCCTAGGTGAGATGGGTCTTTCATGTTGGATGGGAGTGGGTGGTTTTTGATCCATTCTGCAAATGGTGACTTTTGTGGTGTTTTACTCAGGTTGAATAGTCTATATATATTTGCTTGATACGCAGGTGGGGTATGATACATATTTGGGACCCAGGTATTTACCCCGTAGGTGTTTGGTTGGGGTCCCCCTCCCTGATATTGTTGTTGGTATCCTTGTCCATAAAATCCTTGGTTGTTTAGGTAATTTTGGTTATATCCCTGACCTGTATTTGCTTGGTATCCTTAGTTGATATTCTGATGCTGCAACCCTAGGGTAAATGATGCTTGACTTGGCATCTGGAAGACTGGAACCCTTGCGGCTGTGGTCCATTGGTAAAGCCTCCCTGGGTTTGCTGTCCTGTCTGATTAGTTTGGAAGCTATTCGCCTGTTGGGTTTGGTTGTTGCCTTGCATGTATGTACCCTGGGCGAAATTCTGAAATCCTGGCATTGTTGATCCCTGGGTGTTGACTGGGAATCCTTGGTTTACTTGTCCCTGCGGGTTGCTCTGATATCCTGTTGCAACGGATCCTTAGTTGTTATTTTGAAAGCCTTGGGTGAATGTGCCTTGACCATTGATGTTGTATCCTGGGGTAGGCATACCCTGGGGATTCCCTTATGGTCCTGGGGCAGATGGCCCCTGGGGAATAACTGTATGCTGTGTATAATGAATGTACCCAGGTATGTTGGATTGAGGTCCTGGGGGTGTGTTATTGTTAGGTGGTGGCTGGGTGTGCCCGTTACTCGCCGATCCTGGGTTTTGTACCTCCTGGGTATATTATGGGCGTTTTGAGTGCCTTGCCCTTGCTGATCATTCTGTGAACCTGGGTTGCCTTGTTCCTGGGTAGCAGCCTGCGATCCGGTGGCGTTATTGGATTGGTTATTGTTGTTTGCCGCAGAGTCGCTACCTGGTGTATTAGTCTGTACTCTTGATCGATGATCGAACAGTTGCCTTCGTCTTCCATGTGGTGGGGTGTCTCCATCATACTCATTGTATGCTTCATCAAAGTTGATCGCTCTTCCTGTCAATACCCCAGTCTCTTGAAGACGTCGCAGGGTGTTTATGATGCTTTCATGGTTCTGTCGTATGTAGGTCTCATCGAATAGAGGCGGAGCTTATGTGGAGGCAATAGTTGCCCCTGCTGAAGAAGGTGTTATGGGTGTCCCCCCATTGTTTCGGTTCAGATCTATGCTTTGTTGTCCGCCGAAACCGGGTGGTCTGTTTCCATCTTTCATGTTCTAGGTATAAGATTTGAAAAACAAAAAAGATTTTATGGTTTTTGAGTGGGTTTTGCGATTAGAATGCGTCCCACGGATGGCACCAATTGTTTGTACACCAATCCGGGCTCCTAGAACTTGTAAATGGGGTTTGAATTTGGTTGTAATCTGGCGATTCCCTTACGGTGAGGCAATGCCTTTTGTACGCCAAATATGTGTGTGATTTTTGTATATCTTTTCTCGTTCGTTTGTACCCTTTTTATAGGGAGCCCATGACTTCCCCTCCAAGTAGGGTTTTGGGCGTTAGTTATATCGTATCCGAAAATAGCTTGATTCGTCCTTATCTTCTCATTAAATACCGATCTTTGAGATCTATATGCACGTATCCTTTCCTTGTTTATCGAAGACTATAGTATCTGAGTATACTCTGCGTATCGACGGCTGGGTGGATACGTCATCAATCCACATAAACAAATATGATGTATTGATGCCAGCTTTATCAAGTAGCAACTCGAACTAAGATAAAGATGTCGAAAACAATGATATGGTAATATTTGTGTATCAAGCACATCAAACTCTTTATTGAGTGACCTCCTTGTAGGGCATCTATCCTTAGTTTAAAAGAATATACGCGAGAAATAGTGTGTGGGAAGCATATCCACTAATAAGAGTTACTTCGTTTTTAGGATGAAGATACATATGTGTTTTAATTTTGTGATAAATATAGATATTAGATTTATTGCATGATTATAAGGATGTTAATGTAGAGGAGGCTTGGAAATGACTTGCGGATTTTATGCCATGGCATGACATAGATAAACTTCAAATGGGTTTTAACATTCTACGAGCGGCTCATTACTAGTTTAAAAGTGTGCTGAGAGGGTTAAAGGCTTTTGCGTTGACTTTGTTGTAATCTGGTGATTCCCTTACGGTGAGGCAATGCCTTTTGTACGCCAAATATGTGTGTGATTTTTGTATATCTTTTCTCGTTCGTTTGTACCCTTTTTATAGGGAGCCCATGACTTCCCCTCCAAGTAGGGTTTTGGGCGTTAGTTATATCGTATCCGAAAATAGCTTGATTCGTCCTTATCTTCTCATTAAATACCGATCTTTGAGATATGCACGTATCCTTTCCTTGTTTATCGAAGACTATAGTATCCTGAGTATACTCTGCGTATCGACGGCTGGGTGGATACGTCATCAATCCACATAAACAAATATGATGTATTGATGCCAGCTTTATCAAGTAGCAACTCGAACTAAGATAAAGATGTCGAAAACAATGATATGGTAATATTTGTGTATCAAGCACATCAAACTCTTTATTGAGTGACCTCCTTGTAGGGCATCTATCCTTAGTTTAAAAGAATATACGCGAGAAATAGTGTGTGGGAAGCATATCCACTAATAAGAGTTACTTCGTTTTTAGGATGAAGATACATATGTGTTTTAATTTTGTGATAAATATAGATATTAGATTTATTGCATGATTATAAGGATGTTAATGTAGAGGAGGCTTGGAAATGACTTGCGGATTTTATGCCATGGCATGACATAGATAAACTTCAAATGGGTTTTAACATTCTACGAGCGGCTCATTACTAGTTTAAAAGTGTGCTGAGAGGGTTAAAGGCTTTTGCGTTGACTTTGTCTAAACCAATTGATAGAGTTGAAGTCGAACCATAAATTTTAACATATTCAAGATGGTATCCATTCTTCAGGGAGATTTTAACAAACAAAATGCTCGTGATGTTAACAAACCATTTGCGTGGGTATGGAAATTACAAGAATTTCCATTTTAAGAACTTTGGTGAAACAAAATTTTGGTTGTCTATTTGGTTAAGTTAGAGTCAATAGAGGTTAGATTTAAGGTGTGTATTTTTTGTTAATGTGGCCAATTGTCATATTGTTGTTAGATGATTAAGAGATGTAGGTTTCGTTAACTTCAATTAGTTCGATTGTTAGTATATGTCAAGAGTCAAACTAATCAAGCCTAATCACCAACCTAGATCTCTTAATCATCTAACAACAATATGACAAATAGTCATATTAACAACAAAATAAAAAACATAAATCTAAACTATTGACTCTACTTTAACCAAATAGACCACCAAAACTTTATGTTTCACCATACTTCTTAAAATGAATATTCTCATAATTCTAACCCGAACCAAAACTTGCTAAAAAGGTAATAAATATTAATCATAAGCATTTTGTTCGTTTGAATACCTTGAAGAATGGATACTATCTTGAATAGAATTTTCGGTTGGACTGCACCTCCATCAATTGGTTTACAGTCAACACAAAAACGTGTGATATTCTCAGCATAGTTTAATTTTTGAGCATGTAACGAACAGTCACGGTAGAATGTTTAACCCATCTGAAATTTCTCTTTATGTCATGCCATAGCATTAAATCCGTAAAGTCATTGTCAAGCCCTCTTTTAGACTAACATCCTTAGAATCTAGCCAAAAAAAAAAAAACCTAATATCTTTAGCTTATCACACAAATTTAAAAACAAACGTGGCTTCATCCTAAATAACTCATAACTTTGGATGCGCGCGATTCCCACCTACCATTTCTCACATACATTCTTTTCCACTAAAGATAGAAATCCTAGAAGGATTTTGGTCTATAATTAAAGTGTTTGGCGTGCCTGATTATATACACAAACATCACCATATCATTATTTGTTTATCTGCACAAAACACAAAGTAAGTATATTGTTATAATACGTAATGAAGTGATGAAGCGCTTTGTTAAGAGTTGGTGCTTCATCAAAGCGCTTTATATCTCTCGACTTTCGCTTAATCTTTATATTTTGTAACAATAAAAGATTTTGACCATGCATCCATCTTATTTTTCTCTGAACGACCCTCGGAATCACTAAACCTCAGCGTCACCTACATATTCTTCCTCAAGTCTATGTTCTAGTGGTGAAGTTAGAGGAGAGTGGTCGAAGCATTATAAAAAGTACTCAAAGTACTCAAAGACCTAAAGACCGTGTTCAATAACGGTCTTGCAAAGCCTTATAGTACTCAAAGTACTCAAAGTACTCAAAGTACTCAAAGTACTCAAAGTACTCAAAGTACTCAAAGTACTCAAAGTACTCAAAGTACTCAAAGTACTCAAAGTACTCAAAGTACTCAAAGTACTCAAAGTACTCAAAGTACTCAAAGTACTCAAAGTACTCAAAGTACTCAAAGTACTCAAAGTACTCAAAGTACTCAAAGTACTCAAAGTACTCAAAGTACTCAAAGTACTCAAAGTACTCAAAGTACTCAAAGTACTCAAAGTACTCAAAGTACTCAAAGTACTCAAAGTACTCAAAGTACTCAAAGTACTCAAAGTACTCAAAGTACTCAAAGTACTCAAAGTACTCAAAGTACTCAAAGTACTCAAAGTACTCAAAGTACTCAAAGTACTCAAAGTACTCAAAGTACTCAAAGTACTCAAAGTACTCAAAGTACTCAAAGTACTCAAAGTACTCAAAGTACTCAAAGTACTCAAAGTACTCAAAGTACTCAAAGTACTCAAAGTACTCAAAGTACTCAAAGTACTCAAAGTACTCAAAGTACTCAAAGTACTCAAAGTACTCAAAGTACTCAAAGTACTCAAAGTACTCAAAGTACTCAAAGTACTCAAAGTACTCAAAGTACTCAAAGTACTCAAAGTACTCAAAGTACTCAAAGTACTCAAGTCTATGTTTTTCTGGTGAAGTTCGGGAGAGTGGTCGAAGCATTATAAAAAGTACTCAAAGTACTCAAAGACCTAAAGACCGTGTTCAATAACGGATATATCTTGCAACCCTTTAGCCTTATAGATTTTTTTTCTTTTTTCCAGTAATTTGATATATTTAAATACTTAGTCCATCATATAAGTGACATAACTAATTTTAAAAAGATATCTGTTTGAAAACCTTCCATACATTGTCGGTAGCAAATTTGAGAGTCCCTGTGACACCGGTTTTATTTATTTGTTCAGTAAATTTAGTATGGATATCACTTGGATGATTGTATTTTACCCTCGGCTTATCAGAATAATATATTAATGCAATCCTAACAAAAACTTATTTCATCCATTTCGTTCAAATCAGTCATGTTCAAAGTTGGTGCGGAATTTTTGTATTTTATTAAGTTTCTCTTCTAAAAAGTCTAAAAATTACTTAACATAATTTCCGTCCACTCAATAGCTGGTGTCAAGGAAGGCATGATGACTAAGCTATGAGTTGTCTTGTAACACCTAATCTGTCTTCTACGGGTTTTGGGTCCTAATACTTTGACGGTGTATGGGAGAGGTTGGGATGTAGACAGCCTTACCTCTAGTAAGGTAGAGAGACTGATTACAGATTCTCTTTAAATGATAGAAAAAGACCTCCTACACCAAGCTATGAGTTGTTTTGTGTTTCTTTATCTCTTATATAAATAAAAGAAAATTGTACGACAGCATTACTATTAAAAAAACCTATTTGGCATTATTAGAGATTTTTTTATTAATTATTTTTTTTTGTTTTATTAATTTATGACACCATATTTTTATTAAAACGAGAGGGGTACCCGCGCAATGCGGCGGCAGAGCGGCGACGACGGGTGATGGTGACATTAACGGTGTGGTTATTAATGTAAAGGTAGTTGACGTAAAAGGATAGCATAGTTAATGAAAAGGCACTTGTGAAATATGAGATATGTGTGAAGATGTTTGGTTTTGGTGTTTTAATGTAAATGTAGTTGACGTAAAAGGATAGCATAGTTAATGAAAAGAGGCACTTGTGAAATATGAGATATGTGTGAAGATGTTTGGTTTTATGTAAGGGTGTTTTAGGGTTTAGGATACAGGTGTTAAAAGGTTATGGGTAAAAAAGGTAATTCAAAGGCTGAATTGTTTAAAGGGAAAAAAATGGCATTTCTCTTTACTAGATAGTATATATTTGAATTTCATTTTTAAAAATTATAAATATTATTACTTGTAATTTAAATGTATAATATTTATTATGTCCATAATAGAGTACTAAATTGATAAAATCTTCTTTTCATGACATTTTTGTAATATGTATATAAAGTTGTATAACTTTTTGAAATTTTTCTTCAATCTAACCTATATTTGTTTATTATATATATGTTTATATATACGGATGAGTTACTTTTTACTGGTGATACGAGTCAAATAAATATGGGATATCGGCCAATATAACTAGTTTTAAACTTCCGAATGATTTTCTTATCAATAAGACTTATAAAGATGTATGTGTGCTAGTAAATATGGAGAAAAAAATACGACCAAAAGTGCCAAAAACTCTTAAAACCCAGCAAAAATAGGCAAAAATCCTTAAAAAATGTTAAAAATTGTAATAATCTGGACGTTATCGTTACTTTACTGCGATACGAGGTTAGTGAAACATTACGGGTCACATTCGATCCTGGTTCCACCACTGATCAGTTGTTATCTATTCACAATCAATTACTCCATCTGTCCCACTAAATGTGTCCTATTTTGAATTTTCAAAGTCATCATCCATATAAGCTGATAAAACTTATAAAACCAGTTTGCACATGTGCAAGCTGTGGAGATGGAGGCCTTTTAGAGTTCATTATATATGGATGAGTTATTTTAAGAATTCTAATTTTCAAGATAATGCAATGAACATTCAGAGGCCTCCATTACATATGCAAATACGCCTTTCACATGCATAAAACCAGGTTTGCACATGTGCAAGCTGTGAAGATGGAGGGCTCTGATTGGTTATGACGTTCTTTAAGAAATTAGTTTTCTTAAACAGCCCCTCCTCCATATATAATAAGTGTTAAAGTAAATCGGATACAATAATATGAAATTGATTATGCGGAAATAGAAAATTTGATATGAAGAAATTTACAGAGAGAATTTGGGAATTATTGTGTTGTATTATATTGCAAAATGAATATTTACAATAATATATATGTACAGAAAAAGATTAACCGCCTCTAACAAATTAATTTGAATATTTACAACTATAGTCCCTAGAGTTCCAACTTGATACAAAACTTGACTAACTTATATTTTCATATACCCCCCTCAAGTTGGAACCTCCTTCAAGCCAATCTTCTTACTCAAAACAGAATGCTGCATATGACCCAGAGCTTTGGTCATTACATCTGCCAATTGCAAGTTTGTAGGTATATAAGCAGTCTGTAAGAAACCTTCTTGTACTTTATCTCTAGTGAAATGACAATCTATATCCAAATGCTTAGTACGATCATGGTAGCATGGATTAGCTGCAATTTGTTGAGCAGCTTTGTTATCACAAAACAGGGTAATGGGAATCTGCACATTAATGTGTAAATCCTTAAGAAGATATGAAAGCCACATCAGTTCACAAGTTGTTGCTGCCATACTTCTATACTCAGCTTCTGTAGAAGATCTTGAAACTGTGGCCTGTTTCTTAGTCTTCCAAGAAATTAAAGAATGACCCAGAAATATGCAATATCCAGTTAGTGATTTTCTTGTCATAATACAAGAAGCCCAATCAGCATCACTGAAACCTGTTACTTTGAGATTAGTTTGCACTGGATAGAACAACCCCTTTGAAATAGACCCTTTTAAGTACCTTAATAAATGCATTGCAGCTTTCATGTGAGGCAATTTAGGATCTGAAACAAACTGGCTAAGATGCTGCACAACATATGAAATATCTGGTCTTGTCATAGAAAGATAAAGGAGCCTGCCCACCAATCTTCTATATGATTCTGGTTCAGAAAGTTTCTCCCCTTCATCCAAAGATAATTTGAGATGTGTTGGTAAAGGAAACTGTACAGGTTTAGCAGCAGTCATCCCTGCATCCTTTAACAAATCTAGAACATATTTTCTTTGGTTTAAATATGTCCCATCATCAGTCCTACACAATTCAATGCCTAAGAAATATCTTGCAAGACCCAAATCCTTAATTGTAAACTTCTTATCCAACTCTGCTTTAGTATTGACAATTTCTGCTTCAGAATTTCCTGTGACTAAAATGTCATCAACATATACCAAAGCAATGGTAAAAGCTTCCCCCTCACTTTTGATAAAAAGAGAATAGTCATTTTTAGATTGAAGAAAACCCTGGGAAATAAGAAATTTAGACAATTCTTGATTCCATTGTCTAGAAGCCTGTTTCAGTCCATATAATGACTTATTAAGCTTACACACTTGATTGGGAAGGGCCTTTTGATACCCTTGGGGAGGAGTCATATAAATCTCTTCATCAACAAAACCATGGAGAAAGGCATTATTTACATCCAATTGATGTAAAGGCCATCCCTTTGCAGTTGCAATTGCAATTATAACTCTGACTGTGGCAGCTTTTGCAACAGGAGAAAAGGTATGCTTGTAATCCACACCTGCCTGTTGATCAAACCCTCTAATGACCAATCTAGCCTTATATCTTTCCACAGTTCCATCAGACTTGTACTTGGTTTTATACACCCATTTAGATGAAATTGCCTTATGACCTTGTGGTAGTTCAGTTAGTACCCAAGTTTCATTTTGTTCTAAGGCTAACAATTCCTTATCCATAGATTCAATCCATTGAGGGATTTGAGATGCTTGAGTGTAATTTGAAGGCTCATCATTAGAAAGAACATGAGCTAAAGAAGCCACATAGTCTAAAGGATAAGACTCAAAATCTGAATTCCTAAAAATAGGATAATTTGGCTTAGTGATAGCACAGGAAGCAGACCCTTTCTTAGTAGGAACCACAAAATCTTTCAACCAAATTGGAGCATTTGCATTTCTGGTAGACCTTCTTACAGGGGGAGCATTAGGATTTGTTTGTGTTCTAATCTCATTATCCAACTCATTTCCTTGATTATCATTATTTATCTGCTCAGAAATATCAATATCCTGATCAAAATGCTCATTATTAACAATCTCTGCAGAGTTCTCTTCTGTCAGTGGTATATTAACCAAAGGACCTTTATGATTATATTGATGAGAAACATTTTCTTGATCCTTAAAGGGAAATACTGTCTCATCAAACACCACATCTCTGCTTGTAAACACTTCTTTTGTGTTTAAATTGTATAGCAAATAACCCTTTTGACTAGGTGGGTATCCCAATAAGACACATCTATCTCCTCTGGCCTCAAATTTATCCCTATGGGGCTTGGGATTGATTGCATAACACAAACAACCAATGATTCTCAAATTTGTATAAGAAGGTAACTTTCCATACAACATTTCAAAAGGACTCCTCCAATTTAGTATCTTCATGGGCATTTTGTTTATCAAATATGTAGCAGCCAATATGCAATGCCCCCAAAATCTTTTTGGTAACCCTGCATTAATCTTTAATGCCCTGGCAGTGTCCAATAAATGTCTATGTTTCCTTTCTACTCTCCCATTTTGTTGTGGGGTGTACACCATAGACTTTTGATGTACAATTCCTAAGGACCTTAAAAGTGATGACACCTCACTATTTACTATTTCAGTCCCATTATCAGAACGAATAAATTTTGGTTTTGTATCAAAATGAGTATGAATATAAGAAAAGAAACTGGAAAGAACAGAACACACTTGATCTTTAGTGTGTAACAAATAGGTCCAAGTACTTCTACTAAAATCATCAACAATTGTGTAGAAGTATTGAGCACCATTAAGAGCAGGAGTATGATAAGGACCCCAGAGGTCCACATGAAGCAATTCAAAAGGAATTAAAGATTTAGAATCACTTCTTTGAAAAGGCAGTCTATGCTGCTTAGACAACAAACAAGTGTCACACATGAAATGAGAAACAACAATATTTTTGTAACCATCTACATGAATCAGCTTAGACATGGATGTATGACCTAGTCTAGCATGAAACAATTCAACAGGTACATCAAAACCACTAGTCACTTGATTGACAAAACTAGTAATAATAGGCAACAAAGAAGCTGAAAAATTTGCATGAGATTGAGTAGTGGAAGGCTTGCAGATGTAAAGTTTCTTGTGACCTTTCCCAACTGTGACAAGTTGTTTAGTTGAAAGGTCCTGAAAAGCAAACCAAGTTGGACCAAAAATAGCAATCAATGGCTGAGAATTCAATAATTGACCCACTGATAATAGATTGACCTTAAATTCAGGCACATAAAAGACATCTTTTATGGTAAGGGAAGGATTAATAGTGACCTGACCAATTTTGGTGACCAATTTAACAGTCCCATCAGGTAATTTGACTCTAATAGGATTTTTGAGAATTTTAATGGACTTAAGTAAATGTAAGTGAGGTGTCATACTGTCTGTGGCTCCAGAATCAATGATCCAGTCCTTATCAATATCAAAATCCACAACACAAGACAAAGCATAAACTCTGTCATAAAAGTCAGCAGATATACCTGCATGTGGCCTAGAAGAAGGACCAGCCATATCCATGTTAGAAGTCATCACCATATTCTTCTCTTGCATCATCTTCATCATTTCAGAACAAACAGCAGCCACAAGACTTTTGTCAAACTCACTCTTTTGCTCATTATGAATCTCATTCTCATAGTTAAAGTCAAAAGGAGAATCCTTAATTCCTAAGTCTGCACCAACTTGAGCAGCAATTCTATTGCCCTTTTTTGATTTCTTTCCCTTGTACCAATCAGGATAACCAAGCTTCTCAAAACATTGCTCATACACATGTCCATCCTGTTTGCAATAAGTGCAATTCTTTCCTTTATCAACTTTAAATTCTCTTCTTTGTCCTTGATACTTAGCAGAATGCTGGTTAGTAAAATAGGCAGAAGGCTCAGGATTAATAGTGGTCACTTGCTTTTGTTTCTCAACTTGTTGCACAATATAATAGGCCTTGTTAATATTAGGAAAAGGATCCATAGAGAGTATTTGATTTCTCACAGGCTCAAAACCATCATTAAGCTTCATCAGAAATTGCATCAATCTGGTTCTACTCTCTATTTCTTGATACTTCTTAGTTATGCCACAAGTACATTCTTGCATTTTTCCACAAGTACAAACAGGAATCCCATGAAGACTGGTTAGTTCATCCCAAAACCTTTTCATTTTATTATAGTATGCAGCAACTGACAAATCACCCTGACTAACCTTGCTTAATTCCCTCTCAATATGATAAATGAGAGGTCCATTACTTTGACCATACCTTTCATTCAACTCTGTCCAAAGTTCTTTAGCAGACTTAGCATACAAAAAAGCTTCTGCCAATTCAGCTGTCATAGAATTCAGAATCCAACAGGTGACCATATAATCACATCTAATCCACCTTCCTAAATCTACATGAGCAGCATCAGGTTTAGCAGTTGAGCCATCTACAAACCCTAATTTCAATTTGGCACCAAGAGCCATTTGAATAGTTCTACTCCAACCAAAAAAATTGCCTCCATTAAAAGGCGTATTAGTCAACATCATGCCAGGATGATCAGAACTAGCCAAGAATAACGGATCATTGGACTGAGCAATCGAATTAACCGTATTTTCAGGAATAGCCATTTTTATAATCAGAAAATGACCTAATTTTCTAAGAACAGTAATAGGAATCAATTAAAGTAATTGAAGCAACAAATGAAGGTATCGTAAGAAGAATATCACCAGATAGTGGCCGGAAAACGGAAATCGAAACCCTAGCAAGCTCGATTTACACAGAAATGGTGATTTTCCGATAACCTAATCGCCGGAATCTTCACCGGAGAAGAATATTCATGACGAATCCTTAAGCTCTGATACCATATGAAATTGATTATGCGGAAATAGAAAATTTGATATGAAGAAATTTACAGAGAGAATTTGGGAATTATTGTGTTGTATTATATTGCAAAATGAATATTTACAATAACATATATGTACAGAAAAGATTAACCGCCTCTAACAAATTAATTTGAATATTTACAACTATAGTCCCTAGAGTTCCAACTTGATACAAAACTTGACTAACTTATATTTTCATAAATAAGATCTTGACTATTAATGGATCATGATAAAACAGATATGTACACGAAGATTCATATACAATTATATACATGATGCACGAAAACTTTCATGATGCACAACGATTTTTAGTTAAAATGATTGCTTTATTGTTTTATTTTAATACTAGTTTAATTTGAACAAGAACATATATATGTGTATATATTGTAAATTTAATTCTGGATTTTAGTTTAGCGTATAGACAATTATCATTTATAATTTATAAAGTTTGACTAATACTCTAATAGAGCATAAGGTAAAAAAAAAAATCCATATCAGCATAACATAAACACCACATGTTATAAACAAAACCACATATGTTAAAGAAAAGTATATATAAAGTTGATGAAAAAATTTCTGAATGAAGTATACCTTTAAAATTTGAAGAAACAATGGTGGATGATATATTGATGGTATATCTAGAAAACCGAATTTGATTATGTTATCGGTTTTTTATGTGTATTTGAACAAGTTTTCTAGAAATGAGAGTTTTCCACCACTAAATGCGATCTAAGTATTCATGTGAGGTTTTTCTTATCAATGAAAGACAAAACGTGGCCTCGTTAACTCGTATCTGGTGATCAGTTTTTAACATTTTCGGATTTTCCCCTTACTCGGAAGTAATTATCTAGCTACCTAAGATGTCTTGTGAAGACATCAAAATACCTAAAGACCAAAGGTGGTTCAATCAACACATCCACATATAGTGTTAAAATATCAACATATCAGAATTTTTAAATAAACGCTATAATATTTTAAAATACCTTAAAATTTTGAAAATAAACCGATATTATAAAGCTGAAAAAAGAAAAACAAAGTGAGGCTGGCCTAGCTTATCTTGAAACTAAAGGCTTAGTTTTGATAAGCAAATAACATATTTGTCATCACTGTGGTGATAGTTTAGCAACGATCTTATTATAATTATGAAACCATCATACATTTCTGTCGTTGGGATTGGCAAATTTTCAGTCTTAACCTTGTCAAAAGCTTTATAACAGCAAAACCTCTGAGTTAGAAAAACTGAAATTATTGTCCCATCGACATTCGAGTCCCCTAACGCCTCACAACTAATTTCAACAAGACCCGTTAATGTAAGGCAAGAAAAAGTGCGTTCGTATGTATTTTATTAGAAATTTAGACTACCGTGGTTGATACATTTTACAAATATCATTCCTGCAATTTTTATGTTTATTTCGATATTTTTAGTTCCGTTTTTACAATTTTAAACTTGTTTCTCTTTTTCCTTTTTATTTTAATTTAATCATAGCAGGGCTTCCCCATCACACACCATATAAAGACCATTTATATCTATGTGATCTAAATGATCATCCGACTTTAACAGGTCTGGAGCTTTTAGAATATCCAAGGCTTTTCTTTGAGGCACAAATTAAAGAGAATGGGGAAATAACGGAACAATCATTTACACTTGACACTGCATGTTATATATGCCATAAGACTACCAAATACGTTAGCCCCTATTAACATACATATTAATGTCTGTAGTATACTTTCTAGCCATGTCATCTACACGAGCAATCAGTGCCTTGGATGTTTGGGGTTAGACTGTTCGGAGTTGAATGAATTGCAACGCTTCATATATGAGTCCAACGTTTTCTGCTTGCCAGGGCTACATTTTGGCTCGAACGTTTTCTGCTTAGCTAGGCTAAACTTTGACGGGTTATATGAAACTTCCAGTGAATTCTCATGCCCATCCAGCATCTATACAATTAATTATATAACCACAAGTCAGTTACAAACATAGCTGCTCACAGAAAAGTTTAGGGAATACTACTAGATTTTTCATCAAGATGTCTTTAATAAAGACTATCATGATATTTATAGGAGAACCATCATCGAGTTAGTCAAGTGGCAGAGAGTCTTGTTTCTTCACAAGAGGTCTTAAACTGCCCCAGAAATATCTTCAGGGTGGCCAAGGAAAAGGCTGGAGCCAGCCACGGGGAAACCCTGATTAGACCTCTACAATGAGCCAAAAATGGCTCCCGCTACCGGGGTACCGTTAACCAAGGAATAAACTTTTGAAAAAACAAATAATACTAATAATATTTGAAGGAGGAGAAAACCTGTCCCAGATTATCTAATTTGCTTTGCACAACATCCCTGGAAGAACAAAAACATGTGATTTTAAATAGGTGATACATATCAGTGTCAAAATGCTCTCATATTCATGTAGAGAACAAATATAGTATAAAAAGATGTTAATTCTGGACATACCAAATGATATCATCAACCGTGTCATTTGCTAGGAGAAAGTGTATATTCACTGATGACACCTGAAAAAAATAACAAATCAACAATGAAGAGACGGTGCCACCGGAAACTCTATCCCTATCGAACAATCGATGCTGCTACTATACCACCATAGACCCACATGCTAAACAAACATCACATCTTGCAAGAATAAAAGCTATTTTTCTTAAAAGGACATCCTTTTTACCTGGCCAATCCTGTGAGCACGGTCTTCAGCTTGAATAATATCTCCTGGAGTCCATGAAAGCTCTGCAAATATCACTGTGCTTGCAGCAGTTAATGTTAACCCAACGCCACCAGCTTTGATAGAAAGCTAGACAATCAAACAAATAATAGAAAATTTTCCCACAATTAGGGTTATGACCATAATAAAGTTAAGGACAGAAAATATGGGCAAAGTTGCAATACCACTGCTGCTTTTATAGCGTCTTTTTCCTGAAAATCCGTAACCAAGGATTGTCTTGATCCTGCTGGAGTACGACCATCTATCCGAATACAACCAACCTTCTTTTTCTGGAAAGTAGCCCAAAGTTAATAGATAAAAGTGACAAGGGTCAGATAGTTGGATAACATGTCAAGACAAGTAAAGGCTGAAAGAGGTCTATTTAGTCCGGGTTAAATAGGCCAGGTTTGGTTGATCTGCAAATGCTTTTTGTCCATTCCCATTTTTTAAAAATAATTATTGCAACAGTCATGATTACAAAAGCAATATTGCACCAATAATTTCTTCGAAACAATTTAAAAGGTAGCATGCATTAAAATAACTGGCGACTTTTGAGTAGACACCAATAATTTCCATTTGACTCGTTTGAGATAGAACACAACCCAAATTGTCCTCAAATGTAAATAGGCCTAAACTCCGATCACTAGTATTTAGAATTCAAATTTTGAGAACTCCACTTAAAACCAATAATCTAATAACGAGTTACATAGGGTATGTGTGAGGTTGTTCAAAACAAAACAAAATAGTCTTACCAGAAGAAACTGATGCATTTCATCGATCATTGGCTGGTGATGAGCAAATACAATGAACTTGCACCCTGCCTGCACAGTAAGTGCTACAGTGAACAGAAAAACAAATTGGAAAGATCATGAAGCATTATATAACTTAAACAGACAGTAGACAATAATAAGACGACTTGAGAAAATTAAATACAATGGCACACGCTGCATGCTTATAGATTCGATTACTTACCTCAATGACAGTTCCGAGGTAATCCAGAACAGCAGGGATTTTGGCTTGTGCAGACTCTCTATAGAGCTGGCCCCAGACACCAATAAAAATCAGCAATAAAAAACTAGAAAGGTAGGAATAATGAAATGTATATGAACAAAGAACACGTCTTCATGTATTAAAAGGGTTATCCAGTAATTAGTTCGCTTGGAGGCAGTTTGGAAACAGATTATGTAGTTTTTGTTCTCGAAATCTGAGCTTTGGTGAATTCTGTGGATGTTAATGGCCCTGGACAATAAAGCTCATACTTATACTTTTTAAACCTCTAAATGGTGAAACGATTTGGCTTTATTTCTTTTAATTGAACAAATCAACACGTTAGTGAGACTGACAATCTGATTACTCATACTTAAGTCAGGATGAGTTTGGTGTTTGCTACAGATGTAATCTTGTGATTTAATTTGTGGCCACAAGCCCACAAGTATGTTACTTAAATTTTTGTTCAGACATAAAATCCATCAAGTATAATTCATGATAATAGATTCAAACAGAGAGTGATAGCAGTCGATGCTCTCAATGGACTCCTGCAGTTATTAATAAGAGAAAATTTCATTACATACCCCTGTGGTATACCATATTATCAAGTTTCACCCCTCTTGTTTTTTTTTATCATTACATACCCATATGGTGACTTTTTGTATCATTACCTACCCCTCCACGTAACGTCCGTTTGTTAGTCTCCGTTAACCCTCTCATGTGCAATGCACACGAGGGTACTTTAGTCTTCTTAGCTATTTCTTTCTCAATCCATAAACAAAACACCAGCAGATGTCTCTTCTTCTTCTTATATATCCCACCACAACCATATCTCTATATATATACATATACATACAGATATATATATATATAGATTTATATAAGAAACAACAAAAAATTACAGATCAATAAATCACAAATCAAATCAGCTTTTCTAATATATAAGTATATAATAACGAAATTACCAATTAACAAGTATGTATACGTATGTGAATCTGGGATTCATACATAATTACATACATCAACGAATCCAAAAAAGCTATCCATAATTATATATCCTTACCTGCCACCACAGATTACTTACCACCACCACCGGAGTTACTTTCACTAGATTTATATCTCTCTATATCTATATCCTCTTCATTTTAAACCGGACACGAAAACCACCGCTCATCATCATTATCATCGCCCCCACCATAGATCTCATCAACAAAAAATACATATATAATAATAATAATAATGATAATAATAATAACACTAATAATAATAAGTCACAAATCCAGATGATTTGTTTGTCTTTGAGATGAGGTTGCTTCGTTTTTGGTTTCTGTGGTGGAGGTGCTCGCTTGGCGTTGTGGTGGTGGTTGGGAGTTGGTGGTTCTCGGTGGAGATTGCCGGTGGGTAAGTGTAGGCGCGTGGTGGTAGAGTTGGTGGCTGGTTGTGGTGGTGATGGGTTTCGTTGGGATGTGGCAGATTGTATCGGTGGTGGTGGTTTCCCGGAGTTGCTCAAAGAAGAGAGAGAGAGAGGGAGAGAGATTAGAGAGAGGTCTGATACATATATATTATATATGTGTATTGATATATTGTGTATGTATATTATATAGATTTAGGATATAGATACAAAGATGTAGATAAATTTGATGGATCTTGTGTGTGTATATTGATATAAATTTGTTTTGGGTAGATCTGCATCTATATCTGTATCTACATAGATCTGAATGTATATATAAGTAATTGGGGAAGAAATTAAAATATGATTTTAGGGTGTTTGTTAGATCTGAAAAGAAAAGTAAGGATAAGAAGAGGGTGTTTAAAGGTAAAAGACAGAAATACCCTCACGTGGAACGCACGTGAGGGGGTTAACGGATGTCAACAAACGGACGTTACGTGGAGGGGTAGGTAATGATACAAAAAGTCACCATATGGGTATGTAATGATAAAAAAAAACAAGAGGGGTGAAACTTGATAATATGGTATACCACAGGGGTATGTAATGAAATTTTCTCTATTAATAACATGAGTGGTTGCGTTCAGGGCTTTTCATCACCTTCACATCATTTTTTTGTATCTATAGCCACTCAACGTACTTTAGATTCACACTTAAATACTTGATACCTCAATAATGATTTATAAAAATACATTAAAATAAAGAACGAATTGCATTTTTGGTCCCTGTGTTATCACACATTTTGCAAGTTTGATACAAAAGTGTGAAAAGTCGCGAAACCCATCCCTGTCATATCACACCTGTTGCAATTTTGGTCCAAAACTAACGTGCCGTTAGAATTCAGTCGTTAATGCCCCCATGTGCTTGTCACATGAGGGGTAGTTTCGTCCATTTATTGCTCATAGGACCATTTCTGCAAAAAAAAAAATATTTTGTATAAATCTAAAAAAAATTATTTTGTATAAATCTAAAAAATTATTTTTATATAAATCTAAAAAAATTATTTTGTATAAATCTAAAAAATTATTTTTATATAAATCTAAAAAAATTATTTTGTATAAATCTAAAAAATTATTTTTATATAAATCTAAAAAAATTATTTTGTATAAACACAATCGAAATAAACAATCTGATCTCATTCTCTTGTTCCTTTTAGGCATGGTTTGGATCGGAGTTGAAAAAGGAACAAGAGAATGAGATCAGATTGTTTATTTCGATTGTGTTTATACAAAATAATTTTTTAGATTTATATAAAAATAATTTTTTAGATTTATACAAAATAATTTTTTTAGATTTATATAAAAATAATTTTTTAGATTTATACAAAATAATTTTTTAGATTTATATAAAAATAATTTTTTAGATTTATACAAAATAATTTTTTAGATTTATACAAAATATTTTTTTTTGCAGAAATGGTCCTATGAGCAACAAATGGACGAAACTACCCCCCATGTGACAAGCACATGGGGGCATTAACGACTGAATTCTAACGGCACGTTAGTTTTGGACCAAAATTGCAACAGGTGTGATATGACAGGGATGGGTTTCGCGACTTTTCACACTTTTGTATCAAACTTGCAAAATGTGTGATAACACAGGGACCAAAAATGCAATTCGTTCTAAAATAAATGAAAATGCTGCTTCGTACCATACATTTAGCCATTTAGATACTTAGCAATAGCAAATAATCTTATACACATTGCAAATACGAAAATGATAGTCATCGTTGACCTTAGGCCTGAAATGAACTATAGTTTTTGAGTTTTGACATATGCAAGCAACCTCATTTACATATGTGCACCATATGTTCTCTAATAAGCTTTAATGCCAAAAACATGGGAATCCCCAAAATTAGCATATCCAACCATTATAATACTACTGTTTGAAACCTAGACCGGTTTTAACCTCAGATGTCTAAAGCACCAAACAGCTTCAAACTTCTTTACATATTTAGATTGAGAAAGACTATATATTAGCTTAAAGATTGCATGTGTACCTCATTTATTATACGCTTCTCTTCAAACTTAAGCGACTGACCTTCCTCTTCGGAATTACAGGCCTTAATTTTGCTTTTAACCACCTCTAACTGTATATTGAAAAAGATTATAGATCAGATATAATAACTCCATATTGAGAAAGAAATGATTTCCAATTTTGAAATGAATCAACATCCCCGAAGTTGACTCATTTTATGAAGAAGCACAGGATCCAGATGCCGAAAGGGCACCGGCATCCTATAAAAAAGTCACTAGAAATGGGTAAATCGCCCAACATGTCGAAACCAACCCACCAATTTCTCTACATATCTCAACAAAAGAAGACACCCAAAATATATAATACCTCACAGAATAAAGAATTAACTCGTTTCATGTCCTTGTCTGCCAAGTCCAAGAAAACCTGGAAAAATAAATAAGAGTAGAAAAACATTACCACTGCTCCACTAGATTATAATCGAAAAATACTACATTGTTCAACAGCCTGGTTTTAAAAGTAACTGCACCTTCTTAGCCCAAAGTCCCAAACCCATTTACGATACATTTGGTTAACAAGAGGAAAAGCATATAAAGACTAGTTAAAGTAAATTGATACCTCATTTATGACCAGTATGATTACTTTAACAGAACAAATATGAACGGTATGAACATAGTTAAAGTAGATTGATACCTGTTGCCTCCGCTTCATAGGCAACTCAGTCAGAACCTCCTTTTTTAATCTACGAATCATCACAGTTGCTTTCATCAAATTGTGCAATTCTTCATGATTACTTGCACCTTGATACGTTCCAAATATACCCTGTAAATATTACATGTATCAGAGTAAAGATCAATTAACTTTCTCAAAGAATTGTGATGCAAAATAGAAACTGCTAGCAAAAAAAGTCCATCTTACACCCTGGCAATACCGGCTTCCATATTCATGAATATTCTTATATACATTAGGATACAATGCTTCAAGCTGTTAGAACATGCAAAGGTTTAATTAAGAGAATAATAACAGCTCGCTAGAAAACAGTCAAAATATGAGCTATAAAAAATTAAGACCTGTTTAAAAAGCTCGATCGGTCGAGATAAAGCTGGAGTTCCACTAAGCAACAACGTGTATTGAGCTTTCTACATTTCATGGAAAAAAAGCATCAGCAAGAGTGTGGTGCCTGAGAGTCAAAACAAGTGCACGTGTCTATGTGTGACACATTAACGCAAGTGTAAACTGTGCAAGTCATTGCCACACTCGCGTCATAACTTGATACCAATTGTTCATGCTTAGATATCTGTTGTTGGAGAATACCATTCAGTTAGTTGTTTGTTAGTTTATTTGTTGTCTTTCATTATTATTATTATAAATCAGTTTCCTTTTTATAAACTTCCTTATAATACAATGAATTGTTAATCAAGCTTCTTGATATATATGTTAAGAGTCTAACTATTTATAGAATGTTAGGGGTTAGGGTTAAGCATGGTTGAAATGAATAGAGTCTTGAATGATTGGTATATCCTTGGTTCCTTACTTCTCGAGTAAAAGGAACTAACTTCGTGTGTCTTTTCTGTTTTCGGTAGTATTAATATGAATTCTGCCTCAATTTGTATCAGCTTTCAAATGTATCTACTACTATTATAAGAACTAGGTTATCCTATCAATAAGCTTACCAATAAATGATGAATCATCCTCAAAAAAAAAAACAAAATCTGGAAACATTCACAAAACACGAATTTGAATGACCGAGAGCGCCTAACACCCTATTTGATAAAAACAGCATAGTAACATCTTTATATTTAATATAAGATAGTAGCCTAGTCCATAGCTTTTCATGCCACTGTGTGTACATGTGTTGGCTATAAAGAAAGGTGAGAGAGACCTGTAATATGGGAAGAGACGCAATAGTTCGCTTTGCTTGGCCATTCTTTAGAAAGTGTGACTCATCAGCAATCACAACCTAAAAAAAAACAAACTCATGATATGTTCACAGTCAATAAAGATGAAATGACTGCATACATGCACCCAGTAACCACTACTGCCATGTCGGTACACAACCCCTTTTGTATACTCACTGAAATCATGATTAAGAATTATATTGCCATTGGAAGTGTTGGAATTCCAAAGAAAGAGGTAAGATACACTAATTACAAGTAGAAGACACAACTTATCAGCTCAGCTTACCTTAAAATCTGAATTCATTAATGTTCCTTGAAGCTTCTGCACGGCATCATATGATACAATGTTGAATACCCCATCTAGATGTAAATTTCCCTTGGTGTTTGATCGAACTATTGTGAATCCACACTTGTTTGACCCACCATAACCAGACAAAACCACCTGCAAAGGGAATTTCATTGTTAAATATACAAGCATCTGAGTTCTTTATGTTTCATATGCCAGTTCATGGATGCATCCAATGTGCTATATTATTGGTTTTCTCCTAGGTGATTAAACATTCCTTCCCGCCAAATATGTTCTTGCTTCAAAGCATAGTTTCAAGATACAGGAGAGGCTAAACCACGTAGGGCACCCTCAAGGCACCGATATGGTGCTTGCTGTTGCACAAATAACAATCGCGGGCCCATACCAAATTATTTTAAGACCCCTTCCTACATACGCCTCATTAGCCATTTCGGGTTAACATGTCTATTTTCCTAAATAACTATCCCATTCGTGGCTTTCATAGTTTCATTATCTGCATATTGTCTGGCTCTCTAAAAGTTCCACCAAAACTAAAACCATATATTAGCTGACTGCTACTGATTTACAGTTTATGAAGTACTCTTCCTTCCCAAGAAAATATCAAATAGGTCCCAAAACAAATGGAGCACAATTTATGATATAATACAAACGTAAAATGTTAACAGTGGGACGTTAGTAGAAGACATTGGGAAACGATCATAGTGGCATGGATGCATAATCAAGAAAGTAGCAATAAAAGGTAGTAAAAGAAGAAAATATCATACAAGTATATCTGACGAAGGTATGTCTAGCCACTGCTTAATCATCTGTGTAAAAGTGTTAAGTATAACTTGTAAGTGCATGATGAGCAAACACTCACATTCCCAAAATCAAGACTTAAAAAGAAAACTGACAGAAGCCCATTGAAGCCGCAATGAAGATGGGGTAAGAACAAGAACAGGCCACGCATCACGGACACAAGCGGCTACAGCGATAGCCTGCAAAAAATGGAGAACAATGTTAGCTGGATGCAGAAAGTAGAATAGTAGATATAAAATGTATTCTCATTCTTTCAGTTGTTTGTTATATACAGTTCCATGATTGTTCATTTGTTCTTACGTTTTTAACTGTAATAACAACCTCAGTTCACCGGACCCTACAAGGTAGTTGGACCAACTGAGCTATCAACAGAGATTAGATTATCTGTTTGTTCTCAAAATAGAATTTCATATACATACACGATAAGTTGAAAATTATTATTTTTTTGCATGTGATCAAGTATTATATTGAGTTGTTAACTAGGATCCTCTAGGTTGCAATAATCGCTACTCGGAGTCGGATCAGCCAGGAACCTTGGAAAGAGTACGAGGAGTAATAGGAGGTAGTCGAATCAGGATTTTTTGTATTTATTGAAATCACAAATATCTTCAGAATGTATTCCATTAACCTAAAAATGGTAAAAAAGTTTAGATCACTTTGATCATGTTTGCTCTCGAATTTTAGAGATAGATTTAATTGTTTTTCCTCCAGAACTTGTTTTTTGTCGGTATAACTTCCATTGACCTTTCACACAAGTTACGTAGATGTAGTAGTGCTATAAGTTAAAAGGGTTACCCCCCCCCCCTTTTTCCCCTCTAAAAGTTGTAAAAGTTATATTCGCATATCATTCTAAGTAAAGGAAAAAATAGCTACTCTATATTACCTGAAGAGTCTTTCCAAGACCCATTTCATCAGCCAAGAGGACACGCCCACCATGCTGCAATACAAACCTGCAACAAAAAAATATGAAATCCTTGAGAGTGGCAATAAAAACAAACTTGTACTGAAACTCAAAATGATGAATTTATTATCGGCATACATCTGATTATACATGGCACATATTTGTCCGGCATATCACGTACCTAACACCCTCTCGCTGGAATGGCAACAGCTTTGATTCAAGGCCAGCAGGCATCTCCTCGTAACGGTCTGATGAATAACAAAACAAAATGCAGCGCAATTAACATACACTGAGGAGTGTCCAGAAGGTAGTATCTAGTCTTTTATGTGTTCCTCCTTACTTGGCATAGATGTCACACAGTCACAGTCTTGCCTTGAGATAAATAAGAATGTCATATTTACATAAGGGAGTACGTAGAGCACCTATCAATATGAGACTTTTTTCTTGATATGACACAATCTCAACAGTCCCTCTCATGTGAGCAGCTCTTGAGACCTACTTATAGAATACTATTATATAAAGCAGAACCCCGACTCCCACTATAAGATTAAGTAAGACCAACAAGAAAACCCGCGTCACCTCTTTTTCCAACCCAACAGAAGAGTAATACACCCCCCCCCCCCCAACCTCTCACCACCAGCCGAAATCCCGGCCGCCGTCAACTCAGCTGCCAGATCTTTTGAATTTGATATTTTAATTTAAATATACCAAAAAAAATAAAATTGTGACTACAATTATCAGCAGCCGCCACATGGTGCGAATACCATTCTATAACATTAATATATAAGAAGAGGCTATTCGCCCAATGGTACCGCCCTGGATAGCGTACACTGATGGACACGGGCTGATGGCATTCAAAAGTTCTTTAAAAAAATGATAGTTCACGCACTTCAAGTAGAGATATGCGAAAATGCTGTGACTCAAAACAATAAATCGATGATCCTAATAGCTTAACTTCTACGTCAACAAGTTAATACATTTAACCCCCTTACTAAATTATAGTTGAAACGACACTTAGTCCTGGCACTTAATAAATGAAAATACCACCTGGAGTCCCTTGATTGCACTCATATCAGATACACAGAAACATAAAGGAGTAAATACGCTTGTCCTATAACATAACTGGCCTTCTACACCTTCCTATCAAAGGGCGACTCCTTTTGAGACCAACAAAAAAGGAATTTACCTAAGCCAACATTAACCCAGAATGAAAGACAGCATAAGAGACCTCATCCAGGTACATACCTTCCTTTCTAATGATGGCAGTAATATTGTGCAGCCACGCATCTACCTCAACACACTCATCTTATCTGCTTATTAATGGTAGCCAACAACTCTCCTCCATAAATAATAGCAGATCTACTCATCATCCTGTATAACTTATCTTCCATCTTCAATCTAGTTTCATAGCAAGTAAATGCCAACATTCTCACCATTTAATGAACCCCACCACAAATCCTAAGACTAGCATCCTTTGGAATCTAAACATCCTTTCAAAGCGATCAAATAAGTAATGGCAACACTTGATGTGATTAATGTGCAATGAGCAGGTATCTATACTACTTATTATAAAAAATACCCCTCTTGTTGAAAGTTACATGGAGGAAATGTCTAAAATGCCCTCCCTTATCTAAACTATGTAATATTTTCACCTAGCGCCCCTTAAAATATTTTCACATACACTATCTCCTTGACATTAATGATTAAATTACTCTATCAATCTTTTATCTTTTAAAAATCTCCATTAACCCTTTAAATCAATTATCTACACCACTCGACGTCGCCTCCACCACCAACAGTCGCCCCCACCACCACATCGTCGCTGCCACGACCACCGCCAAATTTGCGCGGGTACGGTGCAATTAATGTGTAATGCACGAATACTACCAAGAACTCAGTAACAACCTTCCTCAGGGAAAAGAAAAAACACAAAAGAAACAAATCAGGCAACTATCAAACTACAAGTATTTCAGTCAAAAGTCAAGAGACCCAATAAACACTTGATAAAAATGGAGCTTGGACACATCCAAATCAAAATATAAGGTGAAATGATGATGAACCCTTGGTTGGTGTAGGCCTTTCTGTGTACATTGTTAATACAGAATTACAGATGTTAACAGATAGTTCTTATCTCCCAATCCCTGACCTTTTCCTCAACAAACCATATTTGACTAGGAATCATATGATATAGTAAAGGAGCACAGCAATACATTTATAGTATTTTACCTCGAAGATCTGGAACAGCAGAAGCAGCAGCAATAGCACGATGCAGCAACGCATCTAAAGTTTCTATCTGCAAAATCGCAATAAAAAAGCTGGCAAATATATATATATATATATACAAAAGTTGTGTGTAACGCTCTGACACAATAGAATATAAATGTCGCTGGAGCAAGAATTTCCAACAACATTTAAATTTTCCTTTTGACTTGGGGCAACTCATCAAATTGAAAGAGGATGGTAGCAACCGGACCAAGGAAAGTAAAAGAATAACTCAAAGTATCATCTTTTTTGTAAAGACATAGACACGCATTCCTTCATATACAAGTATAACACACAGATCCAGCTATACCAAATTTATATCATATCATTCGAAAATACCATCTACAAAAAATCAGACAAAAAAAGGCTAGCTTTATCACCTCAATGTTAAAACCAGTTAATTCACCAACAATTTTCTCTGCTGAACATAAAGATGACAAAGGGAATAGCCACAATCTGCATCAGCAGACAACCACTGAGCTTTTAGAGAAACAAAAAATCTATAAAATGGCATACAAAGCAGGCACTTGAAAGAAGCAAAGTAACCTTTCTTTCGCATTCCAAGTTGCTTTTGGAACCTTACGTAATGCTCCCACAAGCACCTGAGGAAAGATTGAGATAACTTTAACAAACAGAAAGAACAAGCATAAAAACTTATATTAAAATATAATGCAGAAAAAGTACCTCATTATACACAAATTTTGCAGCAATGTTTCCGCAAGCATGTAAAAAAAATTTGATGGACAATTTTGGTCGAGACTTGGAACAATCATCCCCTAGAAAAACGAAAACCATTAGAGTTAGAGTTCATGTTGTGTCTGTGTCCAACGCATGAAGAGTCAATTAAGAAGTAAAATTGTACACACAGCTCACCAGATAAACTGCGAGTTGTGTCTACTGGCGGATTCCCTGACGCAGTTGGCAATGAATTAAACTATAATCCAAATGGAAGCAATTAGAAATACATGTAAATGACCAGCTAAGCTAGCCATATAAGAGGCGTCAACTAATATATATCAGGTCCAACTAGATAAACAGTGACCAAACAATGTGGGCCTAATACTAAAAAAACTACTACCAACATAGTCCAATAGACCAATACTCAAGGATTCTTGAAGGCCCAGGTTGTAGATAATTTGTACAAAAATTTACGTATCTTGATAGAGTGAAATTAAATTACTTTATAAAGCACATGACAAGCCAATTAATTAGTTGTTAAGAAATTTATTGCTATGCAAAGGGAATATGTTTCTTATGTTTTTTACTATTGTTGTTATCAATTCTTGTTCGCCATCCAGCATTTACAGTCTTCCAGTTAGTTCATGTTTTTGTACACACTTAGCCAAACTGGCTATCAAATGCAAATATGATCTATATCCATGAAAAAGAAGCCACTCAAGCTTCCGTTTTAAATGAAGTAGAGATGCACATAACAAGATTCTTCTGAAGGTCATTGAATAATAATAGGGTTATGACAGTCAAAAGGTGCCCTTGTTGCCCAAACTTGAAACTTCATCAATTTATTTAAAAAGAGTGGTTAAGCAGCCAACAAGTTGTACAAAGAATAAGATTGAAGACAACATGTAGAGCCTGAACTCTTGAAAGAATCATGAACCTCAAAGATAACAGAAATGACTTTGGCATATGAAGAGGCGATTATTGCTATGGCCTTATGCTAAAGATTTAATCTTTAAGCGTATTAACAACAGAGGACTTCAATAAGTATATGATGTGTAAAATTGATCGGCCTATAATATGCAAAATCGTACTTCGCATAGCATGAAAGTAATTCAAATAGAAGACAGAATTCCATAGAGTATTTCAGAAAATAGCATAAGACTAAATTTTTGAGCAGGTTGCATATGTAAGATAGCATCTGCAAATCCTATTGAGGTATGAAATAATCGGTCCAATTAATGTGATGAAGCCCATTTTGTTTGCGCTAACTCAAAGGAATGATGAGACTTCGAGAAGCCACATAACAGCAGAACACGTGAAGTTACATGCAAAGTTGGTTGGATGAGCAAAATTTATATGTTGATGTCAATATCTCACTCAACTCACCAAGAGTCTAAATATCATGTCATGAATTATAGATACACAAGATCAAGGCCTATGTTTTTTTCCATCACACAAATGTGTTCCCGTGAGCTACCATATTAATGATTAGGGCACATTTTCAATAACCATAAACAGAAGTGCTTATGAATATATTTTTTTTCAACTTATAAAATACTATGTAATTATCAAAGATATACTAGTTCATTGTTGTACTCTCAACCTACAAAAGTAGAATACGCAGTTGTCAAACTATCAAATGAAGAATTCCACTTCGAAGGTCACACAATGATTTCATTCAAAAGATTTCCTAAAAATAAACTTTAACTCGCAAAAAATAACACATGAAAGACACATCATGGCGGATAACCTAGCTGGTTCTGAAAATAGAGGCATCTAGAAAACCAAAGCATTCCGAGTTGTGAACTTGTGGTTACCACATTTTTAACGTTTAGAAATAATCACATCCACATATGCTTAAACTTTATAACGTGTTCAACGACCACTCGAACATGTAAATCTTTTATCAAATCGAACCACATTGTCATAATGTATCGACTAAACTCGAGTAACACGTAGTTTCAACATATAACGTCAGCTCAGTTCGCAGTGTTCTCCAAGTCCTTTATTTAGTAATGATAGTCTATCAGTCTCTCTCTATATATATACATATACATATGTAATAATAATAGATACATACAGATAATAAAATTATTATAATTACAAATACAATAAAGTATGTTTATATATATAAATTGTGAATAAATAATAGATACCTTGCGATCACAACCGAAAACCGGTGCGGCGGATGATGATACAGAAGAAGGAGTGAATTGTGATTTTAATTGAGTGGAATTATTATTATTATTATAAAAGTTTGAAGGAGGGAGAGTGCCGGTGCCGGAGCTGGTAGTGGCACCGGCGGCGGCGGTTTTCCGTTGAGCGATGAGATTAAGAGCGTCTCTTTCAAGGGCGTCCAATTCTTCAGCGCTCAAGTCCCAGTCTTCACTTTCCATTTACTTTTTTTTCTTTAATTTTCTCACTTTCTTTCTTGTTTTGTTTCAAGGGTTTTGAAAACCAGGTTACGCACTCCAGAGTATTTGTTTAATGGTGATAATAAGTCATTTACCTTTCAAAAAAAAATACTCGTATGTCATTGACCTCCGATCCATTTAAAAACGTTACATATCATCAAATTATTAGAAAACACATTTCATTGAGAAAAAAAAAACTTACATATAAAATTAACAATTCATAAAATAAATAGACCTTAAACATAATAACACACACATATATATTTTGTTAAAGAATAAATAAATGTCGTAGTAGTGTTTAGACTTGTGTATCGGATGGCTTTATGCACGATAACGGAATAACTTTCTTTTCGTTTGATGTGTCATGTGTGCAATGTCGGCTCATTCTTTTTAATGACATTAAACGAGATTAGCCGGCCTTATAGTACTCTTGGGCTAGGCACAAGCCTAAGGCCCACTAAGCACTAAGGCCCCCAAATTTTCTATACATCTGTCGATTATTATACTCAGTTTTGTGTAATTTAGATTAATTAAATTATATTTAGGGCTTTCTTTAGTAGAGAACAGCCACCTGTGCGCTTTAATCTTCTATCACTTATATCAGTGAATATGAATCGTTTCATCCATCACACTTTTCTTGAAAATCTAAATTCCAGTACTTTTCTAGGTAAATTCGAACTTATATCAGGTACGTAGCTTATCAATGAAAAGTAGTAGACAGTAGAAAAGCAGAACAACAGATTACATTAGTCCAGCAGATTAGTAGTGCCAACACTTTCAGTCTTTTAGAGTGATTTTCTATATCCGCCAAAAGGCAGGTACGTTTCTTTTGCTTTCGTTGTTTACCTTAGTTTTATATGCCTTAACTAACTAGGCCCCTAAAATTTATCCCGCTTAAGGCCCCCAAAAACTTTAAGCCGACACTACTTTTGGGGGCAAGTTTATTAGCATACAAAGTAAATTAAACAAAAAATGGAAAGAATAAATACATATCTGGTGGTCATCTATTTTTTTTTATTTTTTTTTTTTGCGATAGCCGCTGGTTCTTTTTAATTTGATCTACTAGATTTTAGACTCGTGCCAATACTGGACACGGGGCTTATAACATGAGTTACAAATATAAGTTGGGTTGTCCATGTCAATGTATTCTGTTACAGACAAACATTACGATAATGTATTTTTATTTAATAGTGAAATAATTTAGATGTGTACCTCTCGATATTCCGTTTTTTATCATATAATTGATTGGGACTTCATATAATGATGAACCATTTTCTAGGTTACCTTCTGTTACATCTGCTATATGTTAATTAATTTTTCGTTAAGAAGAAAGAAAAAGGAAAATGTAGCATTATACTAATCAACTAACACGAATTGTTTATAACACTTTAAAGATAGGATAAATTATCAAATATATAAATTTAAACGTAAAAAATATAAGTAAAAACAAATTTAAAAGAATATACTTCTAAAACATTGAACACATATTCTATTTCATCTTTTAAAATACTTTTTTGTAGACAATATTTTATCTGTTAAATTTTTTAATTAATTAAATGATAAAAATTAACAAAAAATCTTCTCAAGTTGATGGCTAAAATAAGTATAAATTAAGTATTTAGAGTTAAAAAGTGTAAATTAATGATGACAAACCGAAAAGTGTAAATTAGTGAGACTTTTTCTACGAATATTAATATAATACTAATATAATAATATATTTGGATAATGATTATTAGAAATTTTAATTTATAATTAAACTAAATGATGACATAAGCGAGAGTCAATTTGATGAAATCAAACGATGTGATTGGTTAATAAATCATTAGTTCAATTATCGTATAGTATATATTAAGATAAGATTAAGATAGTCGTATAATATTAGCCCAAAAATCAGAAACCTTAAGCCCATTATATAAAATTTGGGGGCCTTTTTGGGGACCCAAAGCAACTGTTTGACCCCATATATCATTTGGGTCGGCCTTGGGTGTGTGTCATGGTGTCACATCATATCAGACATCCTTTGTTTTTTTTTGTTGCAAATGGTGTAATCCAAAATTAAGGATTTGGTTCTTTATACTTCCATAAGAACATGTACACGACATGTTTTCTGAACCAATAACTCTAACGTCGTCCTTTTAGCTCTTTCACGTCCTCCCCGGTGGATATGGCTTTCTATCTTTATGGGTTGTAGTACGCTAAGTTGGTGTTGTGGTGTAACATCCCAAATTTTAAAAAGTAAAATACAAGAATTATTATTATAGTTTTACCATTAAAATAATTTTCTAGTATTTAAAATAGATCTACGGGATTTAATTAGTTGGAACTTTAGCGGATAGCTGGTATAATACCCACACAAAAAATAGGGGCGTGGCACAAGAAGAGAGTGCCCGTCATCCCTCTTTTCCTCCTTAGTCATTTTCCATTAATTCTTTTTCTCCTTTCTCATACCTTCTTCTCAATTTCATTTCATCAATTCTAATCTTCCATACAACTAAAGAATTCTCCAAATGAAATATCAATCACCATAATCTTCAATTAAGAATTCTAGTGATGGAGTATGTGGGTTATGTGTGTGTGTGTGTCGACATTTATAAAGAAGGAGGAAGAAAAAGTAGTGATTTCAATCCCTAATCTCAACTCTTATTTCTTCAAGGTAAGGATTCCATAACCTAGTTTTATTCATCTTTAAGAATTAGGGTTCATGGGAATTCCAATTTGGGATTTTTGGCTAGAAATGAGTTTATATATGATTTCCCTTAAATTCTTGTATATTTTTGTTTGTTATTGAGTTATTTGATAATTTAATTAAGAATATGAGTGTTGGCAACAAAACCCATATTATGAAGAATGGTGATTTTGCTAGTTAAGTGAAATGATGTTATTGATGATGATTTGAACCAACTAAATGAAGTTTTGAGAAAATAAAGCAACTCAATGACAAAATGGGTTGGTTATGGGATTAGGAATAGCATGGCTAAGTTGAGTTAGCCAAGAATGTGAATGTTGCCTTATATTCGAATTGTGTTGTTATGATAGGTTGAAAGCTTGTTTTATGCACTTGCGATTATTTTGAGTTGTTGATTTGTGGTCGCGAAGGAGGTGAGTACTCTTGCATACGATTATATGTACATTGGGTCGATTACCATATAATGGTGGATTCCGTGTGTGGTAATCGATTTGGTGTTAGGGCTTAATTTGAGGCCGGGGCCTAAGAACCCCATAGTTGAATTGAGATGAGGCATGAGAACCTCTTTATGTATTGAGATGAGGCCTAAGAACCTCTTGAGTATAAGGCCTAAGAACCTTTGAGGACTAAGAACCTCTTGAGATTATTGTTTAGCGTATATGGATCCATGTATGTTTTGTTAGCGCAAAGGTGAGTATGCAAGTGATGGTATGACGATGCCATTGGCTACATGTGATAGTCCTTTGTGTTTTTGCCCTCCTTCGTGTGTATAAACATATGCAAGATTATTCACTAAGTTTTGCTTACCTTTTAGTTGTTTACCCTTTTTTTAGGTTGTCTCGGATGTGGAAACAAAGCTAAGTAATATAAAGATTGAAGTTGAATTGTAAAGCTTGAAGCATAGCATATTCACGGTAAAATGGTATTGATGATAGAACCCTTAGTAGCCACTTTGAACTATTGGCTCTTGGTACATTTGAGATGTTGTTACTAAAGTTTGGTCATGTACATTTCTGCAAATAATAGTTTGGAGTCATGGTCTTATGCAACTTAAAGGATTGGTTGATTTTGGATGATTGGCAAAATGGGTAAATGACCCGTTTAATCTTGTAAACTTGATTTGTAGCAACGGATGGTATGAAGACTTTTGGAAATGTTGTGTTAGTTGTTTTATGTCAAAATGAAGTTGTTTATCAGTTGTTAGAAGCTCGGTATTTAGTAGGAAAGGTCGAAAGTTGTTCAAAGTATCAAAATTACGAAACTGATGAGGACGACCTTTGCCAAGAGGACGGCCTTTGCGGAAACAAGAGCCGTCCTATTCTGTAATTTTTCACAAATTTTTACCGAGGCTTCGTTTGATCTTTCCGTGACCTGAAACTCTTACAATAGACTTATATTAACATATTAAGAAGGTTCCAATGATCATTTTTCAAATTTGATAATTTTGATTTTTGACGAAAAATGGTCGTATTTTTCTAAGTATAATTTATAAAATTGTGTTTTCATTACTTATGTTTTATTTTCGGGTTGAGTCCTTTCAAGTGGTATCAGAGCCGTGGTTTAAGGGATTTAGGTATTTTATGATTACAAGGATACCTAGACTTAAACCATAGACGTGACTTGGCCTTATGTGTATAGTTTGGTTTCTATTGACATATGGAATTGAAGTATTTAGCGAATTTCACTTGAGGTGTTATAATATGTAATCATAATAATGACTTCAGCATTATTAGCATCGCATATTATAATAGCTCAAGTTAAGTCCGTTAAATATAGAAGTATGTTAGCATGAAGCCATAGGTTGGAGACCTTGCTTGACAATGTGATTTAAAATGTGTCTTTGCTTGTTGAGATGTGAATATGATAGAACATAAGTTTTGCTTGAATAATTGGTTATAGGGTGGTTAAAAGTGAAGATTTGAAATGATTTACAAGTTTAAGATGTGGTTTATCGCTTATAAAGAAAAGTATGTTAAATAGTCGGTGAATGTTGAATCTATGCAAATGTGATGTGATTATTATTTGGTGTAAGACCATTGGGTAGTGAGACCCATGGCATCGTTATTATTTGGTGTAAGACCATTGGGTAGTGAGACTCATGGCATCTTTATTATATAGTTTAAGACCATTGGGTAGTGAGACCCATGGCATCGTTATTATTTGGTGTAAGACCATTTGTAAAGTCGCTCACACGATGGTTTAACCTACGAGTGTAAAATAACAAGTCAAGTATGAACTAGATTGGACTAGTATTACTTTAAATACAAATGCAAGAGTATAAGTAAAGTAATAAAGACTTAATGCAATATTTAAACAAGTAAATAAATGGTGGAACACAAATGTAATTTTCAAGTGTATTTTATTTATTGATGTTAAACAAAATATAAGATTGTTGCGGAACCTAGATATTACAAGTATGTAACTATCTAAACAATCTTTGAATTACAAGTGATCTATACTTGCTAAATAATCTCCTTGGATCGATATACTTAAAGTTGTGAAGTATAACTATTTTGATCGATAGTATTTTAGCAAGTTCACCAAATTGCAAAAAAGTAATTTGTACGAAGTATGTGACTTTGTATTTATAGGCAAATAAGTTCAACAGAGAATTTATTATGCCGTACAAATATGGTTGCATGCATTTAAGGCAACTACTTTAATTCCTTAAATGCATTGGTTAAAGTACAAGGATAAAGTCATGTTGATGTGACTTGTCATCCTTTTAACCAACCACCTTTACACACGTATTGTACTTTTATCAATAGACAAATGGGTTGTCCGTGTAAAAGTATGTAAAGGCATAAAGTCAATTCCTCGTAATCAGTGTTCAGACTTGTAAGGTCTAGAACACTGATAAAGGCTCCATTCGGGAGATCTGGTAAGATTGTCAGTGGGCTCCACTACTTGTCAGTCTTCTTTCTTCATACTTCAGTCTTTGACTTCAGTAAGAATGTCTTCAGTAGAAACGATCTTGACTGGAGTGAAGTCCAGTGAGCTAATCTGGAGGATTCCAGATTTCCTGTACAAGTAAATAGCTCACTGGTCTTCTATTATTTCTGGACAAATCTTTAGTGCCGCTCCAGTCTTCAAGTCTGGAGCGAGTCCAGTAAATCTGGACCTAACAAACTCCCCCTATTTGTTCAGAAATAATGCAAGGTTTTTCAAGCTTCTATCTATACAATTGTATGCTTGAAAAATACTTGAATTTTGACTAAGTCTAAAAATTTAAGTTACTGGAAAACACCTTATAGATCATCAGTGTTCCAGTTTTCATTTTTTTTAGTTCTAACTTAGACTTAATCTGATCACGTACTTGTGAATCAAAAATTGCAACTATATTTACATACATCAACTGATAAACAGTTACAATTTTGATCAAAGAAATTTTAATACAAGTAAATGATGAAGAGTCAGGCCCTTCTCTTTGAAGTCTGTCCAGGAGCATCTTCAGTGGCCTTTCTCTTTGGAGATGGTGAGGATGGTACAGAAACTGGTGGTCGCATACCCAGAGCAGCTTCCATCTGTTGTATTCTCTTCCAGACCTTCTCAATCCTCTTTATAAATGCTTTGACATCAGAAGTTAAATCAGTTTTCCCCCTGAAAGTCAAGCCTATCTCCTTCAGTTCAGTCCATCCAAACGACTGGACTGAAGCATTCTTCCTTTCATCTACGAAGTTACCTTCTTTGGTCAACTTCACATGAAACCTGGTCATCTGTTCAAGATTTTCAGCAAACTTAATCTCAGCACTTATGATCTTTCTAACATCAGCCCTGAACGTCATCAGTTCATTATACTTATCTTTCAATTTGGTAGCCTGAATCATTGCTTCAGTTTCCCTGGATACCTTTTCTTGTTCCAAGGCAGACTGGATTTCTTCACGATTTATTCTTAATGAAGTATCCAAGGGAATGAAGGTACTGAGGTCTGCATCTCTAGCTGCCTTGATCTGTTTGGCAGTAAGTTTGGGTAAACCCTTTATTTTCTTTCGATATTCAATCTCCAGAGCTACAGCATTTTGTCTGACCTTCTTTTGGAGGTTCACTAGTTCCTCCGTTCTTTGTCTGATCAGCTCAACTCTGCTGACACCATAAGTCACTGCATCATATGTTTGTTCTTCTAAAGAGTACCTGGAGCGAACATAGACATCATCCATTGCATCCAAACATTGATGAATTATGGGGTCTTCCTTCATTCTTTTATATACATCAACATGTATGCCCAACCTGCCAGCATTATAAGAATCAAGAGTCCCCATCTTTGCCATTTCCATTTTATGGGCCTGTAGTTCATCCTTTTGCCTTTTCTTATAAATTTCAATCGTTATGCACTCCTGCTCCAGTCTCTTTGAAGTGTCATCATCAGCAGTAGGAAATTCTGATGAACTCCCAGTGGTTTCAATTTCTCCTCCAGATACCACATGTTGCTTTCTTTTTACTGACTTCAGAGAAGTTGTGATATCTGGGAATGCTTCAAACTGGGGCTCACTGGCATCAGTACCAGCAGCCTCTTTTTCCTGCACAATGGCTTCAGTACCAAGTGCCTTCTGAGCTTCTTGTGCACTGGCATCAGTACCAGCAGCCTCTTTTTCCTGCACAATGGCTTCAGTACCAAGTGCCTTCTGAGCTTCTTGTGCACTGGCATCAGTACCAGCAGCCTCTTTTTCCTGCACAATGGCTTCAGTACCAAGTGCCTTCTGAGCTTCTTGTGCACTGGCATCAGTACCAGCAGCCTCTTTTTCCTGCACAATGGCTTCAGTACCAAGTGCCTTCTGAGCTTCTTGTGCACTGGCATCAGTACCAGCAGCCTCTTTTTCCTGCACAATGGCTTCAGTACCAAGTGCCTTCTGAGCTTCTTGTGCACTGGCATCAGTACCAGCAGCCTCTTTTTCCTGCACAATGGCTTCAGTACCAAGTGCCTTCTGAGCTTCTTGTGCACTGGCATCAGTACCAGGCACTTCCTTTTGTTGCACAATGGCTTCAGTGCCAAAGGCCTTTTCGATTGCACTGGCAAGCACTTCTTTCTTCTTTTCAACAACCTGCACATTCTTTTCAGACTTTTCCCCCTTGGAATGATCACCAGTTCTTGACTTGAGATCATTCCACAATTGTTCAAGCATGTGACGGTCTAATGACCCAAATGTTCTGCCTGCCACTAGAGTTGTGATTTCAGAATTTATCATGTTGACCACCTGGGGCAATAACCCATCTTGAATATTTCTAAGGATTGACCTAGAAATTTCTGCAGTTATTTCTTTCAGCATCTCACCTCTAAATTTTCTGGTACATTCATCACTGATGTCGCTGATGACAGAATTCTGGTCAAGGCTTGGTCTGCTTTCCAGATTGCCAATTCTGTTGGTCAACTTCTGAATCTCTTTTGTTAGACCTGCCAGTGGTTGAGCAAATTCAGCCTTCACTGCAGTCTGAACAGAAGTCACCAGCTTTTCCTCCAAGCCCTGGACTGCCACTTTGAAGTTTTCAGAGTTTTGATTGGTGGCCAGTACAAGCTCATTCAACTTCTCAAAAACAAGTTTTTCATTACCAGCAAAGAGGTTCATTTCTGATGAAAGATTATTTGATAAAAGAGATTTAAAATCAGAAACAACCTGAGAAGATGACTGGAGTGATCTCTCCAGGTCCGCCACCTTATTTAAAAGGCCTTGGACCTCGGTGGAAGAAGAAGTGGAGAGACCACCAGGAGGAGTAAGTTCAGATTCCATTCTGAGCACCAATGGAACTTGTGTCTGGACTGCTTCAGTAGATGTTTCAGTTGTTGTAACAGTCGAGTCCAGCACACGAGGAAGGTCCAGTGGTGAAATTTTTCTGGGTTGATTTTGTCTGGGTTGATTTTGTGAAATTTGAAGTGAGGGTGGATTGAAATAAGGAGTGTTTTGCGGTATTGAAAGTGGTGGTGGTGGTGGTGCAATAATGGATTCTGGTGGTGGTGGCATTTCAGTAGAGACAAGTGATGGGGTGACTGAAGCAATAAGAGAAGTAACAACATTTTCTACTTCATCACCCATAAAGTTCATATTTACATCAAACATAATACCTTTAGACATTGGGAATCTACCTCATCCCAATCTGGAGCCGTCCCAACTGTCTGATCATCCACTTCTCTATTTAAATCCAACTGAGCATCTTGCTCACCAGTCACCTGCTCATCATCCTGTACAACATTTTCCTCCTGCTCAACATTTTGTACTTGCTCAACAATAAGAGACCCATCTTCATTCATGATATAACCAGCCGAAGAATGAGAGACTGGAATCACTAGAGGTGAGGCTCCAGTAACGCCAGTTTGTTCAAGAGAGGCTACTTGTATGTTCTCTCTTAAGACATCTCCAGACTCCTGTTGGGAGGAATCTGGATGGCTCGATTCGGCTCTATTCGGATTGACCTGAACTCCATCCTTCCTAAGACGTCTGGAAGTTCTTGGTCGAGTGGGGAGTTCTAGAGGTACAACAATTCAGTCTGCTGAGAGTCAGGAGCCACTTGGGATACTGGTGGCACTATTTCAGCATTGAGGACTCCAGAGGGTCCTTCACCAATTTGGTTCCCACCTGGAGCCTCTTCTGGCTCATCTGGTGATGATGCGTTAGTTTCATCATTTCTAAAATGGTGTAGCATATTTACAGGAATATCAACCTCACCAGGTTGTGATTTTAATGAAGTCAGCTCCCTCATATATTCACACACACAGAAATAGTTTGTATCGTAATCATACTGATCACCTAGAGATCTTTGAAAAACAAGTGTCAGAAAACGAATATATGGAATATGAGGTTTTCTACCTTTCACTTTTAGACGCTCAACAAGGTCATCGAAGAAAATCTGAGCAAAGTCGACCCTGTATCCAAACCATAGGCAGTAAGCAATCTGGAGTTGCATTTGATTTATCTGGTCCAACCCTCCAGAACTGCCACCTAAACACTCAACAATATGAGTAAAGAAGTATCTCCATGATTCTGTAAGTTTGCTCATGTAGATGGTGCCTTTTCTTGATAACTGGCCATGCTCATCCAGTATATCAGTATGTCCCATCAGTCTACACACATCCCTGTAATTTAGACCAGTAGGGAGAGTAATGGCCATCTCATTTTCAGCCAAATAATTCAACTGAAGAATATCTCTAAGAGAGTCAACAGTGAGAGTTAAGGCCCTGGTGCCTTGTTGCAATGTGTAGTTGATGGATTGAGTGTTTTCAACATACACAGCAGTGTACCAAAATTCACATAAGTAATCGTGATACATTTTTCCGGGATTGAGAGTAAGAGCACCGTAGAGTGGACAACTGAGGAAAAAGGCATTCAGTCGTCCATTGAGAGAAGTGGGAGCATTAGTGGTGCTAGAGAGTCTAGCCATCCAATTATTCATATTTATTCTGATCGCCTTTGCCTCTAAAGTAATATGAGGTGCCTTTACTATAGTGGCAACTGGAGCATACTCAGCAGCGAGAAGATTTTTGACAGAAGTTGTTTGTCGAGGAGCCATTTAATTTGGTAGATAGATGATATGAAACTGAAAATTTAGGGTTTTTGAAGATTTTATGAAGTAAATATGAGAGAGATTGATGATTGGAAATTTAATGAAAAAGGAGTAAATGAAGGAATTTGAAGAATTGGGAGTAAATGATTTTCGAAGTAAATGAAAATGAAAGGAAATGAGGGTATTTATATAAGAGAGAGAGTGTGGAACTCAAACGGTTATTTTTGAATTTATCAAATGTAATTTTGATCGGATTTTGAAATCCGCATTAAATACATCACATCACACATAAATGTGTGACGGTTTACAGCCACAAACATTACCCACTAGTTCCTTTTGTCTTCCCAATGTAAAAAGTTCCATCATTAGGTTTGAAAAATTACATGCCACGTAGGATAATAAGATAAATATCTTTTCAAAGAGTTTGCATACGTGGCACGCACAAAGACCAAGTATTAAAATATTATGACTGACATACCATGACTTATTTCAGTGCATCTGGAGGTTGACTGGATACTCTAGTATCACTGGTGGATTAGGCCAGTGATGCATGCACTGATGGTACACTGAGGGACACTCCAGTAAAGTACCAACGAAAACCATTTGAAAGACTGGCAACCTCAAACATGCACATCAATTAATACAGACAAGTGAGAGGGACACATTTACAAGGAGACAAAAGTTACCTCAAACATGCACTTCAACCTATCGAAGTACCAGTGAGAGGGACACATTTACAAGGTACCATAAAGAGTACCTGAAAGCTCCATAAAGAGTTGAGAGAGTGTGTGTGTGCAGAGTTTTACCTTGTCGTAAGACCAGGATCATGTGAGACCATTTGGTGGGCAGAATATCACAAAATTTCTCCAGAAGTATATCCTTGTCCTTCTCAACCCCAAGACCTCTCAACTGGTTTATGATACTCATAAATCTGGTGTAAGTACTAGTGAGAGACTCATTAGGTTGAGCAAAAAATGACTCATACCTCTTGTTTAAGGAGACCTTTCTGGTGACAATGGTGTCATCTCCTCCTTCATGCTGGTTTAGAAGTTCATCCCACATGGTTTTAGCACTAGGAAAAAGAACTAGTGTGGGAATAAGGGTTTCTGGAACGGCCCCGAGGATCATGTTTTTGAGAAGGGTGTCTAGATTCACCAATCTCCTCTCCTCTTCAGACCAATGTTCCTCCTTCTTTTCCCTTCCTCTTCTAGATCCAGAAGGATCAAGAAGGGGATTGAGAGGTGATGTAGGGACATAAGGACCTTCATTTAAGATTTTCATCATGTTCCTCTCAATACCAGTGATATGTAATATCATCCTAGCCTTCCACGTCCCAAACTCATCACTGTTCCCACTGAATTTAGGAATAGGATTATTTGAATAGTGCACATGCACGTGTGGAGAAGCAGGAGTAGGAGGAGGAGGTGGTGGATTAGTGTTATTAAGAATAGGTGGTTCATTATTTTGATCATTAACATTAACATTAGGATCGGGACCAAAATTAAAACTTCCTTGTGTATTTTCAGGGGTGGCCATCAAAGAAGCAGATCTAGGCAATGTTTAGCCTTCTGCTCTGATACCAAATGTGAGGTCCCAAATACGATGGTTAACCCCGAAAGTGTAAAATACAACAAGTCTAATAATCACTAGAATGGACTAGTATTACTTAAATATAAATGCAAGTATATAAATAAAGTAATACAAGACTTAAAGCAATAAACAAGTAAAGTGGAACATTATGTATTTTTCAAGGTGTATTTTATTTATGATGTTAAATAAAATACAAGGTTGTGCGGAATCAAGATAATACAAATAAGTATGTATCCTAACAACCTATGAATTACAATGATCTATATTTGTCAAATAACTCTTTTGGATCGAGATACTTAAAGTTGTGAAGTATCCTTGTTTAAGATCGAGAGTATTTAGATAAATTCACTCTAATGCTAAATGTATGCTTTTAAAGTATTTTTCTCAAAGAAATGACTTTGTATTTATAGGCAACAAAATTCACCAGTGAATTTTGTGCCGTACAAATATGGTTGCATGCATTTAATGAACCGACAAGAACATTAAATGTATTGGTTAATGGTATAAGGATAAAGTCACATCAATATGACTATATTTTTTTAACCAACCACCTTTACACACGTATAAACTTTGGAAAAGAACAAGTGGATTGTTCTTTGGAAAGTGTGTAAAGGCAAAAGTCAATTCCTCGATATCAGTGTTCAGACTTGTAAGGTCTAGAACACTGACAATCCTCCAGTGTACAGATCTGGTAAGACTTCCAGTGGACTCCGCCATTTGTCAGTCTTCTTTCTTCAGACTTCAGTCTTTAACTTCAGTGAGAACGTCTTCAGTAGAGTATATCTGGACTGGGGTGAAGTCCAGTGAGCTAATCTGGAAAATACTTCAGATTTCCTATACAAGTATTTGCTCACTGGTCTTCCATTATTTCTGGACAAATCTTCAGAGGGACTCCAGATTCCAAGTCTGGAGTAGGTCCAGTAGAATACGTTTCTGGACAGATCTTCAGTAAGGCTCCAGTAGTCAAGTCTGGAGCGAGTCCAGTAAATCTGGACCTAACAAATTCCCCCTATTTGTTTAGAAATAATGCAAGTGTTTTCAAGCTTAAATCTATACAATTTTGTATGCTTGAAAAACACAAGTTTTGATTTTAGTCTAAAAAATCTAAGTTACTGGAAAACACTTTATAGATCATGAGTGTTTTCAGTTTCATCTTTTAAGTTCTAACTTAGACTAAATCTGATCATTTACTTTTATGAATCAAAAATTGCAACTAATATTACCTACATCAACTGATAAATAGTTACAATTTTCATCAAACAATAAATTACAATAAGTAAATGATAAGAGTCAGGCCCTTCTCTTCGATGTCTGTCCTGGAGCATCTTCAGAAGCCTTTCTCTTTGGTGATGGAGAAGATGGTACTGATTCTGGCGATTTCATGCCCATTGCAACTTCCATCTGTTGCTTTCTTCTCCATACCTTCTCAACCCTCTTCAGGAATGCTTTAGCATCAGTCGACACATTTGTCTTCCCCCTGAATGTTAAGGAAATCTCCTTCAGTTCACTCCATCTAAACGCTTGGACTGAAGTACTCTTTCTTTCATCAGTAAAGTTACCTTCCCTGGTCAACTTTACTTCAAACTTTGACATACCTTCATGATTACCAGCAAGCTTAATTTCTGCACCAGTGATCCTTCTAGCATCAGCCCTGAAATTTAACATTTCATTATACTTGTCTTTCAATTTGGCTGTCTGGATCATTGCTTCAGTTTCCTTTGACATCATTCTCTTTTGTTCTACAGCAAACTGGAGTTGTTGACGATTGATTTTCAGAGAAGTGTCCAGGGGAATGAATCTGCTTACATCAGCATCTTTAATTGCTTTGATCTGTTTGGCAGTCAGTTTTGGAAAGCCAGTCACTTTCTTTCTGTACTCTAACTCCAGAGCACCAGCATTCTTCCTTATCTTCCTCTGGAGGTTCACCAGTTCCTCCTTTCTCTGTCTGATAAGTTCTGGTACACTAACGCCATAAATTATAGAATCATAAATCTGTTCTTCTTCGGCGTAAAAGGAGCGTACATGAACATCATTCAATGCATTCAGACATAGATGAACTCTGGGGTCTTCCTTCATCTTTTTGTAAACATCAATATTTATGCCTAACCTGCCAGCATTATAAGAGTCCAGAGTCCCCATAGTTGCCATCTCCCTTTGATGGGCCAGCAGTTCATCTTTTTGATTTCTTTTGAAGATTTCAATCATTATGCATTCTTGTTCCACCTTTTTAGAGGTTTCATCATCAGCAGTGGGATACTCTGATGATTCTTCAGCAGTTTGCTCTTCTTCTCCAGATACCCTTTGTTCTTTTCCTTTAACAGCCTTCAGAGTAGTTGGTATATCTGGGAAAGACTCAAACTGGGGCTCACTGGCTTCAGTACCAGCAGCCTCTTCAGTCAGCATAGTGGCTTCAGTGCCAAATGCTCTTCTTGCTAATCGTGCACTGGCATCAGTACCAGTCACTTGTTTTTCTTGCACAATGCTTTCAGTATAGCAAAGGCCCTTTCAATAGCACTGGCAACAACATCCTTCTTCTTCCTTATCAAACCTTCTTGGTCACCAGACGACTTTCCCCCCTTGGAATGATCACCAGTTCTGGACTTGAGATCATTCCATAATTGTTCTAGCATATGTCTGTCCAGTGCACCAAAGGTTCTCCCAACCACTGGAGTTGTATTAGTCACAATTTTCTTTAAGTGCCTGCACTTCCTTTTTAACAGTTTCAACTTCTTTAGGCAAGTGTTTTGGCAATTTTTCTTCCATCAACTTCTCCACTTGGGGTAACAGCCCATCTTGAAGAGTTCGAAGAACATTCTCAGAAATTTCTTCAGATATTTCTTTCAGCATACTGTTTCTGAACTTCTTTGTGCATTCATCACTAATCGTGCTAACAACAGCAGCCTGATCAAGTGTGGACCTGCTCTCCAGAGAACTTATCCTGGTAACCAACTTCTGAACCTCTTCTTTCAGACCTGCCAGTGGTTGAACAAGTTCACTAGTCACTGCAGTCTGAACAGAGTTCACCAGCCTTGTCTCCAATCCCTGGACTGCCACTTTGAAATTTTCAGTATTGTTGTTTGTGGCCAGTACCAGTTCATCAAGCTTCTCAAAAACAAGCTTTTCATTCCCAGCAAACACATTCATCTCAGATGCAAGGTTATTTGATTATAAAGATTTAAAGTCTGAAATAACCTGCGATGAAGTCTGAAGTGATCTCTCCAGGTCCGCCACCTTACTAAGAAGGCCTTGGTCCTCGGCAGAAGATGAAGTGGAGAGACCACTGGGAGGTTCTAGATTGGAAGTCATTCTGGTCATGAGCGGTACTTGTGCCCATACCTCTTCAGTTGCAGCTTTAGATGTTACAACTGTTGAGTCCAGCGCACCGTGTTCAGATATCTCGACTGGAGTTTCAATTGGTGGAGGTTGAGTTTATGAAGTTTGGATTGTGAAAGGATTAAAGTAAGGAGTGGATTGTGGAATTAAAGGTGGTGGTGGTGGTGGCATGTTTGATGGGGGTGGTGGCATTTCTGATTCTGGTGGAGGAATATTTGTTTCTGGTGGAGGTGGTGGCATTTATGGTAGACTTTCAACTTGTACAACAACCTCACCCAGAAAGTTCATATTAACATCAAAATTTTGATCTTCTGACATGGGAGAATCAGCCTCATCCCAAAACATTTCACCAACATTTGTTTCACCAGCCTGAGCACCAACCAGTTCACCAGCCGGTTCACTTGCTTCAACATTCAAATCGATTTGAGCCTCTTGCTCACCAGATGCTTGTTCATCAGTCGGAACATCTTGTTCGACCTGCTCAACAATCTGCTCAATAATCTGAGCCACATTTTCTATCTGTTCATCAGTCACCTACCCAACAACCTGTACATTCTCTTCAGGTTCAAAAATCGGAGACCCATCCAAATTCATTACATCACCAGGATGTCTTTCTGGATTCACCTGAACTCCAGCTCTCATCAGACGCCTGTTTGATCTAGGTCGTCTGGAAGGTTCAATATTTTATGGTCCTTGACCTTCAGGAGCCACTTGTCTAATAGGTTGTACAACTCTATAATATGTACATCTTGGTCACCAGAGGGTCCTTCACCAGCTTGACCTCTACCTGGAGCCACTTCAACTTCTTCTCTTTGAAAAGAGAGCATGGACTGAGGAATATCTACCTCATTCAGTGGAGATCTTAGGTTGGTCAGATCTCTCATATACCCACTCACAGAAAAGTGAGCAGTTTCAAAATCGTACTGGTCTCCAAGAGCTCTTTTAAACATCAGTTAAAGAAAGCGTAAATATGGAACAAAAGCTTTTCTTCCTTTCACCCTAAGATGCTCTACCAGATCATCAAAAAGGATCTGAGCGAAATCTACTCTAAGTCCAAACCAGAGGCAGTAGGCAATCTGGAGATGAGTTTGATTTATCTGGTCCAACCCTCCAGAACTGCCTCCCAAGCATTCAACGATGTGCGTGAAGAAGTATCTCCATGAGTCTGTCAGTTTGCTCATGTAGACCGTTCCCTTCCTGGATAGCTGGCCATGCTCATCCACAATATCTGTGTGCCCCATCAGTCTGCATACTTCCCTTGTATTGATACCAGAGGGAAGTTCAATGGGCAACTCATTCTGTTCAAAATAATTCAACTGTAGAACAGACCTGAGTAGACTAGCAGTGAAACCCAAGGATCTGGTACCCCCCTTCAGAGAATAAGTAATTGATGAAGTTGTATCATCATAGTGTGCAGTGTACCAGAATTAACAAAGGTAGTCATGGTACATCCTTCCTGCATTTAAGGTCAAGGCACCATATAATGGACATGAGAGAAAAAATGTGTTTAATCTCCCAATAACAGATTGGGCATCATGAACACTGGAAAGTGAAAGTTTGGCCATCCAGTTATTCATGTTTATCCTTATGGCCTTAGCCTCAAGAGTGATATGGGGTGCCTTATCAACATTTTCAGTTGGAGCATATTCAGCAGCGAGCAGATTTTTAAGCGATTTGGATTGTCTAGGTGCCATTTGAATGTTAATAGATGAAGATGAAATTGAATATTTAGGGTTATGAAGATTTGATGAAGAATTGAATGGAAATGGAGTAAATATGAGAGATGATTATGATTGGAAATTGAATGAAGAAATTAAATGAAGGAATTTGAAAGGATTTGGGAGTAAATATGTTCGAAGTAAATGCAAATGAGATTGAAAGTGGGTATATATAGGAGAGAGAATGTGGAACTCAAACGGTTTAATTTGAAATTATCAAATAAAATTTTGATCTTGTTCTGAGATCCGCATTAATTACATCACATCACACATAAATGTGTGACGGTTTACAGCCCACAAACAGTATCAAGTTGCACTTTTTGTCTTCCGAAGGTAAAAATACCATCATTTCATTGAAAAATTTACATGCCACGTAGGATTATAAGATAAATATCTTTAAAAAGTTTGCTTACATGGCACGCACAATGACCAAGTATTTAAAAAATATTATGACTTATTTCAGTGCATCTGGAGGTTGACTGGACACTCCAGTATCACTGGTGGAATAGTCCAGTGAAGCATGCACTGATGGTACACTGGAGGGACACTCCAGTAAAGTACCAGTGAAAACCATTTTGAAAGACTAGTAACCTCAAATTTGCACGTCAACTAATACAGACAAATGAGAGGGACACATTTACAAGGAGACAAAAGTCACCTCAAATACGCACTTCAACCTGTCCAATTACCAGTGAGAGGGACACATTTACAAAGTACCAGTAGTATTTTCTGAAGAATTTGTCCAGTGAGAAAATAAATTAATAAATTCCCCCTGAACTTAAAACATTTTTAAGAACAAAAATATCTTTCAAGTCTTTCCCCCTGGAATGTTGATCTAGAAATCTATTAATGCAAAGATCGTACACAATGGCGTTCAATATATGAGCAGATATAAATTTATAAATCTTTAAATCAAAGATCCTCAGTAGTACACAATGGCGTTCAATACCAAGGTTCCAGATTTAAGGGTTTAACATTCCCAACTCACCAACAAGATATTCAAAAGTTTTGACATCCAAAGGTTTAGTAAAAATGTCAGCGAGTTGTTTGTCAGTGGGAATAAAATGGAGTTCAATGTTGTTTTTCATAATATGATCACGAATGAAATGATACCTGAGATCAATGTGCTTCGTTTTGGAGTGCATGACTGGATTGTTCGAGATAGCAATGGCACTGGTATTATCACAAAATATTGGGTCTTTGAGTACTTAATACCATAATCAAGCAACTGGTTCTTCATCCAGAGTATCTGAGCACAACAACTGGCTGCAGACACGTATTCAGCTTCAGCAGTGGACAATAAAACTGAAGTTTGCTTCTTACTGGTCCAGCTGACCAGTTTGCCACCAAGGAAATGACATCCACCAGTAGTGGATTTCCTGTCTATCTTACAACCTGCATGATCTGAATCTGAATAACCCATTAGATCCATGCCTGAGCCTTTGGGATACCAAAGACCTAGATTGGGGACACCTTTAAGGTACTTCAGTATGCGTTTTACAGCAAGCATATGAGATTCCTTTGGATTAGACTGATATCTGGCACATAAACATGTTGAGAACATAATATCTGGTCTACTGGCAGTTAAATACAACAGTGAACCAACTATGCCTCTATAGACAGTGGTGTTCACTGGTTTTCCATCTGGATCTGAGTCCAGTGTCAGTGGTGCAGAAATTGGAGTGGGTTTAGATGGTGAAGAGTTCATATCATATTTCTTTAAAAGATCTCTAACATATTTTTCCTGATTAATAAAAATGCCATCTTTGTTTTGTTTAATATGGAGTCCAAGAAAATATGTTAATTCACCCATCAAACTCATTTCATATTCAGTTGACATTATTTTCGAAAATTTCTTGCACATGTTTTCATCAGTAGACCCAAAAATAATATCATCAACATAAATTTGTACCATTAACAGATTACCTTTTTCATGAAGAATAAATAAGGTAATGTCAATTGCACCTCTTTTGAAACCATTTTTCAATAAATGTTTAGTCAGAGTGTCATACCAGGCACATGGGGCTTGTCTGAGGCCATAAAGCGCTTTGTCCAGACAATATACCCAATGTGGATGCTTTTCATCAACGAAACCTGGTGGTTGTATGACATAAACTTCTTTTTCAAGCTTTCCATTCAAGAAAGCACTCTTTACATCCATTTGGTAGACCTTGAACTTATGATAAGCAGCGAATGCTAAGAATATTCTGATCGCTTCAAGTCTAGACACTGGAGCAAACGATTCATCAAAATCGACATCTGACTGGCAGTAGCCTTGTGCTACCAGTCTGGCCTTGTTTCTGATTACGTGGCCATTTTCATCTACCTTGTTCCTGAAGACCCATCTTGTTCCAATTGGTTCTTTCTTTCCAACTGGGAAAGGAACCAGATATCAGACCTTGTTCCTTTCAAACTGGTGAAACTCTTCTTGCATAGCAGTCACCCAGCTTGGATCTTCCATAGCCTCGTCAATCTTCTTTGGTTCCATTAATGATAGAAAACTAACATATAAGCATTGATTACTGGAGGCTCTTCTGGTCTGAACTCCTCTACTGGAGTCACCTATGATCTGATCAATAGGATGAGCTTTTGTTGTAACATCCCAAAACTTAATCGTTCATGTTGACTAACGTCGTTAGGTCAAATTATAAGTCCGTGATACGTTTGTGTGGAAATATGTGTTTATATGTTTATGTGCCCTATATGTGAGATTTAATTATCTTTAATGAGTGACAATAAAGTAGATTTAATGATGTGTAAAAGGCCTTTGTAGTGTGTAAAAGTGCTTTAGTGTGTTATATGTATCCCCAATAAGTGTTTTTAAGCGAAATAAAGTCGATATGAAGTCCAGGGACCAATTTTGCCAATGTTGGAAAGTTAAAAACGGGTTAAGTGATTAGGGAAACCTAATCTCTCATTAGTTGCAGCCATTAATCATAATTAAGTCAAGAAAACAAGTTCCTTCAACCCTTCTTGAATTTCTTAAGCAAATCTTCAAGTTTTGGGCCAATCGATCGTGTGTTTTGGCATTAGATTGGATCGGTCATTGTATTATCAGGTAACTAATGATTCATCGATGTATTTACAGATTTAAAGGTCATAAATTGATGTTTCAGATCTGATTTTAAAAGGGTTTTTGTTTAATTAAGGGTTCATGTTGTGTCTTTGGCTAATTAATGATCTAAACGGTGTCAAACGAGTTTGTAATTGATATGAATGATCAAAATATGTTTAACAATGTCAAAATCATGTTTTGGGTGAAGCCCAAGTCGTTTGTTTCTGGAAAAATCGAAGAACAAAGTCGTTTTATGAATTCTGGTCGAAATTGAGCCTTAAATTCGTTTTTCTGATGTCAACAGCTTCCGAACGAACTTAAAGTTCGTTCTAAGCTCCCTAAGTTCGTTTGGAACACTCTAAATTCGTTTGAAGATGAGCCTAAGTTCGTTTGAACCCAAACTAAGTTCGTTTGAAGCCTTCAAAAATCGTTTGAACCCTAAGGTGTCTAAATTCGTTTAAAGTGAATGTCTAAAGTGGTTTTGAGACTTAAATTCGTTTGAGTTAAACCCTAACTTCGTTCAACAAACGAAGTTAAACTTCGTTTATGGTCTTCTAAGTTCGTTTGGGCATTGTTAAGTTCGTTCAGTATGTCCTAAATTCGTTTGAAGACAAACCTAAGTTCGTTTTAAAGTTCGTTTGGGTCCCAAATGACTTATATTTTGTATATTAATGTATCTTAGGTGTCGGGGATTATTGTTAAGCACTTTTAGCCTTTCATTACGCGCGCACACTCCCAACAGGTAAGATACACTACTTTTGTCTACGCTGAGGGTGCAACGAAAATGGTTCGTAAACTATAACCTCCATAACAGTGATGTATAACTCATAGGTGGTTGGGAAACAAATGGAAGGATCTGATGTATCCAACACTATCAGGTTGTCAACTGTTTTGAATATGTATGAAACATTCAAACAACAGAAGGGTGAACCACTGAATGAAGTGTACATCAGATTCTGCAATGTCATCAACGAGCTGAGAAAGAATGATGTAAAGAGAACCAATATGGAAC
>CM067175.1:95561329-95576329 GCA_034093135.1 Erigeron breviscapus
ACCAGTCCAAACAGTTAGAAGAAATTCTAACTCATCTCAAGAAGGAAAATATTGTTGCTCCTCCTGTTCCCTCATTCACTGAAGAAGATAGAAAGCAGTTGAAAGAGATAATAGATAAAGAGTCGCTGAACCTGAACTCCAATTTCAGATTAAGATCTCAGTTTGCTCAGCTTTCTAGAGGAATTTCTGAATGCTTACAACAACAAAGTTGGGAACCACTGAAGGGCATGCAAATGGCCATTTAAGAATTCGCTAAGTTGCCTACAGAGGTCCCCAAAGGGGGAAAAGTTGTGCCTATTGGTCTGCTTGCAAGTACACAAGAAATCATTGAAGCAACCAAGAAGCAAACTGAGGTGCCATCTGGTAGTGCCTCAGTTCAGGGGGAAACTGAATCTGAATCTAGTAAGAAAGATAAGGGCAAGGCCCCATTAGAGGAAGAACCAACAAAGAAAAGTTCTAAGGGTTCTGGGATTATTGTTGGTGAGAATGTGGATGAGCATGGTTATCCCCTGCACGATCTTGATGCTGATAGTAAGAAATTGGAGGCTTTGCAGAAGCAGGTCTCAAATCAATTCATCATGTGGAGGGAAAACAAAGTTAGAGAAAGGGAACAACATCTGAAGATGGGGACCCTTGATCATATAGATGCTGCAGCTCTTGGTTTGTCACTGGAAAGATATTTGAAAATCAAAAATGATCCAAGAGTGCAGAAGTCTGTTGTTGATATGCTCGAGTATGAATGTGGGATGAATTACTCACCTCTGGAACAAAAGCTAGAGAGTCTAACCTTCAAGTTGTCTATTGAAGACTTGAAGAGAAATAGAGAAAAGGAAATGGCAATTAAAAGGAAGGAAATTCTGGCCGAAGTTCTGAAGGTTGAAAAAGAGTTGTTCAGACCAACCACAAAGCCCAAAGTAACTGGAACAAGGTCTGCAAGAAAGAATTCTCGTGATGTTGTCTTTACTTCCCTCAAACCATCTGATGATGCTGCTGAACTTGAAAGAAAACATGAGAAGGATCAGTATGATCATTACATGAATCATCGATTGCATCAGGCCAAAATCATTGATATAGAAGTTACAAAGGCTGATGGATTGAAGTTGTTTGATTTGATTGTAAAAAGAGAAGGTAGGGCAGCTGAAGAATATAATCAAGATTCAGTTCACGAGTTTGGGATTTCAGAGCATAGGGAGATGATCCAGATTCTAAAGGGGAAGCCGAAATCTGTTTTGATTGGTGCATGGTTATCCAGAATACAACAAAAGATGCAAGCCAAAGTAGAGATTGAAAGCAGATTGTTTGGAAAGAAGGATCATTCTCCACTGAAAAGGAAACCTACTGAAGCACCTTCTGGTTCAAGGCCTGCCAAGAAGTAGTTCCTTTTTCAGTTTATCATGTACTTGTAATATATTTACATTTGTAACAAACATTTCAGTTTGTATATATATGTTGCAAATTGTAACCAATAAGTAGATGGTAAGTTTAAGTTAGAAAAACCACAAGTAAAATTCTGAGACATCAATGATCTATAAGATGTACTTAGAAATTTTTTACAACTTAAACAAAAACTTGCATTTCAGACTTACAAACATGTATAGATAGAAGTCTGAGATGCATACACTATTTCAGAACAAATAGGGGGAATTTGTTAGGTCGGAAATCGACCAAGTATAATTTGTTCAGAAATAGCTTGAAGTTCAGTGAAAACGTTTGTACAGAATTCTGAGACGTATCAGAATTACTTCACTGAAGCTTCACTTCAGTTCAGATCAAGATAAATCTGAAGCATTCATTCTGAAGTCAAAGACTGAAGTATGAAGAAGAGAATCATCTCAGAAGCGAGCAAAGAGTGATTCTACCAGATCGAAGACTGAAGCATCTCAGTGTAAAGTATTTACAACACTTTACACTGATTACGAGGAAGACTTTTTACCTTACATACCTTTACCCAGTTAATAGATTTATCTATTAATAAAAGGTACAAGGTAAAAGTATAGGTTTGGAACATAGCACTATAAGTCACATCAACTGACTTATATACTCTTCCTAGTACAAGCATGTAAGGAATTAGGTTTAATTTCTTAAATGCTCACAACCACTTTTATACGATCTTGTCCATGTCATCATGAACTTGGTCTATAAATGTGAAGTCTTCTCACAACTTGCAAAACGCTTGAAACTTTAGCATTGCAACTTGTGAGATATACTCTAAGTAAACTTACGAGTATTTCCAAGTTATTTAGATCACTTGTTTTTCGGGATTGTTTAGATACTTACACTTGGGTGTTTATCTTTGTTCCGCAACAATCCTTGTATTTGTTTATATATCAATAAATCAAATACACTAGAAAGAAAACAACGTGTCTCAATGCTACATACTTGATTATACTTATATATATCTTTATATAGTTTCTGCCATTTAGTTCTTGCTTTTTACTTTAAGTCAATTGTTTCTTGTTATCCATATCTGGATCGTAAACTTAACTTGTCCATCAAGATCAGTTGTACTTGCCAGTCGGGTTTAGTTAATCATCTATATTTGGGACTCACACCATAATACGACGATGATGAATTAGTCAAATAGTAGAATTAAAAAATATCTTCGTATGTATTTTTAAGAACTCAACTTCATTCCGATATTATCAATTAGATTGTTTTAGTTAAAGTTTATGGAGTATGAAGTCCTATGATGCACGGAAACTCCAAACAGGTAGCTGTACCCGTTTCGGAAACTCCATGGGAACGTTTCCGCGTACGAAACACGTGTGAAACGTTTCCTTGAATTTTCCATAGATACCAAATCGTTTCTTTGAAGTTTCTATATTGATTCTAATTAACATTAGAGTTTTAATGGACTTTTTCTATTCAAAAACCGACTGTCATCTTGCAATTGTACATATCTCCAAACCCAAACAGACTATATTATATACAATTTGATCAACATTAGATTTTTTCTATTCCAAAACCGGCCAATTATTAAACACAAAACATTCGATTAGTCACTGATCAAGCATATATTATTCAACTATATATACATATACAATTATACATAATCTTTGAAGTCTCAAGTCTCTCTATAACAACTCGTTATATTTTAAATTTGTATATTTTTTTATTGCCGTGCCCGTATCTTGCATTTTTTAGTTTTGTCGTTTCCCGTTCCCGTATCGTTTTCGTACCCCTTTACCGTATCCGTTTCGGTGCTACATAATGACCTACCTATATATTCCATTTTAATATTACATAGGGTAAATTACATTTTTCGTCCCTAAAGTTGACATGTTTTTCACTTTTCGTCTCTTTTTGCCCCTTTACCTATAAATTATAAATTATATTCCATTTTAATATTACATAGGGTAAATTATACTTTTTAGCATAAAGAATTGAAATCTCCTTTTTGCCCCTTTACCTATAATTTTTAGTCCGAGTATGACAAACTCGTACCAACGACTCACCGATACACGATCCGATTTTGAAAATCGGTTAACACCTGGTGTCACCACTATCACCATAACCGTCACATTGCGGTGTAAAAGACTAAAAACTAAATGAGTATTTCTTTTATTTTGTTAAGAGAGATGAACCATGAGTTTGACTGGCCATAACCAACATTCTAACTTGCATATGTTATAATTACACTTGTAACCATAGCTCTTAAACTCATCAAAAAGTTTAGTTATCAAAAATTTATGATCTCAAACAAGGAAAAGAATCACCACAAAACTATTCGTAACTTGCTATATATTTCATACATTAAAAAGTATAAGCCAACTATATCTACGTATTCAAGTCTTCCACGTTTTTATACAACCAAAATGCAATCCAACCAACATTTATAGTGATATGGTAATTTACTATCAAGTTGGATTAACATATACACTTCCATTACTATTACTAGTCATATCAATCAATCTGTTAATTGTTTTAAAATGAACAGTTTTAAATACAACCAAATTAGGTTATGGACTCGTGTTTTCTTTTAAGGTTTTACACCAAAGAAATTGTATATCTTATGATTACACTTGTAACCATAGTTCTTAAACTCATCAAAAGATTTCAGTCATCAAAGTTTATACAACCACAAAATATTTGTAACTTGCTATATATTTCATACATACAAAATTACTATAAGCCAACTATATCTACACATTCAAGTCTTCAACATTTTTTTACAACCAAAATGCAACCCAACCAACATATTTACAATTCCTAAAGTTAAATAATGCCTAAAGTTAAATAATGCATACAAACCGGTTGAAATAGCATTATTGCTTAGAAAGAATACTCTTGTAAACCAATCTATCTTAGATATCTCTCAAGTTTAATGCCTAAAGTTAAATAATGCCTAAAGTTAAATAATGCCTAAAGTTAAATAATGCCTAAAGTTAAATAATGCCTAAAGTTAAATAATGCCTAAAGTTAAATAATGCCTAAAGTTAAATAATGCCTAAAGTTAAATAATGCCTAAAGTTAAATAATGCCTAAAGTTAAATAATGCCTAAAGTTAAATAATGCCTAAAGTTAAATAATGCCTAAAGTTAAATAATGCCTAAAGTTAAATAATGCCTAAAGTTAAATAATGCCTAAAGTTAAATAATGCCTAAAGTTAAATAATGCCTAAAGTTAAATAATGCCTAAAGTTAAATAATGCCTAAAGTTAAATAATGCCTAAAGTTAAATAATGCCTAAAGTTAAATAATGCCTAAAGTTAAATAATGCCTAAAGTTAAATAATGCCTAAAGTTAAATAATGCCTAAAGTTAAATAATGCCTAAAGTTAAATAATGCCTAAAGTTAAATAATGCCTAAAGTTAAATAATGCCTAAAGTTAAATAATGCCTAAAGTTAAATAATGCCTAAAGTTAAATAATGCCTAAAGTTAAATAATGCCTAAAGTTAAATAATGCCTAAAGTTAAATAATGCCTAAAGTTAAATAATGCCTAAAGTTAAATAATGCCTAAAGTTAAATAATGCCTAAAGTTAAATAATGCCTAAAGTTAAATAATGCCTAAAGTTAAATAATGCCTAAAGTTAAATAATGCCTAAAGTTAAATAATGCCTAAAGTTAAATAATGCCTAAAGTTAAATAATGCCTAAAGTTAAATAATGCCTAAAGTTAAATAATGCCTAAAGTTAAATAATGCCTAAAGTTAAATAATGCCTAAAGTTAAATAATGCCTAAAGTTAAATAATGCCTAAAGTTAAATAATGCCTAAAGTTAAATAATGCCTAAAGTTAAATAATGCCTAAAGTTAAATAATGCCTAAAGTTAAATAATGCCTAAAGTTAAATAATGCCTAAAGTTAAATAATGCCTAAAGTTAAATAATGCCTAAAGTTAAATAATGCCTAAAGTTAAATAATGCCTAAAGTTAAATAATGCCTAAAGTTAAATAATGCCTAAAGTTAAATAATGCCTAAAGTTAAATAATGCCTAAAGTTAAATAATGCCTAAAGTTAAATAATGCCTAAAGTTAAATAATGCCTAAAGTTAAATAATGCCTAAAGTTAAATAATGCCTAAAGTTAAATAATGCCTAAAGTTAAATAATGCCTAAAGTTAAATAATGCCTAAAGTTAAATAATGCCTAAAGTTAAATAATGCCTAAAGTTAAATAATGCCTAAAGTTAAATAATGCCTAAAGTTAAATAATGCCTAAAGTTAAATAATGCCTAAAGTTAAATAATGCCTAAAGTTAAATAATGCCTAAAGTTAAATAATGCCTAAAGTTAAATAATGCCTAAAGTTAAATAATGCCTAAAGTTAAATAATGCCTAAAGTTAAATAATGCCTAAAGTTAAATAATGCCTAAAGTTAAATAATGCCTAAAGTTAAATAATGCCTAAAGTTAAATAATGCCTAAAGTTAAATAATGCCTAAAGTTAAATAATGCCTAAAGTTAAATAATGCCTAAAGTTAAATAATGCCTAAAGTTAAATAATGCCTAAAGTTAAATAATGCCTAAAGTTAAATAATGCCTAAAGTTAAATAATGCCTAAAGTTAAATAATGCCTAAAGTTAAATAATGCCTAAAGTTAAATAATGCCTAAAGTTAAATAATGCCTAAAGTTAAATAATGCCTAAAGTTAAATAATGCCTAAAGTTAAATAATGCCTAAAGTTAAATAATGCCTAAAGTTAAATAATGCCTAAAGTTACACTAATCTCTGGCCTTATGATCAAATGCAAGTCTTCCTTTCATATTACAGAAGTAAATCATCATCATGAAATTGTCCACTTGCTGTCATTTAGACATAAGTGTTAGAATTGTTAGGCTTCATAGTATATAGATAGAAAATAAATTGAACATTCCTTGCTTTTTCGGAACCAAACGGGACCATCGGGATTTGTTCGGTATTTCCCGGTACCGGTACCGATTGGTACCGATCACGAAAATTATCAAAAGTAGATACCGGTCCCGATCCCGATCGGGATTCGGTACCACTTTTCGGTTCCGGGATTGGGACGTGATCGGGATTTGGGAATTTTAGCTCATCCCTACTCAAGTTACACACGAATATTCTAAGGCATAATTCTTTTAAGCCACTCATGAAAAAGACAGAATATAAATAAAGCATGCTTGTTGAATTACAACATTAAATTTGAAGTCGACACTATGTAAAGTTGTAAACTATCTACGTAGTTATATTTTACTATCAAGTTGTATTAACATACTAGAGTGAAGGCCCGTGCGTTGCACGGCCGGGCTTCACGGATTGTTTCGTACGTTTGCATGTTCATAGTGCTAATAAGCAGTTGTTAATAAATGAATAAATTACTAATGCAGGAAGAAAGCATACATAAATATGATTCATATATAGTACACAATATTTCTGTTTCATTTGATATGGAATTGATATGAAATCATTTTTGATGATAATGATCCATTAGATACATACTACCAAGATTTTATGCTGATGAAATCATTTTTGATAATAAAGGCGATACATACTTTTATTATATAGAAGTATACAGTTTTAAAAACATAAGTAAATGAATTGTTTTTTACTCAATATAGAGTGAAGCCCCGTGCGATGCACGGCTTGAAATGTTTTTCTGTCAAACGTTATATGTACGAATGTGGACACTGTTAAATCAAAACTTGAAGAAACTTTTGACCCAATCAACCCACAAATCCTAATTTAAAGCAACCCAAATCAATAGAAAAAATGATGAACAACTAATAATCCTATGCTTAGAATCACACATCATAATATCATAGGTTTAAAACAATTAGTTAACATCACACATAATGTATTTTCCAAATAAAGAATAATATTAACCAAAGAAAACCACATCTAAAAATACAATGAAAAGAAACTCCAAAAAAATAATGATAATGAAAAATCCTACAAATTTGACATACCTTGATCAAATAATTGTTGATATGATACAAAGAAAAAGAAAGAATGAAATTTGATCTTCCGTAGAAGAATTGATTAGATGAAGATGGGAGGAGTAAAATTTGATTTTGAAGTTAAAGAGAGTATAGGGGAAGTTCTTTCGATGCCAAACAACTTTGGGCCTTTTCATACCCAAAACTCCCAAACGCTTTATTTGCCTATGAATTAAACGGGAGTTTGATAAATGAGTTAATAGTTCCACTTTATTTACCTTTCACTCTTGATGATGCTTAAGTGTTGCACCACTCTACCAGCCTTTTCCTGCCAAACAATCAAAACAAAGAAAAAGAATAAACTATTAGCTTTTTCCAATGGTTTTTTATAACTTCCAATATTTTACTATACCCTTATTCCACTGACTTAAATATAGAGTATAAAAAATTCAAAATGCTATTTGTTTTTAGGAAAACATGTAACAGTATAAGGCAACTATTGTGTTATATGCATGCCAGCCATGTACATAGGACCCGTAAAAAGGCAACTATTTCTATGATCAATTCAAGACCTGCATCGAATAGGAAGTAGATGCATAAAATAAGAAGTTTAAATCAGTTGTACTTCGTTTACCAACTAAAATGATATTTCTGGGATGATCACCCAAGCCAATTTCATTGACCAGTAAGGCAGATCTGTGAGCTCCACGAACACTGAGTAACCCGGAGAGAGTAAAATGAGATATTTACTTTATAGATATACAACTTCACTAAATATTTCATAATACACCTATATACTACAAAAAGACATATAGTCGAAGCAAATATCAAACCTTTTTCCCATCATTTAACATTGTATTCTCCTTGTGGCGCTGTCCACTATTTCCTTTTGCATCAACATCTTCTCCTAAACCAAATCAGCAACAAAAAAACGACAAATAGTCAAAAGGTAAACAACTATAAATAATCTAAATATCGGAAAATACACTAAAAAAACCCAACCATTGCCTTTCATATCATCATTGTTTTCATCGCTTCCGAGATCATCACACTTAGCGTACTCATCTAACGTTACGGAATGCCCGTCTTCAGTAGAAATTCCAAATTAGTAGTTCTGCTTATTCTAAAAAACACACAAATACAAATTGCATCAGGGCGGGGAGACTCTCTTGCTCGATCAGTTCTGAGGTTTATGAGTAGGAGGACCAACAAGGTTAGTTCCTTGTTGCATGATAGGGTATTGCCATCGGACGTTTCCGTTAAAGCTTCTACCAGATCCTATCTGGATGTCGAAAGCCTTCCTGTAACAACAGAAAGTTAGTCGGCCAGGGCAGACATGTGCAAAAAATCTAATCAAAATTTATGAAATGAAGTTACACAAAGAGGTTGTGAATGAGAATTTTGTATAAAGTATGCAAATGCAAATGCTTGTAATATGTACGGCGCAAACAAAGTTTGCATAAGTATGTAGCCCACGTAATACCAAAGCGCCAATAAGAAGGCGGTGTTTTAACGTATGTAACGTGCACTCGACACTAATGCTCTTAGTCTCCTACGTATGATTGTAGGCTTGTAGCAATTATTCTTTTTCTAAACGGGTCATTGTATTTGTTTTGATGTGTTCTAAGATGCAGGGACTGATCACATTCTGATTAAACATCGTAGGTAGTAGGCTAACTTAAAGATATATAACGCGTACTCGACAGCTATGCTGTTATGTATGATTGTCATAGCTATTTTTTTAAACGGGTCATTGTGTAAATTTATTTAACAGGTTCTAAGATGCAAGGAGGTATCACATTTTGGTTGGAAACATCGTAAGTAATAGGCTAAGTTAAGGCATAGGATTCTGAACAAAATTGAAATCGAATCATCACTACTGACCTTATCGACTTTCTCAAAAGTATCAGTCCCTCTCGGAATCCACCCATTGATCACCTCACCAGCAGCAGAATACAACCGAGCTGGCCAGCCAGCAGCCACTTATTCACCATGAATAAACCATAGTCAGCAGGAAACAAAAACATGATGTTTATCCAAAACATGAAAAGAAAAGTGCACTGAGGCATTATATCAAACACTTGATGAACATTATCTCCAAAATCGAAAACACGCACATTTTAAACCACACAGCAGTTTACCTGATATTCCAGCAATTATCTCCTATTTCCGGCCACCCCTATATTTCTTTCTTGTCTTGTTGTCATCACAGAATCAATCTACATGACTACATGATTTCATCCCAAAATAAAAACCTAAACCAAAAGTATAAAAAACAATCCAAACATACCAATGGGTTTTAACTGATCAAATGAATAGTTTTCTCCATGTCTTTATGCTTTCAAGTATCAAAAGTGCTCTCATACATTTCTGCATATACAACAAATAAAAAATGGAAACCCCAATATCCCATATTAAAATGCATTCTATCTAAAACAAAACAAACAAAAAAAGAATGTAAGATGAATAAGAGAAGTAGAAGATGCGATTTGGAAGAGGAGAGTTATGGCAGAGGAGATATGAACATGAGAAGAAGGATACTAAAAAGACTCTGAGGGCACGTTTGGTAGGGAGAAATTCAGAGAAATGAAATGATTAGAGAAATGAAATGTAGAGAAATGAAATTGGCTGAGAAATTCAATAAATTCCCTTGTTTGGTATTAACAGAGAAATTAACCTGAGAAATCTGAAAGAAATGAATTTCATTGTTTGGTAGATTAAAAGTAGAGAAATGAAAATTGAGTTTTAATTTCAAAAATGCAATCAATTTAACATCTCAGGAGTAAATACATCCTCTGTACATTCAACATTCTGCAAGAACTAAACAATAGAACTACTACTACAATTTGACCATACTTTGATAGATGAAAACATAACTTCTTTCTGTGTATAAATTTGTGCAACACCTATAACTCACATTACTACTCAAACAAAACTAGTAAATCATACCAAACATTATAGGAGTAACAAATAAGATATGGTGAAAGTGTAAGAAACGTATAACTTTAAACATAATACATTCATACGCTTTGACATGTAAGTGACAAACTGTAGCTACATGCCTACACGTTCCGGTAACGTTTTATCGCTTCCTCCAAAATGATGCCCGGTAAATCGTCTATCTCGCCCTAAACCACCTTCAAGAGATCAATCTCGTTTTGACTTTGAGCTTTTCCATTTAAACATCTATTAACTTTTCATCTTCATCAACAATCTCCAAGTAGTTCCTTTTTTTTCTTACATGAATCAAATTTGCAATGCCTGTATACAACAATGATTTGCACAGTTGAAGAATCCACTACCTATTACTTTTTCTCAATTGAATACTTGGTAAACAACTCATCTTGTTAGATTATAAAATCTAATTCAAATAAGTGCAACAATTTATGCCACACAATTACCTCTTTAGATAACAACTAAAGAAGAAGAAAAAAAAGAGTATACCAATTAATTAAATTTCTTTTTATACAGAACAGAAAACATATACATATCAAAATCTCTTTCGCATTTGAAAAATCCATTTGGTATTTCAACTATGTCCCCCACATGATTACTTAAAATGCTTATTAAACATACATCTCTTTCTATATAGTAGTTAAGAAAATCCCATATTATATATATATATACAGAATAAAATGAAGGGAGAAAGGAGAAGATGAAATGGCTCACTTTACCAGTGAATAGATGCCGAAGAGATGGAGTTGTCATCGTCGGAGAAAGTCGACTTGTAGGATGGTCACCTGAATTGGGGGTTAGGGTTTTGAGTTGTATGTGTAGATTTTGTATGAAATGTGATTTGCACGTGATATGAAAATAAATAACCCCTATTCTTTAACTTTACTAATTTCTCCAGCAAAAGGACACGGAGAAATGGTTAGTTAAAAACCCAATTCTTCCAAAAAAGCATGGAAATGAAAATGTAAAGGGGAGGATTTCTCAGGAAATCAATTTCCCCGCGTTTTCTATTTCATTTCCCTACCAAACAAAGAAATATATATTCATTTCCATTTCTTTGGCCTTAACTCCCCTACCAAACATACCTGAGACTTGAACCGATGGAATGATTAATTAGTCCATTATTGAATGGAACTCTATATTGAGGTAGGAAGCCAAAGTCTTCAACAGACCCTTCGACTTTAGCACAAAATTTAATTAATAAGGGTGATGATAATAAGTAAATGATTAGTTAAATGAATTCAGCCGGTCTATAACTTATTTAGAGCTTAATCAACCTCATTAACTTCAATTCAATAACACAATATAAGATCAATTGCAAAAAAATAATTCACTAAGAAACAAATATGGTTTTGTACTTTTACATAGAATCATTAGTGAAAAAGGTCATTAATTTCATCAATGCAAAATACATCATGCAATAAACAAAACCACAAATATACCCTACTAAAGTAATTAACCCTATTAAGTACCCTAATTAACCCTATTAAGTACACATCGATAAAGCGTCAAGAATGCGCTAATTTTCCACTACCATGATTTAACTTATATATATAGATTTCATTTCCATACATTCTTTACACTCTCTTGCTATTTGTCTCGACTAGCCGGAAGTCTCTCCTGCTATTTGTCTCGACTGGCCAGAAGTCTTTATGAAAAAGTCTCTCGATCTACTTCTAGGTGGAGACAAAACTGTCTACACCTCACCTCCCGCTATTTGTCCCGGCTAGTCAGAAGTCTTTATGATAGCAGTCTCTCTACTTCTGGGTAGAAACAACACCACCTAAACCTCACCTCCCCATACCGAGTAGAAACAAAATTGTCTATACCTCACTTCCTTATACCGGGATTGGGTCATACATTGCAAATGAAAACAATTTGTTAATTGCGTTAGGAACCTTGACTTTTGATAGGTCATAACCAACATTCTATCAAGAATTTGTGATATCAAACGATTAAGGAAAAGAATCACCACAAAAATATTTGCAACTTGCTATATATTTCATACATAAAAAATTACTATAAGCCAACTATATCTACACATTCAAGTCTTCAACATTTTTTTACAACCAAAATGCAACCCAGCCAACATATTTACAATTCGAGTTGTTTAGAATGGAGTTGAACAATCTACAGAGCCGGTACCATATCCGAACAAGATCTCAGACTCGCACCAAAGAAGTTGGTCACAATCGAATCAACGTCCTCTAGTCCAACTCCGATGCATAAAGGATTAGCAACATCATCCTCATTGTTTCGTACTCTTACATTCGGACCATCTCTACACTTGCCCATACATTTACAACCAACAACCGTGGCTTCCCCTCCAACTGCCTTCTGAAAATTCTCCAACAACATTGCAGCTCCTGATTTCTTGCACTTTCCACCCATACAAACCTCTATTTTATTAGAATCTAAATTAACATTACTAACATTCTTGCATACTGTCTGCAATGTGCCTTGGTTTTTGACTTCATTAAGTTGAACAGGAGATACTCCTAATGTTGATGTTGTTTCTTGAACAGGAGATACTACAGTTTTGAGTTGTTTCATATTCACGACGTTTTCGCAATCAGATTCTGAAGAAGACGAGCTCGACGAGGAGGAATCCTTGCATTCCGCCACCCGGGCAGCTTTCTTTTTGGCTTTCTCCTCTTTTTTCAATCTTTTGGATTCCATTTTCTCTGCTTTTAGTTTCTGCAATTGGCTAAGTAACACATCTGTTGCTTCCTACACAATCAACGTTTATTCTCAGTAAATTAACTTGCATTTTTATAAAACTACTACTATTAAAAAACACAAAAAATTAAGCATTATAGGCCTCTCTTATTACTGTCAATGATATTTAATTACTGTCACCATTGGTCACTAATAATTACCTAATTAACCAGCAATTATTAAAGCAACTTATCGAACAATTTGTCAATGAAAGTGACCCATTTATTGAACAACTGCACACCATCGGTGTCTTACTTGTCAAATTTGCCATAAAAGTGCCCTGTTTCACAATAGGCACTAAAAGTAGCTATCCAAGCTAAATAAACAATTGGTCGGTAAAACTGTCTTGGTCGAGCTCTTTGAATTTTATGTAAAGGGTTTTGCTAAACAAACCCTAAAGCTTTCGTTAAGATCAAGGGTTTTGTACACTTGCCATAAAATCCAGGGACAGACTTTTGACATGGAAAGATACATTTTTTTTAAGCACGTCACTAAGAACACTAAAGGCTTCATTTTACATTTTCCTTACTGACCTAGTAACAAATTATTACCTTTCTTTTATAATTGCCAATAACTATATATAACGGTCCTGACCTCAATGTTACAAACAGGGGAGGCCTGGAGGGGCAAACCCGACCCATTTTCTTTAGTAGCACAAAATTTTTAAAATATTACTCGTATAACATTAGTCATTATTTATAAATAAAAAAAATAAAATTGTCTATTTTTAAACTCGCAACCATGAACTTTTTCTTTCCTCGGGCACTAAAATCCACAAGACCGGCTCAGGTCACAAATTACAACCGATACAGCTAGGCTACAATATACCTAAACTATAAGCAAAAGTCAAGAACTATACTATAGTTGCTAATAATCAGCAAAATAAAGCAAAAAACAAAGAGGGAAATTAAAAACCGAATCATACCGAAATCATCTGGCCTTTAACTTGTTGATCCAATCCACTATCAACATTCAAACAAAAACCCAACTCAGAAAAAGTCGACAAATTCTTAGACAACCCTTTCAAAACTTTCAATTTCTTCTTCATCTCTTTTTTCACATCTTTTTCTTTAACCACCATTCTTGGCCCATTATTATAATACTCCAAGTGACTCTTATCCACAAACCCATCACAAACAGCGACCGACCTTCTATTCGGTCGCTGTTTTAAACAAACCAAACCCGGTTTCCCAGTCGCCAAGTTTTGCGACTGATGCAGTACATCTTTCGTCGTAAAACACGGCGACTGACGGAATCCAACACCACTCGCCACATCCATTATTATCAAAAAAAATTAATCAATTTGGTTTGATTTGAATTAATAGAATTTGTTGAATAACAAAAAATATATATTTTATTTGATTTGAAGGGGTGGGGGTATCGTTTAATACAAGGAAAGTATGAATATGGCATGTAAGTATTATATTCGGATTAGGATTTGAATTGAATGTGAACGGTGAATTGAATGTGGATCGTTGGATTAAGTTATGAAAGATTGTCGATCGTTGGATGTGACGAGGCAGATGATGCATGCATGGCACTCGTTCGCGCGCGATTATAATTAGTTTGCCACTTTTGGCGTGCGCTTTTGTGTAATCTTTGCCGTTGGATTTACTAATGTATTTGTGATTACTTACGTGGTGTGCCACATAGACTGCTTACGTGGATTTTTCCCCTGTTTTTTTATATTGCAATAATTTTTGTTGAGTATATCCTAGTCATTAGTTATTTGTTAGTCATGTTTACTTGAACATTTTTTGTTTCGGCTATATAGATCTAGAGAATCTATATACTTGATTTTATAAAATCTAATTTGTTAATAACAGTTCAAAAATTATTAAAATTATAATTGGTTTAGTGGAACTATTAACAATTTCTTTTGGAAACAACATGCATAATGAGTAGTATGACAAATCATAATGTAGTCGATTAGACTCGATCAGATTTCAATTTTCAACAATTTCATGACAATGCACACTTGTATTTATAAATT
>CM067175.1:95581329-95596329 GCA_034093135.1 Erigeron breviscapus
TCATACTCTTACCTCGACTGTGTCTCCACTTCACCAATACCAGATCAATCTGCTTTCTTCTAAGCTTAGTCTTCTTACGATCAAGGATAGCAACTGGTTCATCAATCATCTTCTTCTCTGGATCAATACTGACATCTTCTAAAGGAATTACACTAGTCTCGTTAGCTAGACATTTCCTTAGGTAACACACATGAAATGTGTTATGAATGCCAGCCAACTGCGGAGGTAAATCCAACTGATATGCTTGACTTTTGATGCGCTTCAACACTTTGAACGAACCAATGAAACGTGGACTCAACTTACCACGCTTACCAAAACGAAGGACTCCTTTCCACGACGAGACTTTCAACATAACCATGTCACCAACCTCAAAAGTAATCGGACGAGTCCTCTTATCAGCATAAGCTTTCTGACGATCCCTAGCTGCTTTCAAAGCATCCTTAGCAATGTTAACCTTATCAGCTGTTATTTGCACAACCTCAGGTCCGGAAAACTGTCTCTCCCCAGGTTCCAACCAACAACTAGGCGTACGACACTTACGACCATACAGCATCTCAAACGGAGGCATACCTATACTGGAATGATAACTATTATTATAAGCAAACTCAACTAACGGCAAATGATCATCCCACGATCCTCCATATTCCAAAACACACGCTCGAAGCATATCCTCCAAAGTCTGAATAGTCCTCTCGCTCTGTCCATCTGTCTGCGGATGAAAAGCAGTACTCATATTAATTCTACTCCCCAATTCCCGCTGAAGACCTCTCCAAAAACCCGAATTAAATCTACCATCACGATCAGAAACTATAGTCAACGGCACACCGTGCTTAGAAACAATTTCATCAATATACAACTCAGCCAGCTTCTCCAATGGTGCGTTCTCACGTGTAGCCATGAAATGAGCACTCTTAGTCAATCTATCAACCACAACCCAAATCATGTCATTCCCAGCTTTAGTTCTTGGTAGCTTAGTCACGAAATCCATGGTAATATGATCCCATTTCCACTCGGGGATCTCCAACTGTTGCAATTCACCGTAGGGTTTCTGATGCTCAGCTTTAACTTGAGCACAAGTCACACACTTCTGCACGAACATAGCAATATCACTCCGCATACCAGGCCACCAATACAAAGGCTTCAAGTCATGAAACATCTTAGTAGCACCTGGATGAATAGAATATCTCGATCTATGAGCTTCCTCGAGTATTAACTTCCTACCTTTGTAAGTCTGAAAACCACGACTGTTCTCCTTAAATCTATCCCGCTTATTCCCGACTCTTTCGGCTTTGAAATTTCCGGGTAGAACAACATCAACTTGAGCCGTCCTAATGCGCTCCAATAAACCGGATTCAGCCTGTACAACCATAGATAAAAGTTTGCAAGAAGTACCTTGCACCTTACGACTCAGAGCATCAGCAACGACATTAGCTTTACCCGGATGATACTTGATCTCACAGTCGTAATCCTTAAGCAGTTCCATCCATCTTCTCTGACGAGCATTCAGTTCCTTATGATTAAACACATGCTGTAGACTCTTGTGATCAGTAAAAAGAGTACACTTAGTGCCATACAGATAATGTCTCCACAACTTAAGGGCAAAAACAACCGCTGCTAATTCCAGATCATGCGTAGGATAGTTCTTCTCATGCGGTTTCAACTGACGAGAGGCATAAGCAATCACTCTATCACGCTGCATCAAAACACAACCCAACCCAGAAACCGAAGCATCACTATAAACAACCATGTCATTTGTACCTTCAGGTAAAGATAGAATCGGAGCCTCACACAACTTTTGTTTCAATGTCTGAAATGCCTTCTCTTGAGAATCGGTCCACAAATACTTCACACCCTTCTTAGTCAACTCAGTCATCGGTTTAGCAATGCGGGAGAAGTCTTGAATGAATCTCCTATAGTACCCTGCCAAACCTAAGAAGCTTTTAATTTCAGTAGGAGTCTTAGGGGATTCCCACTTCATCACAGCTTCAATCTTCGAGGGATCAACTTTAATCCCATCACCAGAAATGATGTGTCCAAGAAAATTAACCTCACGCAACCAGAATTCACACTTGGAAAATTTAGCATAAAGATTTTTCCTCCGTAAAACCTCTAAAACAGCTCGTAGATGCCCACGATGTTCCTCAGCAGTCTTTGAATAAACAAGAATATCATCGATAAATATAATAACAAAATGATCGAGGAAAGGTCTACAGACTCGATTCATCAAGTCCATGAAAGTGGCCGGAGCATTAGTAAGACCAAAGGGCATCACAAGGAACTCGTAGATGCCCACGATGTTCCTCAGCAGTCTTTGAATAAACAAGAATATCATCGATAAATACAATAACAAAATGATCGAGGAAAGGTCTACAGACTCGATTCATCAAGTCCATGAAAGTGGCCGGAGCATTAGTAAGACCAAAGGGCATCACCAGGAACTCGTAGTGCCCATAACGAGTTCGGAAAGCAGTCTTGGCAACACTTTCCTCTTCTACTTTCAACTGATGGTAGCCAGAACGAAGATCGATTTTTGAGAAGAAAGAAGCACCCTGCAATTGATCGAATAAATCATCTATACGAGGAAGAGGATATTTATTCTTTACCGTTCGTTTGTTAAGCTCACGGTAATCGATACACATCCTCATAGATCCATCCTTCTTCTTGACAAAGAGAATATAAACTTATTATTAGTATATAAACCTTTGCTTCATTAAGTATATGACTGAAATCCGTAAGTGTCGAGTACAACAAAGTGATAACTAACAACAAGGTTAACGAGCCTAAAATTTAGGATGTTACACCCCACTATCTTCACCACCAATCAATCATCATCTCTCTCTCTCTCCTCTCTCTCCTCTCTCTTCGTTTATTCCATTGGGTGAACAACACCGATTCCCACTTTCTCTCTCTCTCTCTCTCTCTCCTCTCTCTCCTCTCTCTTCGTTTATTCCATTGGGTGAACAACACCGATTCCCACTTTCTCTCTCTTGCGATCTCCCCTAATGGTTCAGACCACAACACCAGGTGGTGTGACACATCAGTGCACATCAGCATCACACCATATCACCCGAAACACACACCACATCCGTAATAATAACCATATCACACCATATTTTTATAATAAAATATACACTTTATTTATTAATAAAAACATAACAAAGTTAGATAACTAAAATAAAACTTTATTAATTTAGATAAATATTACAATACTTTGAAAGTAAAACAAACTATCTTAAAAGAAAAAAAAAACTAAATCATGCTTTGAATTAATTTTAAAACTATACATATACTTCAGGGGTTAAACTATAGTTTATCAAAATATATAATTGTTATTTGAAATAGTATATATAATCTAGGGACTTAAAATAATAAAAATTATAAATGTACATGTTCATTACCTTCTTCGTGTGGTCTGTCGGAAAATTTTCAGATCTCCTATAAAAATCACGCAAAGTATAAAAGCCCGTTTAAATTCTGAATAACATAGTAAATCAATAAAAAACAAAAACAAAAATAGTAAAAAAAGAGAACGACCCAAACCACTTCACCGTCTACCAAACGACGTCGGGCTTCCACACTCACCTCGCGACAGTCCCAACTTCATAACCGTCCACACCAACACTCCGGCGTCGTTGGCCTTCAACGCCGTCGACACCGGTACTATTACAAACACTCTAGTGAAAGGATGATGTGGTATTATTTTTAATAGTGTGAATTGAAATTGAAATAATATTATGTAGATTTGTAGATGCTTGACATGAAATTTTTTTAAATTCAATATTTATATTTTGTATATTCATTTAAACAGTTAATCAATACATATATACTAGTGGTTATTAAAACAAAAAAAAATGAGATGAAACTCCCAACATGTTTTTCTTTCTTTAGTTTTTTTTTCATTTAATAAATTTTTATTTTTCCATTTATACTTTCAATTGGGTAATCTCATTGTCTGTATATTAATGTTAGTTAAATATGATCATTTTATTTTAAATTTTCACTTTCGTTACAAAGCGCAGATACATGTTTTTCTTTCTTTAGTTTTTTTTTCATTTAATAAATTTTTATTTTTCCATTTATACTTTCAATTGGGTAATCTCATTGTCTGTATATTAATGTTAGTTAAATATGATCATTTTATTTTAAATTTTCACTTTCGTTACAAAGCGCAGATACATGTTTTTCTTTCTTTAGTTTTTTTTTCATTTAATAAATTTTTATTTTTCCATTTATACTTTCAATTGGGTAATCTCATTGTCTGTATATTAATGTTAGTTAAATATGATCATTTTATTTTAAATTTTCACTTTCGTTACAAAGCGCAGATACATGTTTTTCTTTCTTTAGTTTTTTTTTCATTTAATAAATTTTTATTTTTCCATTTATACTTTCAATTGGGTAATCTCATTGTCTGTATATTAATGTTAGTTAAATATGATCATTTTATTTTAAATTTTCACTTTCGTTACAAAGCGCAGATACATTTCTTTAGTTTTTTTGACAGGTGCAGATCGAATGTCACAACGAGGGGTCTAGACTATGTTGTCTTAACCGGGTCTACGCTAGATAGCTCATAGGAGAAAAAACCCTTATTTAATTCGCCCAAAGGGTAAATTATGTCCCCTCCGGATTCAAACCCAGGTCTTCTTGAATCCAAGCATTCATTGGAAGGACGTTCCTTTGACACTGACCTACATTTATGATTTTTTTATAAATAAATATAAGGTTGTATGTAGGGGTGTTCATATACCGGTTTGGTCCAGTTTTGACTAAATCTTAGACCAAACCGGCAATTCCGGTTTCGATATGTATTAAACCAAACAAGATCACGTATATTGTCTAATCGAACCAGACCAAACCATGTAAGGCGGTCCGGTTAGGCCGGTTTGACGGGTTTTCAACTTTTTTTTTTTTTTTTCTTTCTTTCTTTTTTTTTCCATATAATTTTGTATATATTTGTCTAGATTTGTGTTAAGATGCGTACCAGCAGGTCTAACTATTTGTTTTGATGTATTCGAACTTTTGATAAAAACTTTATATATATATTAATAACAGACATAACATCCAAATATTGAAATTTTTTGTTTATATTAGAAATGTATAACTAATTATAAAGTTGAAATATAGGTGTGTTCTTTATAATGAAACTTTATAGAATTTGAACATAAATATTTTTTGTAAAATGTATAAGCTTTATGACTATAGATAAAGTCGTCTTCTTTTCGAGTTGTGAAAGTATAAAGTATGGTCCGGTCCGGTTTTCCACGGTTTTTTATTTGCTCAAACCGTAACCGGACCAAATAACCCGGTTTTTCAAAACTTAAATCACCAAACCAGACTTTAACAACTCAATCCGCCTAAACCAATTCAAGTAATGAGGTTTGGTCCGGTTTAACCGGTTTGACGGTTTGATGAACACCCCTGGTTGTATGTATAAAAAGCCCAAAGCAAGTAAATGATATGGGTCGAAACATGGGCTAGCCAAGTTTCCATATCCGTACAAATAGATTCATAGAACCAAGATATTATCCAATCCACACTCCAATATAAAAGGGTAAAGTCTTGGTGACTGCCCCCATAAAAAAAAAACACTTTTTAAGAATTTTCTGGAGCAGAATCCCAATGGCGGGCATCCCATTTACGTTTGCCCCCTCCTCGTATGTTGTTTCTGTACGGAACCCTGTTTCAGTTTTTGTTTATCCTAAGAATTGCAAAAGTGTTTTTAAAATTAAGAGTAAAAGACAACAAAAGCAGCAGCAGCAGCATTATGTTTGTGTTTGTGAATGCACGGGTGGGGGCAGCGTTGACTCGAATTCTGCAGTCGTCGCTGGTGATGATATGTTTTGTGTCAATACATCTAATGATGAATGTGATGTTGATTATCTTGGTCAGAGCACCAAAGGCGACTTACACCTCAAATACGGTATTTACTTATTACATATATATATATATAATATATATATATATATATATATTATATATATATATGTGTGTGTGTGTGGTAGTGTGTGATGGTGGTGTGTGTGTGTGTGTGTGTGTGTGTGTGTATATATATATATATACAAGAATTGTTTGTTTACTTTGCTTTTTAGGATGTTGGTCAACCTTAGTGGCTCACAAAATAGACCCCTTGAACTTGAACATGAAAACTTTGAGTATATATGTGTAAGGCTTTGTTGCTGCTACAAATATTTATAACAAGTTTGAAAGTTAAGTAACATCTCAAATATTGTTAGTTTGATTGAGTAATCTCTTACTTGACTTGGAAACGGGTCACGAGTACCAAGTGTACACCCATTAATTGATGACATCCTACACCCAAATAGTGGGTGTGTTGTCCTATAGGCAGCACCCCTTTGCAACTTGCAAGTCCTCGTGAGAGTTTACATAGTTTATGGTCCTAATGCAACGGGTGTGGTGCTGACTCATATTAGTACACTGATCAGGGGCTAACGTCTTGGTGAGTTAGCTGATTAGTGACTAGGCTGATCATCACCGAGCTTGCTAGGAGCCAAATTGATAACAGGCTATCGACTACGCTGATTTGTGATGCACTACTTTTTAACTGCCTGGACCTACTAGAAACCTATACTGGCCAGTTTTAAACGTGTTTTAGTGGTCTATGATATGTAGGTTTAAGACCACTTCTAAAAAAAGTACTCTGACTAGGTTCTCGATTTCTTGCAAATTCAAGAACTTTAACTCCATGAATTATTCCAATGTAATAGTCGTGCAACTCATGGATACAGGGTCAAATGATTACTTTTATAAAATGATCAGACAATTCATTAATATACCCCGATTGAAAACTTTACCCTCTTTACACACAAGTTCTCTGATAATTGTAAGTATATTAGTTAAAGTTTGACTAGTATTGTGAAATTTTTACAAATTCAAACATTTGATAATGTTGCCTAGAAAGTTGACGTCCATAGGAGACAGCAAAAGTGTTTTATATATGGATAAAAGGTTGATGTTGCGAATATTTGTATAAGTAGCCTCTGTCGACCGTCGTGTATTATCCTTGGCTGCATCTCTAGATGGGGATATTTGGAAAGTACCATAGAGTGAATCCCCAGCAGAGGAACCATGTATGCCAGAAAGTTCCTTGGTAAAAGCTCGATTAATTGGTCGCAACACCATTTGAGCGGCTTGCTATGTGGGTTTGATTAGAAAATGTAGCCATGTGGGGTTACCTAGACCACATTTCCTAAACTCCTCCCCTGATCATGTGTTGTGAAAATTTGCAGTTTACCTGTGATATGTCGGATCTATGAGTTTATCTGTTCTTATATGTTTATGGTGTATTGGAGCAGGGATAAATGGTCAGACAGATGTTGCATGGAAAGGTCCAATAGAAGAGGTTGCCAGGCTTCAAGCAATAGAAGCTGAGGAGTTGCTTAAGGACTTAGGAATACAGGTTTTTGTTGCTAATTTCTTTCATTGTTCGCTGTTTTGTAGTTGAAGTACTGATTTTGATTTCTATATGTTTTTCCAAGTTTATCCATTGAAGACAAGTCCCTTGCATGTTTTATGCTTACTGACATGATTTAGATATCAAGGGTATTGCTTGAGACAGTTGGTTTTCACAAATTTTCTTATGTGAAAGTTGAGAGCCTAGTTACCCTTTATTGCTAACAGTTGCAACTAACAGTTAACATGGTTATCAAATGAAGCTTTCTACCATGCTTCAAAACCCTTAATGCATTTTTTTCTTACCGTCTTCTGTTGGCCCTTGTTGTATGTGAACTGTATACGAGACTGAAAGGGTGTTCACTGTTTCTTGAGTTCTGACTCTTATGCTGTGAATCCTGTGCAGGATCCATCTTCTTCGAGACATTCTTCACGTGGCATATTTTGTACACGCACATTGAATCTTCGGTCAATCAGTGCAATTGGATATGACATGGATTACACTTTAATGCACTATAATGTCATGGTAATTGGTATTTCGTACTCAGACCCTATTATTATCTCTTAAAAGTTCATGTTCCCTAATATGCTATGTTCTTCATTTAGTTTCATATGTTGTTCTGTCTTTCTATTATAACCCCTACAGGCCATTTGAGATTTGACCTTACGCGGTAGCGATTTTTGTTTTCTCAATTAACTTGGTTTTTGAATTTGAAGGCCTGGGAAGGGAGGGCTTATGACTATTGTATGGAGAATCTAAAAGCAGTCGGTTTTCCTGTTGATGGACTTGCTTTTGACCCTGACTTGGTAATTATGGATCTCCGTGCTTACTATGATTTTCATGTTAAGTAATTACATTTTTATTTTTTCTAAGCTCTATTGGAATATTGTTCGAATAGGTTATCAGAGGACTTGTCATAGATAAAGAAAAAGGCAATTTGGTTAAGGCCGACCGATTTGGGTATGTGAAGAGGGCTATGCATGGAACAAATTTGCTATCTACCCAAACTGTCAGGTGTGACCCTTAACAATATTATCTAGCTTATTACGACATAAAATAAAATCTAGGTAGAAGTAACATATAGGTAGAAGTAACATATTCTAAAGCTGACATATTTATCTTTCCGAAGTTTATTATCAAGTGGAAAATGGAGTCACACATGTGTCTTTCATTTATACGTTGATACGACTATCACAAAGTTATTGTCCATTTAGGATCTTGTTATATCTTTCATCTCATTTATTATAGTCGATAGCTTCTTGTTAGCAGAAGTTGGATAAAAAATTGTTAAATTTCTCTGCATGAAAGCGAGATCTATGGGAGGGAACTGGTGGATCTGCGGAATGAAAGTAGATGGGAGTTTCTCAATACACTGTTTTCTGTTTCAGAAGCAGTGGCATATATGCAGGTATTCTGTTACCTTTATATTCACTTTTGCCTACTTTTAATTGTTCCTTTGTTTTTGGGTAATGAAGTGTTATTGTATTTCAGATGGTTGATAGATTGGATGAAGGGATTATTCCAGCTGATCTTGGTGCACTTGATTACAAAGGACTTTACAAGGCAAGAAGCACATAAATGAGTAACCTTGGTTAGTGTATGTGTGTGTGTGTTAACATTAATCAATGTATGTGTTTTTCTTTGTTTCAGGCTGTTGGTAAGGCCCTCTTTAGGGCTCACGTAGAAGGTCGATTAAAGGTAAAATTGATTTAGGTCTTGAATATGAGGCTCAAAGACGTTAATTTCTTCATGGATTATTATACAGAGTGAGATTATGTCCAAACCAGAACTGTTTGTAGAGCCTGATCCAGAGTTACCTTTAGCACTTCTTGACCAAAAGGAGGTATTTTCTGAAAATATGCTTTTTCTAGGGTAACATGCTTTTTATAAACTTACAAAAAGAAAAATAAACCAAGTTGTTTTATGTTTTCACCTCACCAGGCGGGTAAAAAGTTACTGCTGATCACCAACTCGGATTACATTTATACAGACAAGATGATGCGACATTCTTTTAATAGATTTCTCCCAAATGATATGAACTGGCGAGATCTGTTTGAGATGGTTAGTCATTATTCTTTCAAGCCATATTCTGACTTTCTGTTTTACGACCACTTTATTTTTTCTATATATTACCGAAGAATGTTCAGAAAGCATTTAATTCCAATCTAATTCCAGAAGTATCTACTGAAACCTGATATGAATCTGTTTTTCTCAATTGAAAATCTATAATGCCATTCTGTTTTGACATAATTATTTTTTCCTGGCGAAACATATGGTTGAAGCTCTAACCTACATTTGGAGCTTTCATTCTGTTTGGATTGTGTAGTAGAGACGGTTACTCAGTTATACATGCTACATATTATTGCACTCCAAAAATAAAACAAAAACTGCTACATTTTGCTTGAATTTGAGAGACCTGTTTGTTTACTGTAGGTTATTGTCTCAGCTAGGAAGCCAGAATTCTTTCAAATGTCACACCCTCTGTATGAAGTGGTGACAAGTGACGGCCTAATGCGGCCATGTTTTAAAGCTCGTCCAGGTGAATGAATTTTGCTCTTTGGCATTGGCTTTTGATAAAGTTTTAATATCATCTATGTACCATTACAAAACCTGTTCCTTGAATCCAACTTATTAATAATATTTCTTCCGATCGTTCCACCGAACCCTCATCTTACCACTTAGTTTAATTTTATAACGCAATTAAGCAATCATGTCAAGCACCATGATGCATAATTGCCATTTATACATATTGTTTTTGATTACTGTTGAGTTGTGACCATGAGGATTTCAAAATGGTACATGTCTTGTTTATTAATCTTGAAGAGTTCTCATCACTTCACTTATTTGCTTTTTTCAGGAGGCTTATATTCTGGAGGAAGTGCTCAATTGGTTGAAAATTTTTTAGGTATACACGGAGATGAAATATTGTATGTCGGCGATCATATATATACAGATGTAAGCGTATCTAAAGTACATCTTCGCTGGCGGACAGCGTTGATTTGTCGAGAATTGGAAGAAGAGGTGAGCTATATGAACTTAATGGCATGAAACATGTCAACCTTCGTAAATAAAAAGCAGTTAGTGGTTGAATGGAAAAAGATTATCCGATTTGCAGTCATAAATGAAATTCACTGTTCAGGGTCTACTATGTGATAGGTTGATTATTGTAGCTTCATTTATCCAGATAAAAGATGGCCTACACTGACATATGCAATGTCTGTGCTTCTATCTAGATGCTTTGTTTTGATGTTTTCTTCTTAAGACAGAGTACTTATTATTCTGTTATGTTGGTGCAGTATGATGCTCTAATTCACAGTCGGGAGCACCGGGCTAAGCTTGTAGAACTGTTAAATCAGAAGGAAGTTGTTGGAGATCTCTTTAATCAACTCCGTCTTGCTCTACAGAGGAGAAACACGGGTCGTCCTGCTCAAGTAATTACCTCACTAACTATTCATATTTCTTTCTTATCAACATTAAGAGTATCGTCAGTGCTGTAAAATTCTGATTCCAATTTCCAAGGCCGAGTACTCCCTACAAGGTCAGAGATCGAGACGAGTTGATTAATGTCCGAGTAATAGCTACATGGTCCACAAATTGGTCAAAGTTCAGTCAAAACTTGGTCAACTCAATTGAAACTAAGTGTTAACTCAGTTTAAAACGGGTCAAAATTCGGTTTGAAGTACCTAAACTATTGTGTTGATGTTTCTAAACATACTTCTGGGGTTATTATTTTTATATACTAGACGAATACCCGCGCAATGCGGCGGTGTAGGCGGCAGCGTGTCGGTGGTGGCGGTGGCGACTTGTAGTGGCACCGGCGGCAAGTAAAATAGATAATTGAAGTAAAATAATTCATGTGATTTAAAGAGTTAATGAAGGTAATTTAGTAGATAAAAGATGTATGCTATAAATGTTTTAAGAGATTAAAAGATTCCAAAAATAGAATACCTAGTTTGTTTTATAAGTAGTTATAGAAAAAATCCTGAACCGAGTACTCCCGATAAGTCTGGGTACTCTTTCAAGGTTCCTGGAAGATCCGACTCCGGGTAGTGGCTTTTGCAACGTTAAGTATCATTTTTGTTTACTATATTTACAAGTGGACTTGGGAATACAATGGTTAGACTTATTTTATATCAAATTATTGTGGTTCTATTTTATATCAAATTATTGTGGTCCTTTTCTTGTGCTACATATAATTTGCTATTTACTTTAGACCCTTGCTGCTACTCATATGGATGATAAAGAGCTCACAGAGAGTGTGCAAAACCTACTTATTGTGATGCAACGGCTGGACGAAAAAATTGCACCAATGTTAGAAGAGGATGGTGAACATTTCAGTAAAAGGTTAGCCATTAAAATGTCATATGAACTATCAATGTAATACTGTCAGGAGATACAAGTTACAGTTTTTGTGTTTTCTCCATTAAAACATCATAATATTTTATGGTTATCCGGGCTCTTTAACTCCACTGAGGATCTTTTATTATTAGGTGGGGATATCTGTCACGTGCAGGTTTGTGGGACAAGAGTCACCTTATGAGACAAATAGAGAAGTAATATACATATATCTCTGTTTTCATATTTATTTCCACAGCTTACTGTCTGTGTTGGATTTGTAATTGTTCATATGTTGTGATAAACTGAAAATTTTTGCTTGTTGATTCTCCAAAACCACAGGTATGCTGATATTTATACCTCCAGAGTGTCAAATTTCCTTAACTATACACCTTTCATGTATTTCCGCTCACAGGAACAGGTATTTGATTGTAATACTTTCCTCTTAGTATTTGTAAACTAAATTGTCTTATGTTGCATATGTTACCACTCATAAGACAAGGGCCACTGCATACGGATACTATCCTAACATGTCCAAATTTGTTTTTTGTTGCAGACACTAGCCCACGATTCATACTCATTTTATCAATCTCAAAACAAACCATGTGTTAAAGAGTGTGGTAAATCATGCGAGTCTATTAATACCTCGTAATGGAAGTATTACTTCAAGCTATTGTTTTGTCCCCTTCTTTACCATGAAGATGATTTTGTAGTTAATTCTGGGATGTAGCATTTTAAAACCCTATGTGGTATGATCGAACCATAAATCTTAGGTACAATTTAGTCCACGATTCCAAACGTTGAGGCTGCTGTTTCATCAAACACGGAGTTAGGTCACAGTGTACTATACTTCTAGCTGCCAACAGATGCTTTATGTAGTTATTATGGGCAGAGCTAGATACACCCGAGAGAGTGCAGTTAAACTTCCTGAACAAAAAATCTCCATTATTCTAGTGTAATCTCTAGTAAATTTTGTGTAAATTTGTACTTGAACCTCCCGAGTTTACTCATAAGTCTTGATAAATTTGATAATGAACCCACTCGTCAAGAATTCTGGCTCCACCCCTATTGCTAATTGGCTGTGTTCATAATGGCAGTTGGAAGGTATTAAACTTTGTATTGCAACTTTCTATTAGAGATGCCATTCCCTGAACTGAAGTCAAATAACGGAACAGGTAGTTGCTGCCCAACTTTTTGCAATTAGTAGTCTGCATAGAAAGAGGCATTTTTGAAGATAGTTGTGTTCATGGCCTAATGACTGGAGGTTGTATTGTTGTACTGATGTTTTCTGGTGACACTTTGATCCATTGTTCTTTGACTCTGCAGAACTTGGAAACAATTCTTTCTACCCATAAACTGTATTAGAACATACTGTCACTAAATTTTTCTGTCGCTACGGTCTGCTTTGATACAGTTATATGAATCCTTCTTTATGTCCAGGTTTGTGTGGGTGCTTAAATAATGCAAAATAAACATTAAAGCTGGAAAATTCATGGAAAATTCATGTGAAATAGACTGTTTGAATGAATGTAATCTCGTTTTTTTTCCAGAGAAAACCCAACCATTGAAGTCACTTGATATACTAGATCGCATATAACATTCAAAGTTGATTTCAACGTTAACATCAAAAGCAACTAGATTATTGTCCCGCGTAATACGCGGGTGAACATATATTATCAATACAATGTTACTGTATAATGAAAAACATACATTAAAACTTATATATACTACATGTTGAAAATAAATTAATATTATAATCATGACAATTCTTTTATTGATTATATAAGTCATTATAAAATATACATTAATATTTCTATAAAAATGATCTAAAATGTCATTAACCTAATAAAGGCTTATCATTTATTTACTTTCATAGTGTTCTTAATATTTAGAGTTAATTACATTTTTCGTCCCTGTCGTCGACCGCTACTTGCAGGTTTCATCCTTAAGTTTCATAAATTACACTTTTGGTCTAAAAAACTTTGCCCTATCAACACTTTTGGTCCAAATCATTAATGTCTGTTAAATGTGGGGTCACGTGACCTGCACATGATGTGTATTTTAGTCATTTCCTTAAACATGGACCAAAAGTGTAAGAACTTCTATATTTGACAAATCCTTTTTTACTTTGAAGCAATATATCACTTTACAAACCCTATGTATATTTTTATATTAAACTATGACTTTTAACTTTGTTTTTCCATATAATTAACTGTTAGCAGAAATCCCAATAGCCAAGATCTATCCATCATTAAAAATCCATTCGTCCATTCATTATTATTATTATTAATAATAACATACCTTTTTTTAACTAAAAAATAAACCACCTATGTATCCATATTCATCCATCAAGATGAAGCCTATTAATTAAAAAAGAATTAAAAGGAGATCATTCATCAAGATGAAGAGGAGACCAGAATCAATACTCTTCAAGTTTCCATATTATTAGCAGATACAAATTTGTATAACTTTCTTTATATATCTAAATCTAAATCTCCGATTAACCAATCCGACACAAGAAAAATCCCTCTTTTATTCTCTTCCCCAATCAGTTTTCTTTATGTTTTAGATCTATATATATGTGTGTGTGTGTATAGATCGGATTTATAGATGAAAGATAAATCAGAGATATGTGTTTACGTATTCAGAATTGTCACCATCACAACTTTCGTGATGTCTGGTATAGATCTGGTGAAAGGACTAGTGGCTGTGGTGGTTGGGTGAAGGGGGGGTAGTAGACTAGTAGTGGTGGATGGTTTGTAACACATATAAGAAGATGAAATTCAAGAATCTACTTTTGAATTTGGTGAGATTGTTGAATGGTTAGGTTGGGATGGAATGATCAGTCATGGGTATGGTTTTGGATTTTGTTGTATACTTGTGCTAATTAACTTGATTCTTACAGCACTTGCTAATCATAAATGGTATTTGGAGAAATATGGTGAAGATTATCCAGGAAAGTTGTTTTTTTTCCCTGTCATTTGTAATGAGTAGATGACTGAATTTTTTTTTGATGTAGATGGGGATATAGTACAATCATACAGATACAAATTACATGATGATGATGATAATTGCAAAATACTTAGAAGAAGTTCTTACACTTTTGGTCCATGTCCGAATGAAAAGACTAAAATACCCATCATGTGCAGGTCATGTGACCTGAAAATTAACGGTCGTTAATGATTTGGACCAAAAGTGTTGACGGCACAAAGTTTTTTGGACCAAAAGTGTAATTTATAAAACTTAGGGAT
>CM067175.1:95600690-95624950 GCA_034093135.1 Erigeron breviscapus
TTACGCGAGTATTCGAATGTCACCACGAAGCACTGAGTAGTAGAGATGTTACTCTCCACTGGGACGAATCAAGAATCAAAGAAAGCCAATGTAGCGGGACGGGAATAGTAACTGGAATGACAAGAACAACTTCTCAAGATAAGAGAATAGCCCAACTAGCTCGCATGCTACGAAAGAAGTATGCCGATGTGAGGCGGAGACCGTTAGAGTTCGAAGTGGGTGATTTTGTACTTTTGGAAGTATCACCGTGGAAAGGCGTCATCCGATTCATGAAACGAGGCAATCTTGGGCCAAGGTATATTGGTCCTTCCAAGATCCTCGAACGGGTTGGAAAAGTTACTTATCAATTAGAATTACCACAAGAGCCTAGAGGTGTACATGACGTGTTTCATAATTGTAACCTACGCAAGTGTTTGGCGGACCCTACGCATCATGTGCCCATGGACGAGATTAGAGTGGATTTGAAGCTTAATTTTGTTGAAGAGCCGGTAGAGATATTGGACCGTCAAGTCAAGAAACTCAAGAATAAGCGCTACACAATTGTTAAGGTTAGATGGAATGCTAGACGCGGAGTCGAGTTCACTTGGGAGCGAGAGGATCGTATGAAGACTAAGTTCCCACATTTATTTAACGATTACTGATTTGTTGAATTTCGGGACGAAATTCTTTTTACGGGGGAATAATGTAACATCCGTGAGTTTTGACCGTTTGACTTTACGTGTAATTTGACTAACAATTTAAGTTAATGAGGAATTCGGGTCGTTTTGTGATTGAATGACAATGTGGTATGTTAGTCGGGTCGATAGTTTGACTTAAACGTGTTTAAATGTTGAACGAATTGTATTTTGGCTTGAGAAAGGAAACGGGTCGGCCCGTGGGTCATCCACGACCCACCAGCCCCTTTATGACCTATCTCCTCCTATTATCTCATTCATCCTTCATTTCCTTATCCCTTTATCTTTTTCTCTCTAAGTGTAAAGACAAGACCAACCCATCTCTAGTTCTTCATTTTCTCTAGCATCATTTGGTGTTTTGGGTTGGGTTAACTCGGAAATCATTATCATCTTCATCTCATTATCGTCTAGCAAAGGATTTAGTTGCTAAGTGCAAGCATTTTACCCATTTTGACCTAATTTCGGGTTTGAGCTCAAGAAGGAGTTTTGGTAAGTCAAATTCATCCCATCTTCACCTATTTATGCTTATTTATATGTTGTTGGTCGATTTAAAGTATTTACAAGTCTTAAATCGGGTCGAAATGAAATTAGGATTCAATTAGGGTTTTGGTTTGGGTTGAATGATTTGGAAGTGTTCTTGATGTTTTGGAATGGAAACTTGTAATGGGTTATGTGTATTTATGTTTAATGGCACTTAGTTAAGCTTCAAAATGAGTTTCAAACTCCTACAAATCGTTTTGGTATGGTTTGGGTCGAGTTTTGGTGATTTTGGCTCGTTTTCTGCACTTAAGAACTGCTGGTGCAGGTGCAGGAAGTTGTCCCACTGCGGCGCAGTGGCAGGACCTTGTCCCACTGCGGCGCAGTGGAAAAGTACTGACCTTTGCTTCGATTAGCCTCACTGCGGCGCAGTGGCAAGGCAATGCCTTGACTGCGGCGCAGTGAGATAGTTCTGGGAATTTCGCGCGTCAGTTTTCAAACGTTAATAACTTTTCATCCGTAAGTCCAAATAAGTCGTATGACCTATCGTTGGAATCGTAAGAGAGTCTAGTTTCTCGTAGTAACCTTCTTTTTGTATGAATCTTCGTACATTTCTAGAAATGTCGAGTCAAAGTGTTATGTTTCACACTCGATAATGTTAAGAAAGTAATTGTGGGTTCGTGACTCAACTTAAACCTAAGGAACCAACTTATTTATGATTATAAAGTTGACATTATGATATATGACATGCTTTGATAGGTTGTGAACGCGTGGGGCCCAATACTCGCTATTAATCTTTTATTAGCTCGACTTAAGCTTCTTTGCCGATCAAGGTGAGTTTCGTAGTTCCCTACTCGCTTGAGATTCGGGCTGAAAAGTGTAGGATTGACGTGGTTACTTACATTGTTTGATTGATTGATTGATTGGTGTGATTGTTGGATTGATGTGATGGTTCATTTCGTTTGATTTACTTGGTTTAGGTGTTGGTTATGTATTTCATAAATATTAGGATAGACGTACATACATGGAAGTCGGTTATGCCTTCATTGGGTTTTTTAGATGTGGTGGGAAGGCTGCGGGTGACCCTATATATAAGCATCTGGGACTCGAAGAAAGTAGAATCCTCTTAAGTGTATGTACGTATAGAATTGGTGTTGATATTGATTGTTGGCTCATGTTTGTCGGATATTGATTGTTGGCTCATGTTTGTCGGATATTGATTGTTGGCTCATGTTTGTCGGATATTGATTGTTGGCTCATGTTTGTCGGATATTGATTGTTGGCTCATGTTTGTCGGATATTGATTGTTGGCTCATGTTTGTCGGATATTGATTGTTGGCTCATGTTTGTCGAATATTGATTGTTGGTTCATGTTCATCGTATTGTGATTGTTGAGTTATGATTGATGCATTTTCGATTGATTGTAAGCATGCATACATTGTTGATAATCCCTCGGTTGAGGAGTGCATACATCCAAGTGTATAGATGTATACACTATCTGATGGATGTTGAGTTCATGATCCCGAGTATATAGACATATATATCTCGATGTTTTTGAGATGCAGCCTGTGTCATTGCTATGACAGGCGGGTATCGTTGCATATGTGACTGAAGTTCACACGTTGGGCATACATGTTGGCATTTTATGCATTTAGCACATTCATTGATATTCTCATCTTTTGCGCTCATTTAATTACACGCTTATTAGTTGTGTAATCCTGTTGTTGGACATTATTGTGATACTTAGAGGCTCACTATAAGTCTTGTTTCGCCTTTATTTATATATTGTTGATGTTGTTGATGGTTCCTTTTGGACCATTACTATGAACTCACCAACCTTGTGTTGACTATGCTTAGTACACTTTTCAGGAAATCAAGTTATCCCCGGACGTGGAGTTTAGTTGCTTGCTTGATGTTAAACCCGGGCTTTGGACTTTATGAATCAAGGATTCATCGACCTTCTCTTTTGCATTATACTTAGGATTGATTTGCCATCTTCGGGATGTTCTTTTGTAAACTTTGATGGTTATTTGCTCCATATGTATTTTGGTACTTGTTTCATTTTGTAATGGATTCACTGAATCTTTATTTGCATTTAGTTCTTGTTCTATTGTAATTCCACTTTGCGCTATATGATTTCCCTGCTGGAGGAGTTCGTAATTTCTGACGTACCCTCCATTACTTTTGGAAATGATGGTTGTGGAAAAACTGAGGGGTATGGTGTTCTGAACAATGGACAAGTCAAATTCAGACGAGTTGCATTTGTGAATGGTTTGAAATATAACCTGATCAGTGTAAGTCAACTGTGTGATGATGGCTATCAATTTCTATTCAATATTGCTCAGGGTATCGTATTCAACAAGGACTGGAAGGTAGTATTGATTGCTCCCAGAAGAGGGAATGTGTACGTGATGGATATGGAAAGCTCTCCTTCAGAGCAGTGTTTCTATACTCAAGCTGATGAAGACACAAACTGGTTATGGCACAAAAGGTTATCCCATTTAAATTTCAAAAATATTAATAAGTTGTCTAGAAAACAACTGGCAGATGGGATACCTTCAGTTTCCTTCAAAAAGGAAAGGCCAGGTCCAGGATGTGAGATGGGTAAGCAGAAACGTACCAGTTTCAAGAGCAGACAGAATTTCAGCATATCTGAACCTCTTCATATGCTTCATATGGACCTCTTTGGTCCAGTGAATGTTCAGACTCGTGCTGGTAAAAGATACACCTTGGTGATCGTAGATGAATTCTCCAGATATTGTTGGGTGATCTTTCTCAGGTCTAAAAGTGAAGCTGCTGCTGAAATCATCAGTCTTATCAAGCAAATTGAGCTCAAGTACAGTCGAAAGGTGTGTCAGTTAGAAGTGACAATGGAACAGAATTCCAGAATGCAACTCTGGAGTCATTCTGTACTGACACTGGCATCTCCCAGAAGTTCTCATCAGCCCGCTCTCCAGAACAGAATGGAGTGGTGGAAAGGAAAAATCGAACGCTGATAGAAGCTGCCAGGAGTATGCTTGTTGAATCTGGTCTTCCTACCAGTTTCTGGGCTGAAGCAATTGCAACTGCTTGCCACACCCAGAATCGATCAGTGTATGTGAAGCGACACAAGAAGACATCCTATGAAATATTAAGAAATAGAAAACCAAATATTGGTTATTTTCACGTTTTTTGGATGTCCAGTTTACATCCTGAACGACTCCAGTCAGTTAGGCAAATTTGATGCCAAAGCTGATGAAGGATATTTCTTAGGATATTCAGCCATTCGCAAGCCCTTCAGAGTCTATAACAAGAGACTGGAGAAGGTCCATGAGTCAATTCATGTCACATTTGATGAATCAAATGCTGCAATCAATAAAAAGCCAACCCTTGATTCTCCCCCAGTAACTCCAATTGTCTTCTGTGAATCTGATCCTATCAACTACAATAAAGATTCAGAAGATACAGTTTCCAGTCATCCTGATCTGGAACCTGTTCAGACTAAGAAACTCTCCAGGAGTACTCCATTCTATCCTTCAATTATTTTCAAGCTACCCTCTGAAACTATTATTGGATCAGATGTTCGTACTACTCCCCCAGTATCAGTCCCAGTTGAAACTGAACCAGTACTTCAAAAAATGCCTTCAATTGAAGAATTTCATGATGCAAATCGTGATTTAAATGACTCAGATGAAGATGTTGAAGTAGTCTGGCAAGATCCTCCTCCTGAAGCAACACCAGAGGAGACTCAATTGAATTATTGCACTGATATTGTTGTCAGTAACAATCCTGGTCAATACTCTAGATGGACAAAAGCTCATCTTATCGATCAGATCATAGGTGACTCCAGTCGAGGGGTTCTGACCAGAAGAGCCTCCAGTAATCAATGCTTATATGTCAGTTTCTTATCACTGAACAAACCAAAGAAGATTGACGAGGCTATGGAAGATCCAAGCTGGGTGATAGCTATGCAAGAAGAGCTTCACCAGTTTGAAAGGAACAAGGTTTGGTACCTGGTTCCTTTCCCAGTTGGAAAGAAAGAACCAATTGGAACAGATGGGTCTTCAGGAACAAGGTAGATGAAGATGGCCACGTAATCAGAAACAAGGCCAGACTGGTAGCACAAGGCTACTGCCAGTCAGATATCGATTTTGATGAATCATTTGCTCCAGTGGCTAGACTTGAAGCGATCAGAATATTTCTAGCATTTGCTGCTCATCATCAATTCAAGGTCTACCAGATAGACGTAAAAAGTGCATTTTTGAATGGAAAAATTGAAGAAGAAGTTTATGTCAGACAACCACCAGGTGTCGTTGACGAAAAGCATCCACACTGGGTATATCGTCTGGATAAAGCACTTTATGGCCTCAGACAAGCCCCACGTGCCTGGTATGATACTCTGACTAAACATTTATTGAAAAATGGTTTTAAACGAGGTGTAATTGACAATACCTTATTTATTCTTCATGAAAAAGGTAATCTTCTGATGGTACAAATTTATGTTGATGATATTATTTTTGGGTCTACTGATGATAAATGTGCAAGAAATTTTCGAAAATAATGTCGACTGAATATGAAATGAGTTTAATGGGTGAATTAACATATTTTCTTGGACTCCAGATTAAACAGACCAGGGATGGTATTTTTATTAATCAGGAAAAATATGTTAGAGATCTTTTAAAGAAATATGATATGAACTCTTCACCATCTAAACCCGCTCCAATTTCTGCACCATTAACACTGGACTCTGATCCAGATGGTAAACCAGTGAACACCACTGTCTATAGAGGCATGGTTGGTTCACTGATATATTTAACTGCCAGTAGACCAGATATTATGTTTTCAACATGTTTATGTGCCAGATATCAGTCTAACTTTTAATATCTTGTTGGTGAGTTGGGAATGTTAAACCCTTAAATCTGGAACCTTGGTATTGAACGCCTTTGTGTACTACTGGGATCCTTGATTTAACATATTTATAAATCTATAACTGCTTAGATATTGAACGCCTTTGTGTACTATCTTTGCATTAATAGATTTCTGGATCAACATTCCAGGGGGAAGACTGAAAGATATATTTTTGTCCTTAAAAATGTTTTAATTTCAGGGGGAATTTATTAATTTATTTTCTCACTGGACAAATTTTCTGGAAAATATTACTGGTATCTTGTAAATGTGTCCCTTCTCACTGGTAACTAGATAGGTTGAAGTGCATGTTTGAGGTAACTTTTGTCTCCTTGTAAATGTGTCCCTCTCATTTGTCTGTATTAGTTGATGTGCATGTTTGAGGTTACCAGTCTCTTTCAAATGGTTATCATTGGTACTTTACTGGAGTGTCCCTCCAGTGTACCATCAGTGCATGCTTCACTGGCTAATCCACCAGTGATACTGGAGTGTCCAGTCAACCTCCATATGCACTGAAATGAGTCATACTTTGTCAGTCATAATATTTTAATACTTGGTCATTGTGCGTGCCACGTATGCAAAATCTTTGAAAAGATATTTATCTTGATATTTATCTTATTATCCTACGTGGCATGTAATTTTTTCAAAGAAATGATGGTATTTTTACCTTGGGGAGTCAAAAAGTGCAAGTTGGTAATGTTTGTGGGCTGTAAACCGTCACACATTTATGTGTGATGTGAAGTATTTAATGCGGATCTCAGAACCCGATCAAAATTATATTTGATAAATTCAAATTAACCGTTTGAGTTCCACATTCTCTCTCCTATATAACCCACTTTCATTTTCATTAGCATTTACTTCGAACATATTTACTCCCAAATTCTTCAAATTCCTTCATTTATTTCATTCTTCATTCAATTTCCAATCATAAATCTCTCTCATGTTTACTTCATCAGATCTTCATAAACCCTAATTTTGTTTTTTTTTTGTTCCATATCATCTATCTATCATATTCAATGGCACCAAGACAATCTAATTCACCGAAAAATCTGCTCGCTGCTGAATATGCTCCCGTTCCAAATATTGTAAAGGCACCTCATATTACATTAGACGCAAAGGCAATAAGAATAAACATGAATAACTGGATGGCCAAACTCTCACTCTCCAGTGTTCATAATGCCCAATCCATTATTGGGAGATTAAATACCTTTTTTCTCTCATGTCCTCTTTATGGTGCATTGACCCTAAATCTTGGGAGGATGTACCACGACTATCTCTGTGAATTCTGGTACACTGCAGTATATGATGATGAAACTTCTTCAATTTCTTATTCTCTTAAGCAAGGTACCAGATCCTTGGCTTTCACTGTTGATACACTCAGGTCTGTTCTTCAATTGAACTATTTTGAACAGAATGAGATGCCCATTGAACTTCCCTCTGGCATAAATACAAGGTAAGTGTGCAGATTGATGGGGCACACAGACATACTGGATGAGCATGGCCAGCTATCCAGAAAGGGAACAATCTACATGAGCAGGCTGTCAGACTCATGGAGATTCTTTTTCACTCATTTAGTTGAATGTTTGGGAGGCAGTTCTGGAGGACTTGACCAGATAAATCAAACACATCTCCAGATTGCTTACTGCCTCTGGTTCGGATACAGAGTGGATTTTGCTCAGATTTTATTTGATGATCTGGTAGAGCGTCTTAAGGTGAAAGGTAGAAAAGCATTTGTACCTTATATTCGTTTCCTTTCACTAATTTTCAAAAGAGCTCTAGGTGACCAGTATGATTTTGAAACCACTCACTTTTCTATATGTGAGTATATGCGTGATCTGACCAACCTTAAATCTCCACCAAATGAGGTAAATATCCCTCAGACCATGCTTAGCTTCCAAAGGGAAGAAAACGATGCTTCATCATCTGATGAGCCAGAAGAGGCTCCAGGAGGGAACCAGATTGGTGAGGGACCCTCTGGAGTCCTCAGTGTTGAAATTGTACAACCAGTGACCCAGGTGGCTCCTGAGGTCCAACAGATTGCAAATGTTACTCGACCAAGAACTTCAAGACGTCTTAGGAAGGCTGGAGTTCAGGTCAATCCAGATAGAGCTGAATCAACCCATCCAGGTGATGTCATGAATATAGATGGGTCTCCTATTTTTGAGCAGGAAGTAAATGTTGTCCAGATTGATGAGCAGGTGACTGGTGAGCAAGATGCTCAGATAGATTTAAATGTAGAAGTTGGTGATCAGACAGTTGGGACGGCTCCAGATTGGGATGAGGTAGATTCCCCAATGTCTGAAGGAAACATATGATGTAAATATGAATTTCCTGGGTGATGAAGTAGAAAATGTTGTCACATCTGTTATTGCTTCAGTCACCCAACCACTTATATCTACTGAAATGCCACCACCACCACCACCACTTTCAATTCCACAAAACACTCCATATTTCAATCCACCTTCAATTCAATTTTCACAAAATCAACCACCACCACTTGAAACTCCAATTGATTTATCTGAACACCGTGTGCTGGACTCCACTGTAGTAACATCTGAAGTTTTAACTGAAGAGGTCCAGGCACAAGTACCTTTGGTGACCAGATTGGCTTCTGGATTGGCACCTCCCAGTGGTCTCTCCACTTCGTCTTCAGCCGAGGTCCAAGGCCTTTTAAGTAAGGTGGCGGACCTGGAGAGATCACTCTAGTCTTCATCGCAGGTTTTTCTGATTTCAAATATCTTTTATCGAATAATCTTTCATCAGAAATGAATCTTTTTGCTAGTAACGAGAAGTTGGTGTTTGAGAAGTTGAATGAGCTGGTACTGGCCACAAATAACAATTCTGAAAATATCAAAGTGGCAGTCCAGGGATTAGAGGCAAAATTGGTGAATTCTGTTCAGACTGCAATGAAAGCTGAACTTGTTCAACCACTGGCAGGTCTGACAGATGAAGTTCAGAAGTTAATCACCAGGATAAGTAATTTGGAGAGTAGGCCAACACTTGATCAGAATGCTGTTGTTAGCACCATCAGTGATGAGTGTGCTAAGAAGTTCAGACATGGCATGTTGAAGGAAATCACTGAAGAGATTTCTGGGTCTGTACTTAGAACCATTCAAGATGGGTTGTTGCCACAGGTGGTAAAAATGATTGAAAATGAAATGCCAAAGCACTTATTTTCAGAAATTCAAATCGTTAAGAAGGAAGTGACTGAGCTAAGGAAGACTGTGAATGTCACAACTCCAGTGGTTGGAAGAACTTTTGGTGCTACAGACAGATACATGCTTGAACAGTTATGGAGTGCCCACAAGTCTCAAACTGGTGGACATTCCAAGGGGGAAAAGTCTGAAGTACAGGTTGAAAAGTCTGTTGCTACTGAGTCTGTTCCAGAAGGGTTGATAAAGAAAAAGAAAGAAGTGGTTGTTAGTGCTATCGAAAAGGCTTTTGGCACTGAACCCATTGTGCAACAAGAAGAAGTGACTGGTACTGATGCCAGTGCACAAGAAGCGCAGAAGGCACTTGGCACTGAAGCCATTATGCAGGTTGAAGAGGCTACTGGTACTGATGCCAGTGAGCCCCAGTTTGAATCTTTCCCAGATATCACTACAACTCTGAAGTCTGTAAAAGGAAAGCAACACATGGTATCTGGAGAAGAAAGTGAAACTGCTGGGAAGTCATCAGAAATTCCTACTACTGATGATGATACTTCGAAGAGACTGGAACAGGAATGCATTTTGATAGAAATTTTTAAGAAAAATCAAAAGGATGAACTGCTGGCCCACAAAAGGGAGATGGCAATCATGGGGACTCTTGATTCTTACAATGCTGGCAGGTTGGGCATACATATTGATGTTTATAAAAGAATGAAGGAAGACCCCAGAGTTCATCAATGTCTGGATGCATTGGATGATGTCTACATTCGCTCCAGGTACTCTGAAGAAGAACAAACTTATGATGCTGTAACGTATGGAGTCAGTGTAGTTGAACTGATCAGACAGAGGACGGAGGAACTGGTGAACCTCCAGAAAAAGATCAGAAAGAACGCTGGTGCTCTGGAGATAGAGTACAGAAAGAAGATAAAGGGCTTACCCAAACTCACTGCCAAACAAATCAAAGAAATCAGAGATGCTGATCTGAGCACCTTCATTCCTTTGGATACTTCACAAAGAATCAATCGTGAAAAACTCCAGTCTACCATAGAACAGCAGAAGGTATCCAGGGAAACTGAATACATGATCCAGATGGCAAAGCAAAAAGCCAAGTATGAAGAGATGTTGAAATTCAGGGCTGATGCCAGAAGGATCATAGGTGCGGAGATTAAATTAGCTGAAAATCATGAAGGCATGAGCAGGTTTGAAGTAAAGTTGACCAGGGAGGGTAACTTTACTGATGAAAGGAAGAGTGCTTCAGTCCAAGCTTTTGGATGGACTGAACTGAAGGAGATAGCCTTAACGTTCAGGGGGAAGACTGATTTGTCTACTGACGTTAAAGCATTTTTGAAGAGGATTGAGAAGGTATGGAAAAGAAAGCAACAGATGGAAGTTGCAATAGGCATGAAACTACCAGAGTCTGTACCATCCTCACCATCACCAAAGAGAAAGGCTACTGAAGATGCTCCAGGACAGACGTCAAAGAGAAGGGCCTGACTCTTGTATCATTTACTTGTACTTGTATTTACTTTCACAAAATTGTAACTTATTTTCTGTTGATGGCTGTAAATATAGTTGCATATTTTGTTTCACAAAGTAAATGATCAGATTTAGTCTAAGTTAGAATTAAAAGATGAAACTGGAACACTGATGATCTATAAAGTGTTTCCCAGTAACATAAATTTTTAGACTAAGTCAAAACAAGTGTTTTCAAGCATACAAAAATTGTATAGATATAAGCTTGAAAAACCTTGCATTATTTCTAAACAAATAGGGGGAATTTGTTAGGTCCAGATTTACTGGACTCGCTCCAGACTTGAAGACTGGAGAGTCTCTGGAGCGACACTGAAGATTTGTTCAGAAATAATGGAAGACCAGTGAGCAAAATACTTGTATAGGAAAATCTGGAATCCTCCAGATTAGCTCACTGGACTTCACCCCAGTCCAGATCTATTCTACTGAAGACATTCTCACTGAAGTCAAAGACTGAAGTTAGAATAAAGAAGACTGACAAATGGCGGAGTCCACTGGAAGTCTTACCAGATCTACGACTGGAGGTTTGTCAGTGTTCTATACCTTACAAGTCTGAACACTGATTATGAGGAATTGACTTTTTGCCTTTACACACTTTTCAAAGAACATTCCACTTGTTCTTTACTAAAGTTCTTACGTGTGTAAAGGTGGTTGGTTAAAAGAATAAAGTCATATTGATGTGACTTTATCCTTGTACTTTAACCAATGCATTTAATGACCTTGTCGGTTCATTAAATGCATGCAACCATATTTGTACGGCACAAATTCACTGGTGAATTTGTTTGCCTATAAATACAAAGTCATTTCCTTGTTAAAATTACTTTTAGCAATTAAGGTGAATTTGTCTAAATACTCTCGATCGTAACAGGGATACTTCACAACTTTAAGTATCTCGATCAAAAGAGTTATTTGGCAAATATAGATCATTTGTAATTCATAGGTTGTTAGGATACTTACATATTTGTATTATCTTGATTCCGTACAACCTTGTATTTTATTTAACATCATAAATAAAATACACTTGAAACAATTACATTGTGTTCCACCTTTACTTTATTGCTTTTAGTCTTGTATTACTTTGTGTATATACTTGCATTTATATTCAAGTAATACTAGTCCAATCTAGTGCTTATTAGACTTGTTGTATTTTACACTTTGGGTTAAACCATCTAGAGAGTTTGGGACTCACATAAAATATTTACCTTGTCTACATATTCCTCATCCTAATGCTAAAATTATAGAAGAAACAGATGCTAGTGATTTAGGATTTGGAGGAATCTTAAAACAAAATCTTCATAATAAAGAAGAATTAGTTAGATATTATTCAGGTGCATGGAATGATACTCAAAAGAATTATTCTACTGTTAAAAAAGAAATTTTAAGTATTGTTTTATGTATAAAGAAATTTGAAGATGATTTATATATGAAACCATTTTTATTAAGAATTGATTGTTTATCTGCAAAATACATTTTAGAAAAGGATGTTAAAAATTTAATTTCCAAACAAATTTTTGCAAGATGGCAAGCATTATTAAGCAACTTTGATTTTCAAATTGAATTTATAAAAGGAGAAAATAATTCTCTTCCAGATTTTTTATCAAGAGAATTTTTACAGGGAATATGAGCTCAGATTCTTCAAAAAAGATTGTTTTAGAAAAAAACAAATTCTCAAGTTCTCAATTATCAAATTCTCAATTCTCAAGATCTCCTTCTAATACACCTCATTTTCCACCACTTCCGATGATACAAAATAGATTTGCTCCATTAACCCCAGGCCCAAGACCTAGACCTCCATTTTCATCTATTATACAAACCTTAGAATCGAAACCTATTGTTCAAAAACCAACCTTATCTGCTTCATCATCCATTTCTCCAGCCACCATTCCTTATCTTACAAACCCCAATACTAAGATTATAAAAATTTTAGAATCCATTGAAGTTGAAAAGGTACAAAAAAGTTTTTTCACCTTAATAGATTTTCTATACCCCAAAGGTTGTCATTTCTATAATGGAGAATATAAAACCAGAGAATATTATCAAGCTATTCTTGTTGATTCAGAATCTGCAATAATTCTACACAATTTTAATAAAGAAGATCCCTCTAAAATAGCTTATAGTCAAGTTAAGATTTTAAGAGTCCTTACTCTAGAAGATTGGAATTCAAAACCTTATATTTCAAAAACTCTCTCAAATTTTCCTTCCTATCCTCAGTATAATTATTATGATTATCAAGAAGCTTGGGAAAAAACCTTTTTATTAAGAAATTATGATCATTCTTGGTTTTTTCAATTTGATGACAATTTCTCAAATATTTATCCTACATGGTTTATCAAATGGTTTAAATATATGAGAATTCAACCTGAAGCTTTTCCCAAAGATATATCAGAAGCATTCTCAAAGTTTACAGATTATTTTCAACAAGATGGAACCCCTATTTTTGAATACACTTTACAATTTATGAGTACATTTAGAATCCCATGGATTTCTTCATGGACTTATATTTTCGAAGAAGAAAAAACTACAGAACTCTCTCCACCTTTACTCTATAGACAATATAAATTCAAATGGTGGAATAAGTTCTCTATAGAAAAAGCAAATATTCAAGTTGTCAACAAATATTATAAGGAATTAACAAATCAATATGAAAAAAGTCTCAAGTCTCCAGTTCTAGATTCCAAAGTTCACAAAGAAGATCAAGAGTATATTCAAAGGATTCAAGCTTGCAGTTCTCAAGAAGAAATGTTAAAAAATTTTAATGAAATTCGGCATTCACCATCTCCTTCAAGGAAATCATCGCCAGACACAGAAATATTTCAAGATTCTCAAGACCCATATGATATGATGTAGATATAATAATAAAGTTATAATAATAATAATAATAATAAAGTATTCAAAATAAGGACAAAAGACTATTTGGCAAAATCAATAATTTTACTTTTGCAAAAGGAACGGCTATAATCAAAAGAAGCAACAATCATTCATCCACTTTTGTCAAAAAGAAGATTCCATATTTCAAGACATTTTCAACAAAGACGGACAATTCAAGAAAAGGACTTCAAAAGAAGACAAAAGAAAAAGAAATCCAATTATTCAGAAGATGATAAGACTCAATTATTCAAAGAGGACGTGGAAAGTTTTAATTACGAAGACTCCGGAAGACTCAAGAGAAAGAGAAGACTTTTCTTCTATAAAAGGAATCAAAACTCTGCATCAAAGAGCATCGAAAAATTTATATATTTCCTTCATGTATGAAAAAATCTCCAAAAGAAAAACTTCTATTATCAACTGCTCTATGTTCAAAAAATTTAGATTTTCAAATTATTGTAGCTCCTCCCGATTGTAAGACAATCATTTGTAATCAAGATTTTCAATCAATAAATTCAGGTATTATTTAAATTTATGTTGTCTTTAATAATGTATATTGCCATCATTCATATTTAATTCAATCTTTCATGTCTATATCAATCCAACAATCCAAAATGGTATCAGAGCCATGTTTATATGCATGTATACAGATCTAAAATATATATATATATATACACATTTGTTTCTATAATGGTGATGATATGTATTTTCTTGTTTGTTTAGCCCCATGATCATTACCCAACAGTGGATGGTGAGTGTGTATGGTGAGAGAGAGAGAGAGAGAGAGAGAGAGAGAGAGAGAGAGAGAGAGAGAGAGAGAGAGAGAGAGAGAGAGAGAGAGAGAGAGAGAGAGAGAGAGAGAGAGAGAGAGAGAGAGAGAGAGAGAGAGAGAGAGAGAGAGAGAGAGAGAGAGAGAGAGAGAGAGAGAGAGAGAGAGAGAGAGAGAGAGAGAGAGAGAGAGAGAGAGAGAGAGAGAGAGAGAGAGAGAGAGAGAGAGAGAGAGAGAGAGAGAGAGAGAGAGAGAGAGAGAGAGAGAGAGAGAGAGAGAGAGAGAGAGAGAGAGAGAGAGAGAGAGAGAGAGAGAGAGAGAGAGAGAGAGAGAGAGAGAGAGAGAGAGAGAGAGAGAGAGAGAGAGAGAGAGAGAGAGAGAGAGAGAGAGAGAGAGAGAGAGAGAGAGAGAGAGAGAGAGAGAGAGAGAGAGAGAGAGAGAGAGAGAGAGAGAGAGAGAGAGAGAGAGAGAGAGAGAGAGAGAGAGAGAGAGAGAGAGAGAGAGAGAGAGAGAGAGAGAGAGAGAGAGAGAGAGAGAGAGAGAGAGAGAGAGAGAGAGAGAGAGAGAGAGAGAGAGAGAGAGAGAGAGAGAGAGAGAGAGAGAGAGAGAGAGAGAGAGAGAGAGAGAGAGAGAGAGAGAGAGAGAGAGAGAGAGAGAGAGAGAGAGAGAGAGAGAGAGAGAGAGAGAGAGAGAGAGAGAGAGAGAGAGAGAGAGAGAGAGAGAGAGAGAGAGAGAGAGAGAGAGAGAGAGAGAGAGAGAGAGAGAGAGAGAGAGAGAGAGAGAGAGAGAGAGAGAGAGAGAGAGAGAGAGAGAGAGAGAGAGAGAGAGAGAGAGAGAGAGAGAGAGAGAGAGAGAGAGAGAGAGAGAGAGAGAGAGAGAGAGAGAGAGAGAGAGAGAGAGAGAGAGAGAGAGAGAGAGAGAGAGAGAGAGAGAGAGAGAGAGAGAGAGAGAGAGAGAGAGAGAGAGAGAGAGAGAGAGAGAGAGAGAGAGAGAGAGAGAGAGAGAGAGAGAGAGAGAGAGAGAGAGAGAGAGAGAGAGAGAGAGAGAGAGAGAGAGAGAGAGAGAGAGAGAGAGAGAGAGAGAGAGAGAGAGAGAGAGAGAGAGAGAGAGAGAGAGAGAGAGAGAGAGAGAGAGAGAGAGAGAGAGAGAGAGAGAGAGAGAGAGAGAGAGAGAGAGAGAGAGAGAGAGAGAGAGAGAGAGAGAGAGAGAGAGAGAGAGAGAGAGAGAGAGAGAGAGAGAGAGAGAGAGAGAGAGAGAGAGAGAGAGAGAGAGAGAGAGAGAGAGAGAGAGAGAGAGAGAGAGAGAGAGAGAGAGAGATAGAAAGAGAGAGAGAGAGAGAGAGAGAGAGAGAGAGAGAGAGAGACACAGAGAGAGAGAGAGAGAGAGAGAAGAGAGAGAGAGAGAGAGAGAGAGAGAGAGAGAGAGAGAGAGGAGAGAGAGAGAGAGAGAAAGGGGTTGCTGTTTCATGTATTATTTTGAATGGAAACATATAGATAATGATATGGTGGCTTGTTATGATCTTGAGGAATGAGGATGGAAGGCTAGTATTTTGGATCTGGGCTCACATTGTTACATAAGCTTTTGGGATTTCCAGTATTGAGTACTTATGATAAACAAATCAACAAGTATAAAAGTAGTTTCCTTTCTTTAAATTTTGAGGTGGGTTCCAGCTGTGAAGGCTATGGCATTTGTAGAATAATTTTTGTGGCCATCACTTATTTTTGTATTGTTATATATACATCAGGTTTTTCACCACTTTCTTTTCTATGATTTTTTATTATTTTAATATTAAATTATTGATCTTCTTATTGTTACTGTGAAGTTTTTCTTGATTTTCTTTTATAATTTGATTTTGGATTGTTGATAGATCTGATTAGTGTTTGAATTGATGATGGTGTTTGAAGATGATGATGATAGTTGGTGGTTGAAGATAATGATTGATAGAGGTTGGGGAAGAAATGAATAAAAAGACTATGTTGCCCTCATGTGCAATGCACATAACATGGTTAACGGAGTCGGACTAACGTTTGTTATGGTGAGGGGTATGTAATAATACCAAAAGTTACCACAGAGTGATGTAATAATAATAAAAAAAAAGTACAGAGGTGAAACTTGATAAAATGACATACCCCATGGGCATGTAATGAAATTAACTCTTGTATATATGTTAAATATATACAGAACTCCGGCAAAAAATACTAGAGGGCCAGATAAAAGACCGTTTACTACAACCATTAAAGATCCATATGTTAGGTCGGAAATCGACCAAGTATAATTTGTTCAGAAATAGCTTGAAGTTCAGTGAAAACGTTTGTACAGAATTCTGAGACGTATCAGAATTACTTCACTGAAGCTTCACTTCAGTTCAGATCAAGATAAATCTGAAGCATTCATTCTGAAGTCAAAGACTGAAGTATGAAGAAGAGAATCATCTCAGAAGCGAGCAAAGAGTGATTCTACCAGATCGAAGACTGAAGCATCTCAGTGTAAAGTATTTACAACACTTTACACTGATTACGAGGAAGACTTTTTACCTTACATACCTTTACCCAGTTAATAGATTTATCTATTAATAAAAGGTACAAGGTAAAAGTATAGGTTTGGAACATAGCACTATAAGTCACATCAACTGACTTATATACTCTTCCTAGTACAAGCATGTAAGGAATTAGGTTTAATTCCTTAAATGCTCACAACCACTTTTATACGATCTTGTCCATGTCATCATGAACTTGGTCTATAAATGTGAAGTCTTCTCACAACTTGCAAAACGCTTGAAACTTTAGCATTGCAACTTGTGAGATATACTCTAAGTAAACTTACGAGTATTTCCAAGTTATTTAGATCACTTGTTTTTCGGGATTGTTTAGATACTTACACTTGGGTGTTTATCTTTGTTCCGCAACAATCCTTGTATTTGTTTATATATCAATAAATCAAATACATTAGAAAGAAAACAACGTGTCTCAATGCTACATACTTGATTATACTTATATATATCTTTATATAGTTTCTGCCATTTAGTTCTTGCTTTTTACTTTAAGTCAATTGTTTCTTGTTATCCATATCTGGATCGTAAACTTAACTTGTCCATCAAGATCAGTTGTACTTGCCAGTCGGGTTTAGTTAATCATCTATATTTGGGACTCACAATTGGTATCAGAGCAGCAAGGTTGAATTATATCAATTCTTTAACCTTTGATCTGCATAGATGGCTGACTTTCAACAAGAACGTCCTGACCCTAATAACACTACCCCCCCTATCATCAACAACAATATACCATCGCATAATGTACACGTATACTTTCCAAATAATCCTGTTCCCAAGTTTGATGGGAACAGTGAAAACTTTCAAACATGGAAAGCATGCATGCTAAAGTATATTGCTGGTGTTGAAAGACATTTGCCCGATATCTTAAAAGAAGGACCCTTTATCCCCATGAATGCTTCTACTGTTGTCAGAAATACCGATGGGACTCCTAGGCAGTCACCTAAGGAGAAGGATCATTGGTCTGAGGAAGATCATAGACTTGTAGACCTTGACACTAAGTTACAAAATATGATTTTATATGCAGTTCCTGAAACCCTTATGCCCACTCTTGTTTTACTTGAAAATTCCAAATTAATGTGGGAGGAACTAATGACACAGTTTGAAGGCACACATGAGACAATTGTCACAAGAAAAGTTGCTTTAAACAAAAGATATGAGTCTTTCTTTGTTGTCCCTGGGGAAACTTTAACTCAAACTTACATCAGGTTTACAAATCTGGTAAATCAACTGAAAGCCCTGGGTGTAACCAAAGATAAAGAAATTCTGTTGGAAAAATTTTGTGACATTTTACCTTCTAAATGGGAAAATTTAATCTTGGTCTTGAGACAAGGCAAAACTTTGCACAGTCACACTCTTGCTTCCCTTTATGGAGCCTTCAGATATAATGAAGAGAACAAAGCTGAGAGAGCTTTGGCTGAGTAGGATGCCAAGAATCATGTTTCTACCAGTTCTGGTATGGTTCAGTATTCTGAACCACAAAGTACTGCTCTACTATCTTTTGAGAGTGACATTTCTGACTCGATGAAGAAGATGGTTTCTGAAATGTTAAAAACTGGTGTCTCTGGTAATGTTGCTCATGAGTGTAATGAGGATGACAATGATGATCTGGTTGCCATGCTGGCTAAAACGTTCAATCATTTTAAGGCCAAATCAAATCGATCTGGCAAACCTTTTGCTTCCAGCGCTTTTATTGACAAGTCTAATCTTGAATGCTTTAAATGTGGCAAGAAAGGACATTTCATGAAGGAATGCAGATCTAGTCAACCATCATCATCACAATCTGCTCCTAACCATTCTATTTTTCAGAAATCTGATGACAGCTATAAGGCCAAATACAAAGAAGTTAAAGGCACATATGGCTCTTCTGGCACAAGACAACTCAAGCAACAGTTGTATGATTGCCAAAACTGAAAAATGGGAAGAATCTGATGAATCATCTGATGATGAAGAAGAAGTTAGGGACATGTGTTTCATGGCACAAGAAGATCAAGGTCATTTGGTCAAATCTGATGTTGAATCTGGTCGCTGGGTAGATATTGTAATGAAAAAGGTCAGTAATTTTGGCTTTGAAAATAATGAGGAACACAAACTGGACCTTTTGGTTCTTTTAGAGGCTGACATCTCATTTGTTGAGATAGTGCGTTCAGAAAGCCTAAAAATGTTTGAAAATAATGCTTCTGAACTAAACGCCAGTCATGCCAGACTGAAAGAACTGAAAGATGTTCATTTGGCTCTAAAAAGTTATCAGTCTATGGTTGCAACTTTAGAATTGGAAAAGGAAGAATTAAAATCCATCCTTGAAAAAGAACAAGCAATTATTAAATCTTGGATGAAAGCACCAAGGCCAGATGCTGCAATTAAAAATACTTTTACATCACAAAGAGCAGCATATGAGTCTGGTGATCTTCATTTGGCATCCATAATCACTGATTTAGATGCACTTCCAAAGGAAATGAAGCCTGAAATCATTTTTCCTAAAGTTGGCAAGCAGAAAACTATAACTAATAAAGCCCAGGAACAATCTGAGGGTAAATCTGAAACAGCTCAGACAACTGTTTCAGAAAGGAAGGCTAAATCCAAAAAACCATCCCCTCAGACTTCATCTAAGGTTCCTAAAGACCTAAAGAAGAAGAAAAATTTCTCCCCTACTGAGCCATCTACCTCAGATTCAGGTAAGGCTCAGGTGTCTAATGAAGAATCAATTTTGTTAAGGTTAGAAAGTCAATTTCAACTATTGGCTAGACAAGTGCAGAGTTGTAATGCACGTTTAAAAAATGTTGAAACTCCTTCTCTTCAACCTAAACAAAATACAAAACCTTTTTCTAAGCAAATCAAGCAGAAATCTGAAAAGAAAAAGGTTGAAAACCCCATCAAACCAACTACTTTTGTGTCATCTGAAATAATGACTGAAATCCCCTTTGATCCTTCTGTTCCTTATGAACCAAAGAAATCTGAGACTGCTAACGGAGAGTCTAGTGAACCCATCCAAAGATGGGTTCCCAAAAAGAACTAATCTTTGTTTGTGTGCAGGGAGACCGAAAGAAGAATATATGGTTTCTGGACAGTGCTGCTGGCCAAACCATGACTGGTTATCAGACCCTGCTAGAGGAATATAGGGTGCAAGAGGGGCCCTCAATAGTTTTTGGAAAAGATGGTAATGGAAAAACTGAGAGATATAGTGTGGTGAATAATGGTCAAGTCAAATTCACACGTGTTGCATATGTGAACGGTTTGAAGTATAACCTGATCAGTGTCAGTCAACTGTGTGATGATGGCTTCAAGGTTTTATTTGATATTTCACAAGGCATCATATTCAACAGAGATGGAAAGGTGGTACTGATTGCACCAAGGAAGGGAAACATTTATGTCATTGATATGAATCCTTCTACCACTGAATAATGTTTCTACTCAAAGGCAGATGAAGACACAAACTGGCTATGGCACAAGAGATTATCCCATCTGAACTTCAAAAATATTAATAAGTTGTCTAGAAAACAACTTGTTGATGGGATACCCTCTATGTCTTTCAATAAAGACAAGCCATGTCCAGGTTGTGAAATGGGTAAGCAGAAAAGAGCTTCATTCAAGACAAAACAAAGCTTTAGTATAACTGAACCTCTTCACATGCTTTACATGGACCTTTTTGGACCAGTGAATGTTCAGACCAGAGCAGGAAAGAAGTACACCCTTGTTATCGTTTATGAATATTCAAGATACTGCTGGGTGATTTTCCTCAGGTCCAAAAGTGAAGCTGCTGCTGAAATCATTGCTCTCATCAAACAAATTGAGCTCAAGCACAAGCGAAAAGTTTGTCAGCTCAGAAGTGACAATGGCACTGAATTCAGAAATGCTACTCTGGAGTCCTTCTGCACTGAAACTGTCATATCTCAGAACTTCTCCTCAGCTCACACACCAGAGCAGAATGGTGTTGTAGAAAGAAAGAATCGTACGCTGATTGAAGCTGCTAGAAGTATGTTGAATGAATCTGGTCTTCCAAGAATTTCTGGGCTGAAGCTGTTGCAACTGCCTGCTACACTCAGAACAGATCTGTTTATGTCAAAAGACACAAGAAGACCTCCTATGAAGTACTCAGAAATAGAAAGCCTCATATTGGATACTTCCATGTATTTGGGTGTCCAGTATACATTCTGAATGATTCAAATCAGCTTAGAAAATTTGATGCAAAAGCTGATGAAGGATACTTCCTAGGATATTCATCAAATCGCAAGGCATTTAGAGACTTTAACAAGAGACTTGAAAAGGTTGATGAGTCAATTCATGTTACCTTTGATGAATCCAATTCTGCAATCTTTAAAAATTCCATTCCTGTACCACCCTCAGAAAGTCCAATAAGTTTTGGTGATTCTGATCCTATTGCTGAAACTGATCAGTCACCTGAACCTGCTTCTGAACATCTCCGTTCAGAACCAGTAATAAACAAGCCTAGCAACATTCCATTTTATCCTCCAGTCAGTTTCAAACTACCTTCTAAACTGACTATTGGATCAGATGTACATGCTGCTTCTCCTCTGATATCAGGCTCCACTGAGCAACCTCAATCTGAAGAATTTCATGATGCAAGTCATGATCTGCAGGAAGAAGAAGAAGCTGAAGATGTATTTTCTGAAGCTCCTCCTGAAGTTACTCAGAGAAGTTCTTGCACAGATATCATTGTTCATCCTGGTCAATACTCAAATGGACAAAAGCACATCCAATCGAGCAAATTATTGGAGAGTCCAGTAAAGGGGTTCAGACCAGAAGAGCCACAAGCGATCAATGCTTAAACGTCAGCTTCTTATCTCTAATTGAACCCAAGAAGATTGACGAGGCTATGCAAGACCCAAGCTGGGTTGAAGCCATGCAAGATGAGCTCAACCAGTTTAAAAGAAACGATGTATGGGAACTCGTTCCTTGTCCCAGTAACCCTGAAGAAGGAACCAATTGGGACAAGATGGGTCTTCAGAAACAAGATGGATGAAGATGGTCATATCATCAGAAACAAAGCAAGACTTGTTGCAAAGGATATGCACAAGAAGAGGGAATAGATTTTGATGAAACTTTTGCACCAGTTGCTAGACTTGAAGCTATCAGAATATTCTTAGCTTTTGCAGCTCATCATCAGTTTAAAGTCTATCAAATGGATGTCAAAAGTGCATTCCTAAATGGAGAACTAGAAGAAGTCGTTTATGTGTATCAACCACCAGGATTCATCAATGAAGAAAAACCACATTGGGTGTACAGACTGAACAAAGCCTTATATGGTCTGAGACAAGCACCCAGAGCCTGGTATGATACTCTTACTAAACATCTTCTTAAAAATGGTTTTAAACGTGGTGCAATAGATAATACTTTGTTCATATTGCATGATAAAAGTGATATCCTTTTAGTACAAATTTATGTTGATGATATTGTGTTTGGTTCTACAAATGAGAAGATGTGTGAAAAATTTCTAAAATCATGTCTTCTGAGTATGAAATGAGTATGATGGGTGAACTGACATATTTTTTGGGACTTCAAGTAAAACAAACTGAAGATGGTATTTTCATAAACCAAGAAAAATATGTCAGAGATTTATTAAAGAAATATCAATTTGATTCAGTCTCATCAAAAGATACTCCTATTTCTGCTCCATTAACTTTTGGATTCTGATCCACATGGAAAACCAGTGGACCATACAAAATATCGTGGTATGGTTGGTTCACTGATGTATTTAACTGCAAGTAGACCAGGCATAATGTTTGCAACATGCCTTTGTGCTAGATTTCAGTCTGATCCCAGAGAAGCACATGCAAATGCTGTTAAAAGGATCTTCAGATACCTTAAAGGTGTCCCCAGATTGGGTCTTTGGTATCCCAAAGGCTTTAGTCTAGATCTAATGGGTTATTCAGATTCTGATCATGCAGGTTGTAAGATAGACAGGAAAAGTACCACAGGTGGGTGTCATTTCCTTGGTGGCAAATTAGTAAGCTGGACCAGTAAGAAGCAGACTGCAGTATCACTATCCACTGCAGAAGCTGAGTATATCTCTGCAGCAAGTTGTTGTGCTCAGATTCTATGGATGAAAAACCAGCTGACTGATTATGGTGTTACTTACACAAAGACTCCAATCTTTTGTGATAACACTAGTGCCATTGCCATATCTCACAATCCTGTGATGCACTCGAAAACCAAGGCACATCGATCTCAGGTATCATTTCATTCGTGATCATATTCTGAAAGGAGATATTGAATTGCACTTTATTCCCACTGATAAGCAACTCGCTGATGTTTTTACAAAACCTTTAGATGTCAAAACCTTTAAACATCTGGTCAGTGAGTTGGGTATGTCAAATCCTTAGACTGGTAATCTTGTTATGAACGCCTCAGTGACACTGATCTGGTTCACCAGTCTGAGCGATCCATGTAATTTTTGCTCGCCTAGCTATCGAACGCCTTTGTGATACTATCTTGGCACTTATTAATTCATGGATCATTACTTCAGGGGGAATGTTAAATATTTTTCAAACTTTAAAATAAACCTTCATTTTTGAGGGGGAACCTTTTACTCAGAAAAAACGTATTTAACTGAAGCACTTCAGAAAATCAAAAATATTTCAGTTGAAATTTATTAACTGAGATGGTTCAGATCTCTTTGGAACTGATCATGCTCAGAATTTATTTTGTCATCACTGAAAGACAACAATCTTTTCAAGATATTTTTTGATACTTGGTCAATTGTGTGTACACGTGGCCTACTGCATACTATGTTTTTTAAACTTACGTTGGTCATGCTTATGTGTCACACAAGTTGCGCCGTAAAAGGGAAAGAAATGAGTACTTTTTCTGAAAAAGTGTTGCAGGGTGGGGTCACTCAAACGTCTCTGCATTTAATGCGGACTTGACCCCAGAAATTGTTTTCGGATCTCAAACCCAATCAAAATCGATTTTAAATATAAAATATTTTATGTGTCTCGGGTTTTACATTATCTTTTAAGGCACAATATCTGCATCTCTCTCAGCATATTCAACTTGTGAGTCCCTCGATAGCTATGGATCGCTCTCGAGATCATCTATGGTTATGTCGTGAGTGCGGAATCCTCACGAGATAACTGTTTGATTAGTTATCTATATTATTGCTAATTAACAAGAGTGTAATCAGCCTTAAATACTCTATATTCGTTTGCTACAGATTGCCAACGAACTTAGAAGCTGTAATTGTGTGTGATATATCGACTGGATGCCTCAATTTTGGGTTTCCAATCGTTTATATACGTTTATAATCGATATTGGGCCTGCTGGGCTTTGTTCTTACGAACTTAGCAGCCCAGCCCTTAGAACGAATATAATCTTCGTTCGTTCCTAACGAAGATCATCTTCGTTAG
>CM067175.1:95625950-95705950 GCA_034093135.1 Erigeron breviscapus
CAGGTGATAGTGACATTGTCCTTTTTGTTCCCTACTTGTTCACCAAGATAAATCGTGCAGCAACAATACAATGGACACCTCATAGAATGTTTACAATCAACAACTGGCACTTATAGAATGTCCTTTCTGGTGTTTATCCAGTTGATTGATGATGTATACAAAGTTATAACAACCTTGGAGCACTTGCAAGACTCCAGGCTGACAATGTACCTTCCAAGCTGACTGTAAGATCCAAGCTGACTTCCACCCATCAGTTTGGTCTTCTATCCTTGTTCTTCATCTTCTATTTAGACCAAGTTCTAGTTCTTCATTTGATGCAACTTGAAAGATACCATCTTCAATTTGAAGATGTTCAGGCTGACTCAGCTTGGAACCATCCAAGCTGACTCAGCTCCAGAACCAAGGACTTAAGTATTTTGAGTTGTTTGTCATCTTCAAATCTATTTTGTGATATGTGAGTGACTTGACTCCAACATTTTCTCCAGTTGCAAGACTTGAAGCCATAAGAATTTCTTGGCTTATGCAGCCCATCTGCAGTTCAAGGTCTTCCAGATGGATGTCAAAAGTGCGTTCCTAAATGGAACATTGGAAGAAGAAGTTTATGTTAAACAGACTCCAGGCTTCATCAATGAGAAGCATCCTCACTGGGTATATAGACTGAACAAAGCTTTGTATGGTCTAAGACAAGCCCCAAGAGCCTGGTATGATACTTAACTAAACATCTTCTTAAAAATGGCTTTCAAAGAGGTGCAATAGATAATACCTTATTTATCTTGAAAGAAAAAGGTAATATCTTACTGGTACAAATTTATGTTGATGAGATTATATTTGGTTCAACTGATGATGCAATGTGTAAAAAGTTTTCTAAAATCATGTCATCTGAGTATGAAATGAGTTTAATGGGTGAATTAACATTTTTCTTAGGTCTTCAGATTAAGCAAACTGAAAATGGTATTTTTCATAAACCAAGAAAAATATGTCAGAGATTTGTTAAGAAAATACAAATATGATTCAATCCCATCTAAAAACACACCTATTGCAGCACCTTTAAATTTGGACTCTGACCCAACTGGCAAACCAGTGAACACCACTGAATATCGTGGTATGGTTGGTTCACTGATGTATTTAACTGCCAGTCGACCAGATATAATGTTTGCAACATGTCTATGTGCCAGATTTTAGGCTAACCCAAAAGAATCACATTTGCATGCTGTTAAGCGCATCTTCAGATACCTGAAAGGGTGTCCTAGCCTTGGTCTTTGGTATCCCAAAGGCTCAGGGTTAGATCTAATGGGTTATTCAGATTCAGATCATGCAGGTTGTAAGATAGATAGAAAGTCAACAACTGGAGGTTGTCATTTCCTTGAAGGAAAACTGGTGAGTTGGACCAACAAGAAGCAGACGTCAGTCTCTATGTCCACTGCTGAGGCAGAGTACATTTCTGCGGCCGTTGTTGTGCCCAGATTCTCTGGATCAAGAACCAGTTACTAGATTATGGTCAGAAGTATACAAGGACCCCAATCTTTTGTGACAACACCAGTGCAATTGCTATATCTCACAACCCAGTGATGCACTCAAAGACAAAGCATATTGACATCAGGTATCATTTTATTCGTGATCATGTTTTGAAAGGAGACATTGAAATTCATTTCATCCCCACTGACAAACAGCTCGCTGATGTTTTTACAAACCTCTTGATGAGAAAACTTTTAAACATCTCATCAGCGAATTGGGAATGTTAAATCCTTAAAACTGGAGATTTTGTTATGAACGCGTCAGTGACATTGATGAAGTTCTCCAGTTGATGAGGTCCAGATAATCTTTGCTCGCCAGGCTATCGAACGCCTTTGTGATACTATCCTGGCACTAATCGATTGCTGGATCATCATTTTAGGGGGAAAGACTCAAAATAATTTTCTTACTAAAATTCTTTTTGTTTGAAAATGGCAACTGGAGAACTCTCCAGTTGGAAACTGGCACTGGATTAATCCTCCAGTGTACATGTTCAGTCTTATCTTAAAACTGGTGGTCAACCAGATTTCATAACGTTGGAAAAATACTTGGTCAATATTTGTGACACGTGATGGTACTCAAGTGTATTTTCCCACTTGCAACCGTCGTATGACGTGTGAAAGAATTTTTGGTAAAAAGATGCACTTTTTATGGGGATTGTGAAAGGTTAGTGAGCGCGTGGGAATACCAGCCGTCGTAGCATTTATTGCTGACTTGATGGTATTAAATATTTTTGAAATTCAAGTTTTCAATAAATCAAAATATCTTTTGTTTTAGAAAATTTGGGGATTAAAATAATGTTTTTATATTTATAGTGGGATTTACTACCCTTATAAATACCCCACATTTACTCCGGTTACCATTTACTCTCTTTTCACATTCTCTCATTTACTTCCAATCATCATCAAAATTGCTTCTTTTCTTTCTCTGCTTCATAAATCAAGAACCCTAATTCCAAAATTCTCAATTTCATTTTCAATGGCACCTAAATCATCCAGATCTAGAGATGTAAATCTCCTTACTGTCCCATATGTTCCCTCACCAGGTGCCAAACAGGCATCTGGTGCTCCTGGCAATACTACGCTCATCAAATTAAACCCAAATAATCTGATGGCTAGTTTGCAAGGGGTTCAGACTGCCGATACTCTCATTGGACGAATCCAACGCTTTCTTCGTGATTCTCCAATCGGCGAGTCTTTCTCTCTTAACCCACGCAAGTTATATAATGATTACTTGTGTGAGTTTTGGTACACTGCACAACTCTCCGACGACTGTTCATCCATCTTCTTCACTCTTAAAAATGGAACAGTCGAGTGTACATTAACGGCAGAAACATTGAGGAATGCTTTACACCTCAACTACTGGAGACAAGGAGAATCTCCAGTCGTCATCTCCCCCAACCAAAATTTTAGACAAGTTCTCCTTGACATGGGACATAAGGATTGCTTGGAAAATGGGGTGTTGAAGACAAAGGGACCCATGACCATGAAAGGTCTCTCTCCATATTGGAAGTACTTCTTCATCCATCTGGTGGAGAGCATGGGTGGGAGTTCTGGTGGATTAGAGATAAACTCCACACAAGCAGAAATGGCCTACTGCTTATGGTACGGACTCAGAGTGGATTTTGCTGATATCCTGTTCAGGGGCCTTGCTCAAAAGCTGAAGGCACCAGGGGACTGTGCATCCCCTTCTCCATGTATTTATCCCTCTGTTTCCTTGAAATTCTGGGGAGTGTTGAATATCATAACACTCAATCTTTGTACACTGCCCCAGAAATGTTAAGGAATCTTGACTCCCTAGCATCAATAACTGGGGAGGTTGAGATTCCAGAAAGAATGCGGCTGGCATTCGCTAAAACTGATGCACCAGTCCAAGGTGAGTCAGAAAGGCAACTGGGCGGGCCTCAAAATAATGAGGGACCCAGCAGTTCATCTGCTGGATTAGTGACAGTTGTTGGGCCTTAACAACTATCTAACCCTTCCAGCTCCAGCTTGTCAGTTCCCTCACACTGTCACTGGAGACCTCCCAACAGGTCTCCAGGGTGTTCCAAAGGCAACCAGATCACGTCGTCTTAGGAAACAGTCAGAACTTGCCACTGACAGTAGAAACCCAACCAGCCCTCCAGCTTCCTCCCAATAGGTTGCTGGAGATAGTCAAATGGGTGAACCGCAAGCAACCACTCTCGAATTTTCTGTAGGAGATAATGGTGAAGAAAATACTGGGCTACCCCAACCCAGAGTAGAGTCCGTGTCTGCACAATTTGAGTCTGGCCAAATTTCTGACACTTCTTTTCTTGCACGAGCTGACGATGTCTTCGGCCAGTCACAACTGGAGACTGAAGCTCCAAACTCTACGGCCAGTGATGTTATGACTATGGATAGAGCAGTTATAACTAAGGCAATCCCAGTGACCTCTATCCCAGGTGAAGTTGCTACGGCAACTGCACTGCCAACTGATGAAACCTTCCAGGAAACTGGAGAAGGTCATCAGGAGACTGATCAACCTGATCAGCCATCTCTATCATTCATGAATCTGGGCATGGATGTTGATGAGTTCCAGCTAGAGTTTTCGGATTCTGAAGGAACACCCTTCAGATACAGAGATACTTGATTCTTCTGTACAAGATCAAGACCCTTCATCTCTTATCTCACCCCTAGATCAAACAGTTTCAGTTTCCTCCACACAAATGCTCACTCAAATTCCACAAGAAAGACCACGATCCCTTATATCTTCACTCTTTGTGCCTAGAAATAGGCACATGCCACCGCTGCCGCCGTTGGACACACCTGAGCATTCTCAGCATGTCCAACAAATTGATCTCTCTAGACGTCCTTCTTCTTTTCCCACTCTTGGTTCTATTTCTGTTTCTATTGTGGAGTCAACTGATGAGGAACCCTTTACTTTTCCCTCTCCAGTTTCTCCAATAGCACCTGTTGCTGGTCCAGTGACACTTTCTCCTCCGTCACTGGACAGTCAATTTGTCTCATTTCAAGCCGATATCCGAAACCTTCTTACCAGGGTGGAGGATATTCAAAAGACAATTGACAAAAATACTAAGTCCTTCTCCAGATACAACAAAGATACACTGACAAATCAAAAGGTTGTTGATCTGGGGATCAATAAATTTGCTGCAAATGAACACTTGGTATTCCAAAAGCTCAACGAGTTGGTAAGAAGCTGCAACATCTTATCAGCTTCATTAAAAGAAGCTTTTGACCTAACTCAGACGAAAGTCTCCACATCTATCTCCAACCTACTGGTACTACTGTTCGATCATCAGAGGTTGATTTAAAAGAGATAGAAAGGCAGGTTAAGGAACTGTTTAATAGACCTGTCCTTAATGTGGTTAAGCTTGGGCAACAGGTGGCCACTTCAGTTGGCCAGAAGATTGATGAGACATTTGCTGCCAGAGAAGAAGAGTTAGTTAAAAAGGTGATGTCTGAGATCGCCAAGATACCACCTCCTCAGGTTGATCTGGCCCCATTGACTACAGAGATCAACCAGTTGAGGGGTTCTATTAATGCTCTGAGCACTCAATTGTCCTCCCATACTACCACTGTTGATAAACTGGTAACTGAAGTGGAGGAGTTGAAAAAGAATGAACAGGATAAAGAAGTTGCACAGGCTGGTCTCTCTCCTGATAATGTCAAATTGTTGGAAGAATTGAAAACTGGTCAAGGACAAGTTGCTGGTAATGTCTTGACCCAGTCTAGGGAGACCAGCCATCTTTGGAGATCATTCCGCATGGTTTGCACGATCCTCAAAGAGTGCAAGGACATGCAGTCGTGGCAGCCCCTTGACCGATTGCCCAGCAGCAACACAGACTGGGAAGCAATTCGGGCAGGTCTAGATGCTGCCAAGGGGGAAAGAACTGTCCTTGCACCAAGATTGCCAGGTGCAGGTACAAGAAATATGATGGAAAGGCAAGTTGTTGTTGCTGGTGCTGGTACTAGTACTGATGCTAGCCAGCAGATTATTGAAGAGTTTTAAGATGATGGTGATAGGGGGAATGTTGATAAGGGCAAAATGATTGCAACTGATGAATCTGCCCAGCTGGCCACTGATACACAAACAAAAGCAACTGGTACTGATGCCAGTGTGCTTGAAACTGGTAATCCTGATCAACTTCCTCCAGTGTCTGAATCTAAAAGCAGGAAACTGGCAGCTATTGGCAATGCAATCAAAGAAAGAAAGAAACAAAGAAAAGCCAATCCGCTAGCTTCAAGGGTTCAACAGCAAGGTTTGGGTTTGCTGGATATAAATGATGCCAATCTGTTGGGCATCACACTGGAGCAATACAAGGGCATAAATAATGACCCAAGAATAGTTGGAATGGTCAATGAAATGGTCGATATTCAACTGGAAAGAGACTATCCAGATGATGAAGTTAATCTCGATGCCAAAATAATAAATGTGTCAGTGGAGAAGGCTAGAGAGTTGAGGGCATCTGGAATTGAAAGAAGAATTCAGAATGTCCAGAAAGTTGTTAAAAGAGTACTTAACCCACCTAAGTCTAAAGGAAAGCTAAAGCCACTGCCAAGAGATGCAAACTTAAGGACTTGGGTAGAACCAACCAAACCAACAATTAGGGGGAATTTGTCCGGACCAGTTTACTGATAAAATGGTCAGTCTCCAGTTGAATCTGGAGACCTGAAGAAATTATCCAGAAATATGTGAAGTCCAGTTGCAACGTACAGTTAACGCAACTGAAGACTTCCTCCAGTTGAGATCTGACCAGACCTAAAGACATTCCAATTGAAGTCCAAGACAACAAGTGGAATATAGAGAATGACAATGGCAGCGAAGCCCAGTTGACATTCTATTCAGATAGAAACTGAAGAATATCAGTTTAAAGCATTTACAAAGCTTTACACTGATTACGAGGAAGACCTTTATGCTTTATGTGCTATTAACCGGACAATAGAAATTGTCTTTGTTTAAAGTACAAAAGTACATAAAGCAGGTTGAATAAAGTGACTTTATGTCATACTTTATACAGCATTTAATTGGAAGTCGCATTGCTTCCTTAAATGCTCTCAACCATATTTGTACGATAAAGTTGGAATCCCAATGACAAATTTATCTATAAATAGAGGTCTTTGCACAACCAAGAAACAACTTTGCATATTCAGACATTTGCATTTCTTGGTGAACTTGTGCAATATTCTCTCAATCGCAAAAAGGAACATTTCACTACTTTAAGTGTTTCGATTGTTTAGAGAATTTCCAAGTATTAGATCAATTGTATTTCATAGGTTGTTAGGATATTTACATTTTGTATTATCTTGGTTCCGCAACAACCTTGTAATTTATTTAACATTAATAAATAAATTAAACTTGAAAATTACATATTGTCTCACCAATTTACTTTACAAGTATTTACTTATTGCATTGTCGTTACTTACTTACATTTGTCACCTTATAAGTAACTCTCCAGATTAACCTGGTATACTACACACTGCAACTGGTCGTCTCCAGATCAGTGTGTGTATTGCAAAGTAATCTCACTATTGACATAGAGGTGTCTTCAGTGGTACCATCTATTGAGTTGGGACTTACAATTAACCCTAGCCACAAGCCCCCCTTTTGACCGGATCTGAAACGGACTGCGGCTTAGTCCACTCCAACACTACGTCGCAGTGTATTAAATATTATTTATTATTTCGATTTTTATTTTTTTTTTTGGATTTTCTGATTTTCTGGAAAAACAAAAACACACTGCGTCGCAGCTTGGTACTGCGGCGCAGTTATTAGGCAGACATTTTTTTGCTTCGCAGTCTATGGGGCTGCTGCGACTAAATTTCAAACCAAACCGGTATTTACGGTTTCAACATATATCAAACCAAACTAGACCAATTTTTTTTGTCAAACCAAACCAGTCCGGTATTTACGGTTTCAACATATATCAAACCAAACTAGACCAATTTTTTTGTCAAACCAAACCAAACCAAACCATGTAAGCCGGTCCGGTTTGACGGTTTCGAAATTCTATTTATTTATTTTATCACACAAATAAACACAACATATGCTTCACAAACGGAAGATATTTCATTATATTATATAATTCACATAGATTCCAATGGATTCATAATTACAAGAGAAAGTTCGGGTTCTTCAAAAACATACAAGGTCAAGGTGAAATATTTACATAGTTATAGAAATTTTTTAAAACGATAACTAAGATACCAAAAGTCCAAAAGAGTGTTAATGTTATAAACTTCCAAGCCTTCAATTCGTTAACAAAAGAGTGTTAATTATAAACTTCCAAGCCTATTCATCAACTTGAGTCAGCTTTTTTTACTTCTTCACAGCATGTAATTCCAAATCTGTGATCAACAATAAGAAAATTTAATTGTTAACTACAAGCATACCTCTAAATTTACAAAGCATAATGCTTAACTATAAACATACCCCCAAATGCCAAATGCTTGTTGTGATATCATTCGATATGCTCAGTAGAAAGATTAAGAAGGCTTGCAAGATCTGAAACAAGAGACAAAATCATATCTCGTTGGTAAAAATAATACAACCAATAAATAACATGTACTTCAGTAGCATACCATTTTCAATATCTTCCAAATCTTCAATATCTTCCAAATCACCCCGAACATCAATAATCTCTTGTGAAACTTCACTCCTTAACCAGTTTTGTGTACATATGAGTGCTTGGACCGTTTTTGGAGTAAGACTGCTTCTATAAGAATCAAGAACTCGACCTCCTGTGATAAAAGCCGATTCTGAAGAGACGGTAGAAACAGGAATAGCCAACACATCCTTTTCAACCCTCGATAAAACCTTATACTTGGTTGAATTCATTTTCCACCAACCTAACAAGTCAAAATCTCCATCCATACTCTCTCTTTGATCTTTTAAATATTTATCTAGTTCAAATTTCCCACCTTCATCACCTGCTTTCAGAAAAGACTTGTACTTCGACACAGGGGCGGAGCCAGGAATTTGCGTTGACGGGGACCGAAATTTTTTATAAATGACTAATGAAAAATATACATTGCAAAATACCATCACAATTCTGCCAAAATAACACTTAGATATATGACAAACTACATAAGTTTACCACATCAGATATCAAACTAACAAAAGAGGTTCCGAATTGTCAAAATCAATCTTCAAAAGTCATCAGCTACTTCTTTACTTCATTGCCTAATTAATGTGTCCCCTGTTAAAAATGAACACTTAATCAGTAAAAAGACTTGTACTTCGACACAGGGGCGGAGCCAGGAATTTGCGTTGACGGGGACCGAAATTTTTTATAAATGACTAATGAAAAATATACATTGCAAAATACCATCACAATTCTGCCAAAATAACACTTAGATATATGACAAACTACATAAGTTTACCACATCAGATATCAAACTAACAAAAGTAAACTAATAAAAGTGGTTTTGCCAATTCAGAATCATTCAAACTAACAAAAGAGGTTCCGAATTGTCAAAATCAATCTTCAAAAGTCATCAGCTACTTCTTTACTTCATTGCCTAATTAATGTGTCCCCTGTTAAAAATGAACACTTAATCAGTACATAAATAAGAAGACTTTACAATATATATAAAACTACTAAAAGTGTAAAAGTTATAAGTAATTACCTGATGCATTTTAAACTTAACACGCCTTCCTTGCTTGGAATAAAATTCATCAATTATTTGATCAGTAGTAAACGTATTAGCAATCTCCCTTTCGATGTTGAGCATCAAGCAACTCTTAAGAAAGTCATCCTTCATCCTACTACGGAGTCTGGTTTTCACTATTTTCATGGCTGAAAAAGCTCTTTCAGTGGTGGCGGTTGAAACAGGAAGAGTTAACACAAGGCGGATCAACCGATCAAATAATTCATAATTTTCAGAAATCCCGGTTTCATGGAGCCTTTTACACAACCCAGAAAGCGAAGAGGCATTTTTCAGTTTTGAATGATTCTGCAAATCAAGTTCATAATGTCTTAACTCAAGCTTTAACTGGATCTTTTCTTGTTTTGTAAAATCCAAAGGGTAAAATTTTGTTGCCAATTTACAGATATCATCAATATTTAAAGATTTCCTTGGATCCAATGAAACACTAAGTCGAAGAAGTTCTGTAACCGACTCGCTAAATCTGGAGTTCAACTCTTGCAACTGGCTATCAATAGCACCAATAAAAACATCAACCCGATAATGATGCTCAACAGTCACATCATCTTTCTTACGACGGGAACGAATTATATCTCTATAAGTAGCTTTCATATCAGGGACGGGAATTTCAGTACTTTCACAAAAAGAAACAACTTCATCTAGAATTGATTGCCATCTGTTATTTCTGAGATCCTGAATCAATAACTTTGTGGTGCAAACCAAATTCATGGCATTAACAATATCTTGACTTTTTCTTTGTAAACTTTGACAAAGCTTGTCAGTTATCTCCATTATTTCCTTTATAACAAGCAAAACAATAATAAAGTCAAATGAAAGTAAGGTTGTCAATGCATATTTAGCATCACCTCTTTGAGAAGACGTGGATCCTTCAATACAAATGTCATTCAATACTGTAATGGTTGGCCCAATCAATCTTATCAAACTGCAAACTGATTTAAAGTGTGAACTCCATCTAGTATCTCCGGGCCTTTGCAAAGATCTCATTTGATTTGCTCCTTTTCCACCTTGAAGCTCTCCAATTTCAGCTAGATGTGAAATTTCCTCAATTTGAGCATCTTGTAATTGATCATTACGCTTGCTGGAAGATCCAATCACATTAACAATAAAACTTAAATTCTTAAAAAAAGCATGCACTTCACCCACGTCCTTAGATGCTCCAACTAGAGCCAATTGCAATTGATGTGCAAAGCAATGAACATAATAAGCGTAAGGACATTCTTTCAAAACTAATGCTTTTAGCCCATTCCATTCTCCACGCATATTACTAGCCCCGTCATATCCCTGACCCCGAATATCTTGAACATCGAGTTGATGATAAGATAAAGAAGCTAGTATTTCATTTTTCAATGTCAATGCAGTTGTATCTTTAACATGAACCAAGTCTAAAAACCTTTCTTTGACATCTCCATACTGATCAACGAATCTCACAACGATGGCCATTTGCTCTTTCTTAGATTCATCTTGGGACTCATCAACTATCAAACAGAACTTTGCCTTGCCAATTTCAACTCGTATTGCTTTTTGTACATTCAATGCGTAAATGAAGAGAATTTCCTTTTGGATATCTGGTGATGTATACTTTGCATTTTGAGGGGAATTTTCCAAGACTCTAGCAACGTCTGTGTTATAAGAAGCAACATGTTTCATCAGTTCAAGAAAATTACCTTGATTTTTGGAAGTAGGTCGTTCATCATGACCTCTGAAAGCACATGCCTGAAAGGTAAGCCACTTAAGATATTCAATAACAACTTTAAGTCGTAATCTGTTTTCTATTATATCTTGACGTGTTTGCCTTTCTATCACATTCTCTATGTGACATAAATGGTTTCTCAAATCTTCATAGCATCTAACCGAAAAGTTATGAGCTGATGCAGGAGTGTTACCTTCATGAGTGACAAAAGCACAGTCCTTGCCACTATTCACTTTTCTCCAACTATTGAACCCTTTGACGGTAAATGTATCAGAACCGACTCGTCCAATAGGCTTCTTACTGAAAAGATAACACGGAAAGCAATATGCAGAATCAGTTTTTTCAGAATATTCTAACCACCAGAATCTCTTAAACCAAGCTTCTTGAAAGCTACGCATATGACCACGAGAACCGCTAGGCTTAAGAGGGTAATGTGATTTACAAAGCTGATAAGGCCCAAGTTTAATATATGCACGTCTAATCTCATCACGTTGGTCACTTGGATAACTTAAGATTGGAGGTCGAACACCCGGGTCACGAATTAGAGAATCTGGGTTAGTATCTGTTGAGTTATGAATGCTTGTTTTAGGTTGAGCTATAGGAGATTCTTCCATAAGGTTTTCGACATTGGGTGGAGGTTGGGGTTCGGGTTCTTGTTGAGGTACGAGTTCGGGTTGGTTTTCATGAACAACGTCCTCTTTTCGTTTGAAAAAAGAATCGATAGTTCTTTTTTGCACCATGATTCAACCTGAGATAGTGAGATCATAATATTGTAAAGCATTAATCAACAAGAATATTCAAGAACTCTTAAAATTAACTAAACAAAAAGTCAATAAGAACACTAATAATAACCAAAAATGTTGCTAAGTCGTGAGACTGTAACTCTAGAACTTGAATCATCTATTTATGTTATATTATATTAAAAAATAAACTCAATTAAATAAATTAATAATACAAGTGGTGCAATTACAAGAAAAACATGATCAAGCATCATTGCATCAGAAGGTTAATTCATCAAATTATAATTTATAAGATAATTTTAACAAAGAGACAAAGAGTAAAATATTAAAATGTAAGATGATATCATTGATTCATTGTAAAATCGAAATCACTTACTTGCAATTTGTGGTGAATTATTTGGAATTTGAATTGCTTTGAACAATCGAATGAATCGCTCAATCGCCGTTATTGACTTTTACCCTTTTTTACTTTACCATTCTATTAGGGATATAAGATTGTTTGATAAAAGATATTTATATTTACTACATAAATAATGGACGGTTAACAATTGGCAGGGACCCATATGTATATAACAATTGATCTTTGAGTTTGGGCTATTAAAAAACAGAACTTATTGGGCCATTGGGGGTGACCAAGCACCCCTCAGTCACCCCACTCCCTCCGCCCCTGCTTCGACAAATGTTTATCATGAACTTGCCGCTTATCCTCACATTTATTACCCACGATCTTAGTTTTTTTTGCGGAAGGCCCTCTTCTTTGGCACAATCAGGATCTTGTGCGGAATAATGATCAAACAGCTTTTTCAAACTTTTAGTTACCATATCTTTCATTTTTTCCGACACATCATTTATACCATACATTTCCTCAAAACTCCAATCAACATAATCTTTCTTATAACGTAGGTCAAGGACCACGGCAACAAACAACAATGGATTCACTTTCCCTAATTCACCCCAATACTTGTCAAATTTTAGTTTCATGTCACGAGCCATGACACTTAACTTTGTTAACTTTGTAGCATCATCTTCCATGCAACTAGTTATGTGAGTATAGATAGTGCAAAGATCATGAAAATACATATAGATAGAACCTGCGTTGTCCACGGTTATTGTCAGAACTTTTTCAATACCCCAAGCAATCAAACATGCCTCAATCATTTTCCCAATGGTCTCACCCTTATGGTTAGATAAAGTTTCAAAATTTATAATTCGTAGTTTCCAATCATGATCGATATAATGGGCTGTCAAAACCATATAATTGATATTTTGAATCGATGTCCATGCATCTGTTGTAAAACATATATGTTGTGAAAAGGTTTTAAACAAATCTTTCAGTTTTTTTCTTTTCTTCCGTGATAGAAACAAACTTGAGCTTAATTGAGTAACAATGGAGGTTTTAGGTGTTTGTGTGTGAAATTAGTGTGTGTGGAGGGAGGTTGAAGATGATAGGGATGTGAGAGAAAATATGATTAAGTGTGTGTTTATTATACAAGGCTTATTACATAATGACATGGTTAGGGGTTTGTATACAAATCATCCTATTTATACTAAAACCCCTTCCACAATAACTAAATTACAATTTAACACCATTTTATAATTCTAACAATCTCCCCCTTGGTGTTGAATTGTAAATGTTGCATCGTCTTCGGTCTTTAAATAAACATGATGAGCCCATTTGTTGAAAATCTTCAATGTTGATTGGACTTTGAAGCTTTCTCATTGTCTTCAATGTCTTGTATCAACCTTGACTTTGAATCTTCTCAACAAACATATATTCTTGACGATGACTCATTAAATCTTGATCTTCTCTTGCAACTTTGAATACTTTGGAAGAATCTTTGAAATCTTTGTACCTTTTGAGCTTTCACAACTTGAACTTTTGAATGTTGATTTCAACTTGAGGTTGCTTGGAGAAGTAACTTGAATCTTTGAGTAGCATGCGGAAGCTTGGTTTTGACTTTGAATTCCTTGAATTCTTTTGGTATTGCGGAAGCTTGGTTTTGGAATGCGGAAATTTCATTTCTTAGTCTAACTTGTCTCTGAATCAACAATCATCTTGGAGTACTTGATCCTTTGATCAATTAACACTTGCTTCCCTTCAAACAATCAACTATCTTGGATCAACTTATTCTTGCTCCCCCTCAAACAAACATTTCTTTCTTGGAGCAACTTATCAACTAAATGAATTATCTTCAAATTTCTTGCTCCCCCTCGAACAAACAATCATTTCGGAGCATATTTAACAAATCATGAGATTACTCTTGCTCCCCCTCAAATGAACAATCATTTCAAACTATGAATCTTATCAAGACATTAAACAAACTTAGCTATCACAAGTATCAATAAAAGAACAATCTCCATTTAATCTCAAACTCTTCTAATCATCAAACAATGTTCATTTTTCCAACAAATCTTTCAATTATCGACCATGTACTTTCCAAAACTTTAATCATCTTGAATATTCTCGATCTCAAATCAATCTTTCAACTTTCTCGAAACAATGTGTTTTTGGGACTTGGTGATCGGAAACTGGATATTTGAAGAACACGGCGACCGGAAGTAGTAACCGTCTCGCCGGAAAACTTTAAACGCCGATTACTTTCTCAATTCTTTGAATTAAAACTCGAAATCATCCTATTTATACTAAAACCCCTTTCACAATAACTAAATTACAATTTAACACCATTTTATAATTCTACATTCCCCATACATCGACATAATATCTCTTACAATTGTAACCCGACTAGGTAACTCAAACTTAGGCTGCAACAAGGAACAAAAATAAGTAAACCGTTCTTTTTCAATAAACCTAAAGGGAAGTTCGTCAATAACTATCATTCTAGCAAGAGCTTTCCGACACAAATCTTTGTTATAGATAATAGCCTCTAGACTTGCACCACCACTAGTACTCTTCTTAAAAAATAAAGTGTTTTGCTTTCTGTCTTCTATATTTTTGGGATAGACACTACATTTATCAATATGATTACGTAAAGTACTAGTACCATTAGTCGAAGGACCGAAAGCATAATCCTCTTTGCAATATCTGCACCAACATCGTGGGTTATCTTTTGGAACAGGATTAGGGATAATAAAGTGGTTCCACACTTCAGCCTTGAGTCTCTTCCTTAAGGTAGGATTATCGTCAAACAAAGGAGGATCTGGAGCTTTAGTTTCCATCCGAGCATCATCTTCAATATCAATAGGATCATCTTTATTTGTCATGTTTGATGCAAAAGTTACAGCAATAATAGATACAAAGAACAAGAGGTGAGGAACAGTGGAACACTATGATCTTAATATATATTAATAAAAGCATTGGAAAAGTAACAAATAAATTGTGCTTTATACTTACAAATAGGGGTGAGTACGGTTCGGTTTGGGTCGGTTTTTGGCTAAAACCGAAAACCGAACCGTTATAATTCGGTTTTTGAAAACCAAAACCATTGGGTTTCGGTTTTTTCGGTTTCGGTCTATTTCGGTTCGGTTTTTCGGTTTTAGTCAGTTTTTAACCACTTGTGGTTTGGGTCAAATTAAGCTTGAAAAGTTTATAAATTTATACCCTATAATTACACCATAATTAATTTCAACAAGTTTTCAAAACAATATTAGCAACAATAACACTACAACAATGACAACAAATCCATAAAATTAAGCTGTACAAACTTCAAACGAATTTTATATATAACTATTTATATCTTTTACGCGTTGTTTAATTATACAATTATTAAAGCAAATTAATCTTGTTGTGTATTTTCACTTAAACATATAAATGATATTATTATATACACCTAAAAATGCAAATATATTAACATATTTACCAAAATTAATAATAAAATGATATAAATATAAAATAAAGTAAACAATATATATTTTTTGTTCGGTTCGGTTTTTATGGTTCGGTTTTTCATTAGAAACCAAAACCGAACCATAACTTTCGGTTTTTAGAAAATCAAAACCAATGGTTTTTGGTTTTTTCGATTTTCGGTTTTTTCGGTTCATATTTTTCGGTTTTTATGGTTTTTTCGGTTTTTATGGTTTTTTCGGTTTTCGGTTCGGTTTTTGCTCACCCCATATGATTTCGATGATGAAATCTTGAAGGTAGCGAATTCAAGCCTTATGATTTCGATCTTTCATTGAGAAAATATGGAGTAATGAATGTGAAAGATAAAAGGATGAAAGTGAAAAGTAAATATAGGTTTATATAGATAAATAAATGTTTACTAAACTAAAATATCTTGAACTAATATATCTTCTATCAAAATATCTAGTCGATTGTTTGCAAAATATCTAAGCTAAAATATCTGGAATATTGCACATGTTACTGAAATTGGTAAATGTTAAGTAGAATACCCATACGATATTTTCAGTAACTATCTATATGTGAATTATTATTTATATATATATGAAGTACGGTCCGGTCCGGTTTTCCGCGGTTTTATCTTTGCTCAAACCGTAACCGGACCAAATAATCCGGTTTTTCAAAACTTAAACCATCAGACCAGACTTTAACAACTCAATCTGACCAAACCAATCCAAGTACCCCGGTTTGGTCCGGTTTTGACGGTTTGATGGTTTGATGAACACCCCTAGTTATACTTGAATCGACATACCGTAACGCGCGGGATAGCCTCCAAACCTGTAAACCTCAACAAAAACACTTTTAAAACTGAAGAATAGTAAAAATTTATTGAAAACAAGAAAAACAAGAAACACGGGTTGCCTCCCGAGAAGCGCTTAATTTATTAACGAGTCTTTAGCTAGACTCGATCATCCGTCACTCATTTAGATCAAACAATGGGAGTTCCTCAATAACAACTCCCTCAGCAGCTTCTTCCTCATGATATATCTTCAACCTGTGACCATTAACAATAAACGAGCCTCCATTCTTTTTAAACAACTCAACATACCCGGACGGATACACGTGCTTAATTTCATAGGGTCCTATCCAACGCGAGGTCAATTTAGGTTGCTTAATCTTGAATTTAGACAAAAACAATAAGACTTTATCACCGACTTTAAAGTCTTTCCTACGGAGCTTTTTGTTATGCCAAACCTTGGTCCTTTCTTTATACAACATGGAACTATCATAGGCACCTAATCTAAGCTCATCAAGCTCATGCAATTGTCAAAACCTATGTTCACCTGCTTCTAACAAATCCATGTTACAATTTTTCAAAGCCCAATATGCCTTATGTTCGATTTCAACCGGTAGGTGACAAGTCTTGCCATAAAGAAGATGATATGGTGTAGTACCAATAGGCGTCTTATAGGCGGTCCGAAATGCCCATAGAGCATCATCTAACTTTTTAGACCAAATCTTGGGGTTATCTCCTACGGTCTTTTCTAAAATTCGTTTTAAGGCACGGTTGGTGTTCTCTACTTGACCGCTAGTCTGAGGATGGTACGAGGTAGAGAAACGGTGAGTGACACCATACCTCTTTAGCACCTTGGCCAATTGATGATTGGCAAAATGGGTACCACGGTCACTAATAAGGGCTCTAGGAACACCAAACCGACAAAACAACTGCTTCAAAAAGTCTATGACCACTCTAGCATCATTAGTGGGTAAAGCCTTGGCTTCCGCCCACTTAGACACATAATCAACAGCAACTAAGATATAAAGGGACTTATTGGAGGGTGGGAAAGGTCCCATGAAGTCTATACCCCAAACATCAAAAACTTCACATACCTGAATCATCTGTTGGGGCATTTCATCCCTTTTAGTGATGTTACCTTGTCGCTGGCAAGAGTCACAAGTCTCCACTAGAGTTTGGGCTTCCTTGAAAATGGTCGGCCAATAGAAACCTGCATCATAAACTTTCTTACCGGTTACAGACGGTCCATAATGACCACCGGTAGGACCATAGTGACACTCATCCAAAATCTTTTGGGTTTCTTCACCGGACACACATCTCCTGATCATACCATCTGCACACATTCTAAACAAATGTGGATCTTCCCAAAAATAATGTTTTATCTCAGAAAAGAATTTCTTCTTTTGTTGAGATGACATTTCTTTGGGAATCACACCTGCACAAAGATAGTTAGCAATATTGGCATACCATGGTGCTTCCTCAACTTCAACCTGCATCAAATACTCATCAGGAAATGCATCATTAATCTCATGCTCTTTCAACTCCTCAAGGTGAGGGTTTTCGAGCCTACTCAAATGATCGGCCGCCACATTTTCAGCCCCCTTTTTGTCCTTGATCTCAATGTCGAACTCTTGCAAAAGCAAGACCCAACGGATGAGACGGGGCTTGGCATCTTGTTTAGAGAACAAGTACCTCAATGCGGAATGGTCGATATAAACAATGGTCTTATTAAGAACCAAGTAGGGTCAAAACTTATCAAAAGCATAAACAACGGCCAACAATTCTTTTTCAGTCACGGTATAGTTTTGTTGAGCCAGGTTGAGGGTCTTGCTAGCATAAGAAATGGGACGAAAGTGTTTGTCATCCCTTTGGCCTAAAACGGCCCCTAAGGCAAAATCGCTAGCGTCACACATTAACTCAAAAGGTAATGACCAATCGGGTGAAGACATAATAGTGCATTGGTCAACTTGTCCTTGAGAAGGTTAAATGCATGAAGACACTCACTATCAAAATTAAAAAGGACATCTTTTTCTAACAACTTGGTCATGGGTCGGGTGATTTTTGAAAAGTCTTTTATGAACCGACGATAAAACCCGACATTACCCAAAAAGCTTCTTACCGATTTAACATTAGTGAGAGGAGGTAATTTAGCCATGACATTAATTTTTGCTTTATCAACCTCAAGTCCCGCTTTTGAAACTTTATGTCCCAACACAATCCCTTCCTTCACCATGAAATGGCATTTTTCCCAATTCAAAACTAAATGTGCCCTTTCATACCTTTCCAACATTTTATCAAGACTATCTAGACAACTCTCAAAAGAACTCCCTAAAACAGAAAAGTCATCCATGAAGACTTCCATGGAAGTTTCAATCATGTCCTGAAAAATAGCTATCATGCATCTTTGAAAGGTCCCGGGGGCATTACAAAGACCAAAATGCATTCTCCTATAGGCATAAGTACCAAAGGGACAAGTGAATGTGGTCTTTTCTTGGTCATTCGGGTCAATGGGTATTTGGAAATACCCAGAGAACCCATCCAAGAAGCAAAAGTACTCGTTTCTTGCAAGCCGTTCGAGCATTTGGTCCATGAAAGGCAACGGAAAATGGTCTTTACGGGTGGCGTCATTCAACTTCCGATAATCAATGCAAACCCGCCATCCCGTGACAGTTCGAGTGGGGACTAACTCATTTTTCTCGTTTAAAACCACAGTCATCCCATCCTTTTTCGGCACACAATGCACCGAACTCACCCAAGGACTATCAGAAATGGGGAATATGATTCCCGCATCCAACAACTTAATGATTTCCTTTTTGACAACTTCCTTCATGTTCGGATTAAGTCTACGTTGTCTTTGCACTACCGGTTTGACATTATCAATAAAATTTATGGTGTGCTTACAAAATTCAGGACTTATACCCGGTATATCGGAAGTTTTCCAAGGAAAGGCCTTTTTATGGGCCTTGAGGACGGTCATAAGTCTAGATTTCTCATCCTCCAACAATGAGGATGAGATGACAACGGGTAAAAGAGATGTACCTTCGAGATAAGCATACTCAAGATGATCCGGCAAAGGCTTGAGCTCCAAGTCGGTAGGAGGGTTCTCAACCGATGTCAACACCCGTGTGCTTCCATCCGACGTGATCTTTTCGAAGGTCTCATCTTCTGGTGGAGTTGTATCCATGCTCAAAGCCAAAATTTCTTCAATTTGATCATTGGTGATAGCTTCACCATTTGCAATCTCGGCTTCAACAACTCCATCTGCTTCCAAAGCTTCTTGCATTTCCAAGTACAAAGCATCATCTATCACATCAATTCTAAAACAAGTATCATCAGAAGAATAAGGATGCTTTAATGCTCTATCAACTTTAAAAACAATCCGGTCATCCCCGACCCCTAAGGAAATCTCCTTATCCTTAACCCGAATGATAGCATCCGCGGTGTTAAGGAATGGGCGGCCAAGAATTAGGGGGACCTTAGCGTCTGCTTCCATTTCAAGGATGACAAAGTCGACCGGAAACACCATATGTCCTACCTTAATTTGCAAGTTTTCCGCTATCCCCATGGGATATTGGAAAGAGCGGTCCGCGAGCCTAATGCTCATTCGGGTAGGAGTCAACTCACCTAAGGCCAATTTAGTATAAACAGAATAGGGCATTAAATTAATACTGGCCCCAAGATCGGCCAAGGCCTCACAAATAAAAGCACCAAAAGAACAAGCAATGAGAAAACTCCCAGGATCTTCCAACTTGGGAGGAATCTGATTCTTGATTATTGCTGAACACTTGGCACTAAGAACGACAGTCTTCGCCTCTTCAAGCTTCCTTTTATCACTGATGAGCTCCTTGAGAAACTTAGCATAATTTGGCATCCCTACAATAAGATCAACTAAAGGAACAGTTATGTTTACCGATTGAATAAGTTCAACAAACTTCTTGAAATGCTCCTTAATCTTCTCTTTCCTCAACCGTTGAGGAAATGGGATCTTCGGCTGATAGGGCTTCACCGTTGGCTTTTCAGCTGGCTTAGATGGAACGGCCGGTGTCTGCACGGCTGAGTTCGACTCCATATCTATCTCATCATCAACAGCCTCCTCGTCTTCATGTACCTGCACAACTGGAGTAACATCATCAGGTAAAAGATTAGCTGAGTTATAAGTTTTACCTGCTCGAGTTGTGATGACATTAACATGCTCATTTCTAGCATTAGGAGGGGTGTATTTCTGCCCTTGCCCTTGGTTGCTGGATTGAGGTTTCGGGTTCTGTTGAGTATTACTCGGCAAAGTATCGGGTGGTCTATTAGAATTCCCGAGCCTTTCAAGCCTTCCTTCCAAGTCTTTTATTGTGGCTTGCTGGTTATTTGTCCCTTGATCCAACTTGTGTCCGAGCCCATCCAATCGAGTAGTCAAAGCATCCAACGCAGAGCTCACCTTCTTTGACTCTTCTGCAATGTGCTCATTAGTTGCTCTCTGGGCACTAATAAAATCCTTCATAATATCCTTTAATTCGGAGTCCAGACCTTGTTGATTATGATTGTTGAACCTGCTAAACCTGTTACCAACAAAACCAGAATTGTTTGTATTATAAGAAAAAGATGAGGGATAAGAGCTACCTGACTGCCGGTTTTGAGAACCGGTGTTGCGGTTGAAATTCCCCTGTTGTTGGTTCTGAATAAAATTAACATCTTGAACCGGCTTTTGGGGGCAATCCTCGGTGTAATGCAAATCTCCGCAAATGTCACATCCATCAGCCATAACTTTCACATCCCTTTCCAAACTCTTGAACCTACTTTCTTGTCCATCAAATCTCTCATCCATACGCTTTGAGAGAGCCTTAACTTCAGCAACTAACTTAGAATCTTCGCCACTTTCAACTTTAGCGACAATATTTCTCCCGGATCTCTTGTTTCGGTCTTCTTCTCGGGTCGAGCTCTCCTTGGCCATATCATCAAGAATTTTGTAACCTTCATTCGGGGAAATGTTGTTGAAACTACCCCCAAATGCATATCCGAGCTCCCTCTTAGACCTTCTATCCAATCCATCGTAGAAAATTTCAACAATCACTTCAGTACCCATGCTATGTCCCGGGCAATTCCTCAGCATCTCCTTGAATCTCTTCCAAGCATCAACAATGTCCTCACCACTATCTTGAGAAAAACCCCTAATCTGATTCTCTAGTTGCCTTTGAGTTCTTATGGAATAGAACTCATCAATGAATCTTTCTCTGAGTTCAGCCCAAGTAGAGAATGAATTATCCGGTAGCTCCTTAAACCATGAAGATGCATCTCCAGTGAATAATTCCAATTTCACAATCTCAGCTTGCCCCTCCCCATACTGATACAATCGGCAAATCTTTTCAAACCTCTCAACATGAGCATAAGGGTCACATCTTCTAACCCCGTCGAACTTATCTTCCTCGACACTCTTAAGATGATTACCCTTTAAGGAGAAGTTTGTTGATATTGCGGGAGGGCGGATAGCTGGTATAGTTCTTCTTCGTTCCCCGTAAGGAACGTTGTTCATGTCTCTCGGTTGCTCTTCACCCATCCTGTTTACCCTCGGTTGTTGATTTTGATTTCTGTTAATTTGAGGGAATACAATGTTATTCGGTTTAGGTGTTTGAACTTTTTCTTCTCCTTCTGAGTCCTCACCTGTTCGAAATATCCAAGCTTCTTCCTCCGATCTATTAACCACTTGATCATCTGAGGTTTGGCCCGGTGGAACTTGATTTGCGGTATCTGAATCTATCTTGCCTGATGTGGATGGCTCTTGGTTGTTTCTTTGCACTAGTCTACGTCTGACCTTTCCCGGATTAGATAATGGACTAAGCAATGGTCGGCTAGAGGCTCTAGTGTTCATCAACTAGCAAGAACCTGCATAATCATCACAAAACAAACCGTCAACCGCACCTGGTACAAATGAAATAAAACTTAAAATAAATAAAAATGAAAATCTGTCTAATAAAGCAAATAACTTTCTCACAAATAAATCGAACTACAAAATTAAACAACTACTAAAACAAAAGTCCCCGGCAGCGGCGCCAAAAACTTGATGTGTGAAATCGAGTAATAAAATTTATAAACACGAACTACCAAAAGACTGACTACAACACACTCACAGGCAGTGAACCCGATCGTATGCAGTATAGTAAACTTGGTAAATCCGAGGTCGATCACAAGGACTAAGTAAAGCAATTATTAAAATAAAGTAGTTCAAGTAAAGAGGGGGGTTTTGTGGCCGAATTGTCACTTTGCAATTAGTTAGTAAATTTGTTAGTAATCCCTTAGGATTAATTGAAAAGATAGTTTTTGTTTAAAACAATAATTTAAAAGGCATCCATCTTGAATCCGCTTAACAACATGTTCAGATTGCACATAATGAAGTTCAAATTCAATTAAGTTGACAATGATAACCGTGACAAAATAAAGACACAAACTGGTACCACCAACGTTTGTAAAAACATTTCAATCACCTAATTAATCAGTTCTTTTGTAAAAGCCGGTACCACCAATGCTTAAAACAATTTCCCTAACCAACTAGTTTATTTGATTATCAAATTAACAATTGTATCTATGTGAAGACAACGTGGTACCACCAACCGTTAATCAACACGTTGACAAATGATTCTTTTTATCAAAATGACATTCACTATCATACCATGAACTAGTGACAACTGATTAAGGATAATTAATTGAAATCACATATATGTTCAACTAGTACCACTAACGAAGAACATACATATCACCAACATCATAAAAATAATTAATAAATAATCAATTCATCAAAATCTTGATACAACGATAATTGAAATCAACTTTGAATTAATAAAAGTAGTGCAATCCTTATATATTGTCTCACTTCATCAAGATGGATGATAAAGTGATTAGCCACTCATATTAAAATAAGAATAGCAAATCAAACATTAAGAATTCATTGTTACCGATTACAAATAAATGAAAGCGAATAACGGAAATCGTCCAATAGTCTTCTTGATCTTCAAAGATGATAAAACTGATGAAAATCTGCTTCAAAGAGTCTCAAAAATGGCTGGGAAAGTAAAGGTAGGTTTAAGAATGTATTTGCAGGCCTTATATAATTTATCCAAAAAGATCCAAAATTCCCGATCCGTACTGCGTCGCAGTGATCCTTTGACCGTGTTGACTTGTTGACAAATGTTGACTTCAAACTGGCTTGTATTGAAACCCACTACGTCGCAGTCTTGGAACACTGCGCCGCAGTGTGATTTTCTGTTTACGTGTTGCGTCGCAGTCCAATACTGCGGCGCAGTCTCCTGTTGACTTCAGTTGACCAGTCTCTTGCTTCATATACGTGCCTCGAAAAACATCCGTAAGAACTCATTTCACCTCAGAATTGTCGTTTTCTCCAGAATTATGCTCAAGTACCTGTTAATATCCTGAAACACTAACAAATACCATAAACGCAACAAATGTATACGAAAACGACTCTAAAATCACTAAAAAACAACTAGTTAATCCGTGGGAAATGAGTATAAAATAAGACATATCAACCACCTCATCCACTCTCACTTACCCTCATTCTATTATATTGATGACAACATTCCCCTCACTCACCACTCACTACAATTTTCCATCACTAATTTACATTTTTATCACTAATTTACACTTTCCATCACTAATATTTAATCTAGAAGGGATATATTTTGACTAATCATCTGAAGTGTGAGGATTAATATTGTCTTTAACGAATTAAAAATTAAAGAATGTGATATCTAGTGGTTATAAATAAAGTTGAAATCATCAAACGATCCTTATTATTTTAAAGATGATTTAGACTTCAGTTTTATATATATGGTATGATTGATTTTATGTCTATATATATATATTATATATATATATTGTAGATAATAGTGAGATAGAAATTCGATATATTAATACTTTTATTTTTATTTTTATAACATTCAGTCGGTATTCGACATTAGGGACACCTCACCTTACAATGGTGAAGCGTTGCACGTACTCTAATCTACGAGATGTAGATCATGAGTCGTTACAGACTTAAGGGTGATTTAATGAAAAACTCACAGACTTGTCACTACAAAAAGTCTAATCTAAGACTTGTAGGTAAAATATTTTTCATTTGTAAATACTTGTTTAATAATTAATAATTTTTTGTAGCACCTGATTTGGATATAGAATTGTAAATACTTTTTTTTTTACTTTTTTTTCTTTTAATAACTCTTTTAATTACAGGGTTAGGTGTTACCATATGTATTAACTTGTCGAGTTTCTATTATATCAAGATATCAATAACTTGATAATAATCTACCAATAAACTAATACAGGATTAAAGGGTTCTTTGAATAACACATGACACATTCTTTAATTGACACGTGTCCTTATTTATTTATCAAATATTTTAATTATTTGAGTTAATCTATACTTACCAAATTTTATATTTAGTATTTCAAATAAGAACTAGATTTAGGCCCGTATCAAATACACGGGGTTGTTTATGACATTTTCAAGATAAGATAAATTGTTAAATATGCAAATTTAAATGTAAAAAATGTAAGTAAAATCAAATTAAAAGAATATAAATCTAATACATTGAACGCATATATAGTATTTCACTAGATTTAGACCTATCAAATACATGGATTGTTTATGATATATTAAAGATAACATTAAATATATATAATCCTAGAAAGCTATGAAAGAACAAATCAGTGATTTCAAATATAAAGAATGTAATTAAAATTATGAAAAAAACAAATAGGTAAATTCAAATATAAATAATGTAATGAAAATTAAAGTAACAAAATGTAATACTGGAACATTGACGAAGTTTTTTAACTTGTTTGTCTATCAATATCATGTCAAGGCTTGTTGTTGTAACAATTTTCTTAACAATCAGTTAAAAAAAATTATTGTAGTTTTTGTTGTGATATTTGTTTTTCATGAAAGTTTGGATTATATATGTTTGAGCATAGATCGTCGGGCTCAATCACTATGGGGTTTAACCGTGTTATCCTCTTAATCTCCTCAATCACGATGGGGTTTAACCGTGTTATCCTCTTAATGATTGGGTCAAAGGGGTTATCTTTCCATGCCCTTAGTCCATAATAACATGTATGTAACTACATACATGCTCAATATAGTTGTGGGGTTATCTTTCCATGCCCTTAGTCCATAATAACATGTATGTAACTACATACATGATCAATATAGTTGTTACTAGATTAAACCCACACGTTGTGCGTGACTGACTTAAAACATAAATAAAAAAAATTACAATAACTGATAGTCACATTATTATTCATAATTTATGATATAAAAAACTGTTAAATCACGACGGATGCAAACAATAAAATTATACTTATTGAATATATGATACACGTCAAATATGTTAAAGCATGACTAATGAAACATAAATATTTATAAATCATAAAAATCTTTTTTATGATATATATTTTTTAAATATAATATAATAAATACTTTTCAAAAAAATAAACATAATATAATAAACAATCTCATTTGAAAAAAGATAATTATCATTGAATTAATAAAAAAAACATAGTATAATGTATATAAACATCTTTATACTCATATAGAAAATAGAAAAATAAATATTAATGATTAGGATTATGATTGATGATTAGGATAAGAATTGATGATTAATATCATACATGGCAACATAAATATAACAATTTATTTGGAAAAATGATACCACATTAAAAAGTGTAAACTGATGATGGAAAACAAAAAAGTGTAAATTATATTATGACATGTGCTAATTTAATTAAATTAAAGAAATTGAGAATTATGATTGGTCAATTAAAGTTAGGTCAGTTGCCTTTTAGTATATATTAAGATTAAGATTCTTATTACCCTATACTTTCTTTCATCTTAATAGCTATACAAGTTTTCATCCATCATGTTTCATTGTTTCCTAATCATAAACCAACTTTTTAAGTTATTTTCTAGTTTAAAAGATTCCAATCTCAACAATAAATATACATAAATAAAAATAATTGCTAATGAAGCTATTCATCCTAACTCAAACGTAGATTTTTGATCAACTACAACTGCTTATTTGAATTGCTATAATTCCTACACAATATATGTAGCGTTATTATATACCGTGTTCAAAATTTTATGAATTTGTATTATCTTTATAACGTTATTTTGGTTTACATATATGAGTATTAAGACTAGTTAGTAAAATAAAACACAACCAACTCCACTTAGGTGGGTTGGCCAGAGGTATCTTTTAAATCCACTATGTGGGCCCCGGAGGTGAGTTTTTTCCAAGGTCTCAGATTCGAGTCTTGGGTTTCTCATCTCAAGGTATTTTCCATAAGGAGGGGGTTGGAGGTCCAGCAATTCGCTGGTTAAAATTGCCCATCACGTCTGAATCGAAACTAACTTTAAAAAAAAAAAAAAAAAGTAAAATAAAACACAATTTATATACCTAGTCTTGTGGTGCTATGTCTTCATCATCGACATCACCATTTGACTCATCCAACCAATTTCTCAACCATTTTGGTCCATCTTTTATTGAGAGACTTAAGATTCTACATACTTGTGTAATGTGGTAAGTAGTGAGTGTTCTCATTTGATAAACTTATCATCCATCCATGATCGTTTCAACCATACATAAGAAGAAATAGTAATAATAAAAGGCTTAATATAATTTTGACGATGGTTGTATGCACCATAATGCCTTTTAATCGTGCTACATTGTTAGGTCACAAATGCTACCTATTTAACAAGTTTGGAGTTACTTAATTAAGAAAGAAAACCATCTTTTAAAATAACAAAAAGTTGTATTTTGAATTGTAAAATTCATCCAAAATCAAAATAAGATATGTATTCATTAGAAATAATAAACGCATACTTTTACAATTATACAAGTTAATGATATTTACATAATCTTTTCTCAAATATATAATAAAAGAAAACCTTAATTCATAATTGAAGAAGTTTGAAATGAAATTCAAGTATCTATTAGAGTCATTAAATCAAAATTATGATATTATATACATTTTTTAAAAACTTTTTTAATTTATTTTAATTTAATAAATTCAAATATAGTCATTAATTATGGAATAATTCTACATTTTATAATTATAAAAAATTATTTTAATATATAATTATGGAAAATAATTCTTAATTTTATATTATTTTTTTAAAAATCACATTCTGATTTTCTTTTTCTTTATAACATTTTTTTTTAGTTTTATGTCATACGTTGTTATTAAATTATAACTTTATATAGGATTTTTTTATCCTGTAACATACTAATTTAGGTAAAATGTTCCCTGTTAAATGAACGTAACCATTCTTTAACATCTTTTATTTATGTTTGTTAAGTTACGATAGTATAAAAATTTAACATGACATTAATTCTATCTACTTACCGACGTATTATACGGGATAATAATCTAGTTCTTATTATAGAAAAGGTAAATTAGGAAAGGTATACTTCCACCCTACATCCCTACCCGATAGGGTGGTAAAAAAATAAGTAAGTACTCTTAATGTGATTTTTTACGAGTTGTGAGTCTTAACATTGTTTTTAACTGTTAAGACGATATCTATAATGGTAAGAAAAAGAAAAAAGAAAAAAAAGAAAAACTTTTAACGGAGTAAAGAACCCATGATCATGAAAAAAAAAGTTGATAAGAAAGTAAGAGAGAAATAATAATAAGGAAAATCGAATATGTAGTTGACTGCAAAGTTCATAGATGGAGTCACACACACATATCATATAAATGATTGATATATTACAAAAATGTCCCCCTGATTTTCAAGGTAACATCATAAAAAATGATGCAGTTAACTGCATCCAAGCTAAGCCCATAATAATACGGGGTTAATAGTAGAAAAAAGAAAAAGTAGGTGGTCGAGATGAAAAAAGGGAAAGTTAGTTCTGAAACATGTTTCATGTCTTCTTCTTCTTCTCCTTCTGATTCTTAAAGTTAAAAGTTAATTACCACATACAAAATCTTTATTACTACTGTATTATTTCATTACTGTCATCAATGTATTTATAACAAATTCCATTCCCCTCTAATACAATTCTTCAAGAAGCCAAATTCAATCCAACCCTAGGTAAAAAAAATCTGTCCAATTTAACTCTCTATTTTTCTTATTTTTATAGAATATTATTATTTACCACTGTATATATATATATATGCATCTATGCTGTAATATCTATATTGTGTTTGTTTATTAAGCCTGTTCAAATGATCAGCCCCCATTTATCATATCTTTTATTTTATTTATAAAGTTGCCCTCAAAGTTGTAAATATTCAAGTTTTGTCTATGTTAAAAAAATTGAAAATTTATTTAGTGTTTTATGCTAATTTTGATGATGTCCAGGATATGACACTAAAACTAAACTGCTAGTTGTTATATTATAGACGACAATGGAAAAAAGAGAGCCGATTCTTCGAGCTATTTTGTCTGGTAATTGCATCATTTATCTGAAAACAAATTTTGATTATATATATATAAAATAAATACATACTTTGATGTCTTAAAAAACTAGTGTGCATTGTGCAGGGATTGATTTACAGCCGGTTTCTAACATTTATATTGATTAAATGATACTTTTGTACAAATTCTGCTTCTTATCTTATCATATAGATATATATATATATAGTAGCAACTAACAACTATAAGGAATGCAAGTTAACCGTCTGCCTAGTCCCCAAATAAGAGTTCGCGTATTACTCCTAACCAAAATTAGTACTTTATTACGAAACTCAAAAAAGCATATAATAAATGGTAAAGGGTAAAACTTTCATTTTAGTAAACTGTAAATTTTGCATTTTTCTTAACCCATGTGTTGTTGTGTGTTGACATTATTCTGAATCAGGGGGTAGAATTTGCTATAATATGGATTTTTGCATAGAATGAACTTATTTTTGCTTATGTGACGTGGATTACATATTTAAAAGTCCCTGTTAGTTTTACTTTCTAGTTTCGTTATAGTTCAAATATCGTAGTACCTAAAAAAATTGATCGGAGTATTTCATTTTTAGCAGATTGGCATGAATCTTGTAAGTTATATAGGGAGTCGGAAATCGGAAATTATGAAATTCCCTGGTCTAATCTACTAATTCTGAGTTCTGCTAAGCCACGTAACTTATGTTTTTAAAAAAGTTGAGAACTTGAGATGATGAATAAGTTCACTTTGCAGTGCAAGCTGAGACTTCTTTCTGCATGATTATGCAGGTCAAGAACTCTGATTTGTAGACGAGTTGTAATTTGGTAGATTTAGTTTGTTAGATTTGAGCTGCATTTTACTATGTCTGCAACAAAAATCATAGCTATATGCCAGTCAGGTGGCGAGTTTCAAACCGATAGTGATGGTTCCATGTCGTATCATGGTGGGGAGGCATATGCTGTTGATCTTGATACCGACACGAAAGTTACTGATTTTAAACAAGACTTGGCAGACACGTTTGGATATAGCGTTGATGACATGCTGATCAAGTATTTCCTCCCTGGAAACCGAAAGACACCTATCATGATATCGAAAGACAAAGACCTTAAGCGCATGATTAACTTCTTTTCTAATGCCGATCAAGTCGATGTCTTTGTCGTGCCTCAAGATGGCCGTCAGGGACTCCTAAATGTCTCAAACGCGCCTGCTAGTAGGTAAGTCAACTCCCTTTGCAAGTTGTTTTCATTCTTTATTTCTTTCTGCAATTTTGACTTTAAAACTTGTGTGTGTTTTATTTTATTTATATTATTTTTAATGTGAAGTCAATCTATATTTGACATTCTCAAGTTCATATGTTGTGTTCAATGGGTGTCTGGATTTGCAATATGAAATTGATTATCTGGGTCTTTAGTGTTTAGATAAAGTGAATTTTGATTATGGGATTATATGTACGGGTCAAAAACTTATATTTGGATAAATAGTATGATTAGTTTGATACCAACTGAAATTCTGCTATAGAACACGTCATTCTAGAAAGACATTTTTTTCTACATTTCTCATATTTATAATTGTGTTACATATAATTGGGGTCAATTTGGATGGCTTTTTATATATAAGTTTATTAAAAATTTATAATAGCTGAATTGAAAACAAGTGATCATATTCCAAGCTTATATATACCTTATTGCCATATGGTTAATTGTCTAAAATAACAACTTACTTTTCATATTGTTATTTTCTTTTACCATCTTAACTTTTAATGTCTCAGGAAACCATTAATTTTTTATAATTTGTCCCTTCTAACCAATGTAACCTGTCTACCAGAGAAGATAATAAAATCTTGTTTACCTAGATATGACTGGCATAGTTTAGCTTTGGAGGATGATATGACACAAGTTGGGTTCTCTAATGACTGTTTCGATTGTTGAAGACTATGCAATTGAGCTTATAGAGAATATTTGTATCACTCCCACAAACTTACAAGCTAAATCATATCACGTCATATCTAGGTCAACAAGATTCTACTTCTTTTGTAGGTATCCAGGTTACACAATGGTTAAATAGCGATTAACTTCAAAAGTTTGGTGGTTTTTTAAGACATAGAAGGTAAACTGATAAAAATAAAGGGACTTGGTAAATAATACCTTGCTGTTTTAGATGATTAACCCATACCTTATTAAATATGAAAGAATGCCCGTTTATAATTTTAATTACTGTACTAGTTACTTATATAATGGGATTAACATTCAAATAGTTAATCATCTGATTAGCATCACTTTTAATAGCAGATATACACCAAAATACTATTTCTTTTGCAGTCTGGTGTATTACAACTTATAATTTTGCTCTGTGAGTACATAGCACACACTTAGTTTTAAATTACATCTCTAATTGCAAGTCGAATTGTGATTGCTTCTTATATTCTCTTGGCACTCTAATTGTAGGTCGAGCAGGACAACAGTCTCTGATGCAATTGTTCATGTATCTAGCCCAACTGAAACAAGCCAAATAGATAACCACCTGGATGCAGACGAAACTAACGCTTTGGTTATAGATAAGCCGGTGTCACCGTTGCAATGTATACTTGATTCAAATTGGGAAAAACTACATAATAAAGCTGCAACACAGTGGCAGAATGCAATCACTGGTGTGGAGCAAAGATTCTCTAGTTTTGCCGAGTTTCGTGAAGCTCTCCATAGATTTTCAATTGCTCATGCTTTCCGTTACAAATATAAAAAAAGCGATGATCACCGTGTTAGTGTTAAGTGCAAAGCAGAAGGGTGCCCGTGGCGAATATATGTTTCCAGATTACCCACTACCCACTTAATCCGCATCAAAAAAATGATCCCTGAGCATACATGTAATGGAATGGCTGCAAAGGCTGGTTATCGTGCTACAAAAGGATGGGTAGGAAATATTATAAAAGAAAAGTTAAAGAACTCTTCAAACTACAGACCAAAGGATATTGTTGCTGACTTACAGCGGGAATATGGTGTTCAACTAAATTATTCACAAGCATGGCGTGCAAAAGGAATCGCTAAAGAGCAACTTCAAGGCTCATACAAAGAATCGTACTCCATGCTCCCTTTATTCTGTAACAAAATAATGGAAACGAATCCTGGTAGTTTAGCTACATTTGCTACAAAAGAGGATTCAAGCTTTCATCGTGTTTTTGTCTCGTTTCATGCCTCTATCTCTGGTTTTCTAAATGGATGCCGGCCTTTGATATTTTTGGATGATATTCCTTTAGATTCAAAGTACCAAGGGACTTTATTATTAGCCACTGCTGCAGATGGGGATGATGGTGTATTTCCATTGGCTTTTGCTGTTGTTGATGATGAAACCGATGATAATTGGCATTGGTTCTTATCCCAATTGAAAATTGCCGCCCCAATATCTCAACCGATTACAATCATTGCTAACTTTAATAAAGGTGTAAAAGATGCCATAGTCAACGTTTTTGGTGGAGAGTGCTTTCATGCTTATTGTTTAAGATATGTTGCTGAGAAACTTAATAATGATTTGAAGGGGCGGTTCTCACATGAAGCCAGGCGCCTCATGGTCCAAGACCTCTATTCTGCTGCATCTGCACCAAAGGTTGAAGTTTTTGAGCGATATACTCTAGATATAAAAGCTATTTCACCCGAAGCATATGATTTTGTACTTGGCAGTGAGCCACAACACTGGGCGAATGTGTTCTTTGATGGAATGAGATATAACCATATGACATCTAATTTTGGACAGTTGTTTTATGATTGGGTAGAAGAAGCAGTTGAGTTGCCAATCACTCACATGATCGATGTCTTGCGAGGGAAATTAATGGAGTTGATTTATACACGAAGGGTTGATTCTAACAGATGGACTACAACACTGACACCTTCTATGGAAGAAAAGCTTAAGAATGAGGCTTCAAAAGCTCAATCATTTCAAGTGATGCCATCACATACTAGTGTATTTGAGGTTCGTGGTGAATCTGTGGAGAAGGTTGACATTAGTCAATGGGATTGTAGCTGCAGAGGGTGGCAGCTGGCTGGACTGCCATGCTGTCATGCTATTTCTGTTATTGAGTGCATTGGTAGAAGTGTATATGACTATTGCTCTAGATATTTCATGGCTGAGAGCTACCGAAAAACATATGCAGATTCGATTTACCCGATACCTAATGTTGAGGGTCCGTTAGATGGTGAGGAATTATTGGTAAGTATTACACCTCCTCCTGTTAAACGCACTCCAGGAAAACCAGGTAGGCGGGCAAAGTTGAAGCAGGCTGGGTCGTTGGAGCTAATTAGAAGACAAATGCAGTGTAGTAAATGCAAGGGCTTGGGTCACAACAAAAAGACGTGCAAGTATGTTTTCTTTATGCATTTCTTTATTAGTATTGTCTGTTTGCAATGCTATTTAATTTGTCTAGCTAGCTTTGGCCCCAGTCTCTGTTTTGGGTAACAAACTTTTTTTAGGGTAGAACAAGCGTCGGCTAAACTGATTTTTGATTTAAGGTAATTGGTGGGGAACAATTTCACCAAGAAGGCGACTCACATGTAAAACTTCGGGAACATGGAAAACGGGTCTAATAATTGCGTTTAGCTTACACTTTATAGTTAAATATTTTATGCTATTCTATAATATAGTTTTTGTTTTTGGATTCCCCATGTTTATTTTTTCAAATAACATATCAAAAACTGGAAATTAAGGCTTGTTGCTTGCTTCCCTAATTATACAGTCTAGGCCACACTAAAAGCCATAATTTGTTTTGTTTGAAGAAAAAAATCCGGATTATGACAATTTTTTCTCCATTTAGGATTATATTAAATATTTGCTAGAAGCGTTATTTCTTCCATCTTTTGTAATATGCAGTGGCTTGCAAAGCCCTCCTGCGTTAGAAGTTACAGTAAGATAACCGGTAGTCAGAAAGAAGTCAACATGGTCAAAAGTTACCAACATTAGTACAACAGAAGTTGCACCAAAGCTGGTTACTTTATTTGATACAATTAGCCATATATTTTACACTTACAGTAATTGAAGTTAAATATAATGATGCATTAGCAAAAAGATATGACTTCTAAATAGATTGTGTTGTGTTGGACAGAGTGTTGGAGAATACAGACGCATGAAGCATTATGAACTCCGGAAGCGCTGTCAGTTCAGATGGATGCATTATATGGCTCTGTACATCCTTTTTAATTCTTGACTGAATAATGCTTTTTGTTCTTAAATTAATTTGAAAACTTTCTTTTTATGGCAGTTGGTTTCTGGTTAGGTTAATGACTGTCATGATTACACCGAAAGAAACAATAGCTGGTTAGTCATTGTATATGTTCTGCAAGTTTTGCTTCACATTTACTAGAAGTTGGAAAAAGCCAAATCTTTATGTTACATTCTGAGATCTCAACACTGTAGTCAAATTTTTAGTTAAAGTCAAATTGGCTTTGTTTTAGGGTTCATCTAATTATAAATGCACTCAGTGATTTTTGTGGCATGTTAAGAAATCTTCTGGATGTAGTGTTTTAAGTCGTGAGAGCATAGAGCGAGTGAGATGACGCTGAATGAAGCCTAGTGCACAGCTTTTTGTCATTGTTTGGTTCAACTAGTGAAAAAGTGTGATTTGAAGATGATTTATAGAATTTCATGTGGTATTGTAGATCGAATCATTGTGGTCAAGGTGTCTTTTCTTTGGTAAAATTATAATACTAGCACACAGCACAATTATTCACATGTTTGTTTCCGGTCAGAATTGAAGAGACATCTTAAATGTTGATCATGCCAGATACTGCTACACCAAAGGCCTTTTTGTTTTTTCTTGATTTCATAGATTGAGTTGGTTTTGATGGTTTTTGGTGGTTGCTTTCGGGTGTGCAATCAGTGGTGGAGCTACATGGAGGCCAAGGGTGGCTAACCGGCCGTGGCAATCGTACAACGACTATAAAACTCTATATTTGCTAATATAACAAAACATACACTCAGAATCCTATAGGCTCCCCTATCTCAATTTAAAGTAACTGATATATTTTATACACCTGTTAATATCTTGTAAAAGTGTGGCCATTAAAATCCTTACTTCGTCATGTGTGCAACGGTACAAAATTTAAAACTGTGTACTGAATACCGTATTATATGGAACTGGTTCAATAGTGATACAATACTATATTACCAGTGAGACTTGAATAGCCAACTCTTAAAGCCTTTTGGTTGTTTTTGATGTCTGTTTAAGGGTAGGTTTACATTTAAATTAAGAAGGGTTAATCTTGCTTAGGAAAATGATAATGAATGATTTATACTTGTTGGCGGTTCCCTAACGGTGTGAAGTACTTATTAGCTTCACGCTACCAAGTGTAATATTTTGGGTGTTTTTGTGTTTTTCATTGGGGTTTTAGGTGAATCCTTTGAGAGGTATTTATAGGCCTCTTGGGAAGGATCCAGAAGCTGGAGGTTAACGGTAACAGTAACGTTAACGGACAGCTGTTGTAGCTTGGACAGACGTGCAACGGCTTCTGATTTAGGGGTACAAGTACAGGTTGTACGTACCAATGCACGTTCTATTGTACTAGCTTGTCTGTAATCTAGCCGCAGCCTTCGCAGCTAGGTGGCGGAGGCTTTTGGCTTAGCTTATTGTATTTTAGGTTCCGGCCTTCGCCTTAATAAAGGCTCCGGCTTAATATTAGTATACGTAATCTGGAGGGTCAAGGGCTAAACCGGAGGGTCAAGGATGGTACATCATCAAGCCCCCCAGCCTAGCATTATGCTCTTGCGTGATGGTAGGGTAAAGCTAGGTGTATTTTAAAAATTATAACAATTTTTATCTACGTTTGAGTTTTTCGGAGGTTACACTCCGTAGCCTCTTGTGTATTATTATACACTCCTCCCTCCAAAAAACGTAAATAAAGAATAATAAAAAATGAAAAATTAAAAATTAAAAATAAAAATTAAAATAAAGAATAAAACGTCATTTCGTTTTTGTTTTATTCTTGCTATGGTATTGTTAGTGGGGGCCACGTGTTGCGTCCGGAACACTCGTAATAAATGCTTCCAGTTGCAGAGTTAGTGGGATACACGTGTTGTGTTCTGACGCTGCGTCGTTTCGATGCGTCCCATCGTGTGAACAGTTACCACCTTCCATGCCTATAAATACTTTCTCATTTCCCACTTTTCTCACTTTTTTCGTTTCTCCCTCACAAACTCGCTCTCTCATCTCTTGAATCCGTAGCCTCCGTAGACTGTTAATCCTTCTCTCTTTTTGTCGGGATCATTCCGCATGTGTGTGCTTTTAAGTTTCCGCTTTACGATTTTATTATGGGTAATAGGAAGGATTTATGTATTAGTTTTTGTAACGTTTCCAAAGACGAACTAGTCCAGTTTCTGTCCGACCATAGATTTCCTCCAGGGTATCATTATACGGTTCCGCGCCCCTCCGATAATGCGAGGATGGTTCCAGCAGGAAAAGTAGTTTTGTATATGGCCATGTTTGAAATAGCGAACGTCCGCTTGCCCTTTACCATCTTTTTTCTTGAGGTTCTCAAACATTTTAAATGTCATATTTCTCAACTGACCCCCTTCGGAGCCCTTAGAATAACCATGTTCGAAGCCGCTTGTCGTGCTCGCAACGCGGAGCCTACGGTGGGTAATTTTCGTAAATTCTATTGTTTGGGAGCCGATGGGGATTGGTTTACTATTCAGAAAAGGCCTGGGTCAAAATTGCCAGAGTGTATTTTTGGTGTCACTGCATCCATAAAAGGATGGAAAAGAAGGTTTTTATACGTGGACGCTTCCATTGTTCCTCCGGAGTATCCTTCTTTGCTAAACATGAAGGGTAATGCTCGTGGCACCTTGGCGGATACTTCAACAGAGATCGAGTTTGATAAAAATTTGGTAACACAATTGTGTAGACCTCCGACATTGAGCCGTACATTGCCGGAGGCTGTTTTATACCTGGCGAAGTTGAGTTCTGTTTGGTCGTATCATCCGGCTGCTCCCAGACTTGTAAATAAAGATGGGGAGGGTACGGAGTTTCCGAGCCTTCAAATCTGACCTACGAGAAATTTTTTCTTTGTCCTTTATTATTTGTCAGACTTGTCTGCCGTAGTCATAATTTTATTGCTTTTTTATTTTGTATTATTATTATTTTTTATGTATTGTTACCTTACCTTGTTTACTTTCTTTCAGTTATGGACTTTTTGTCGTATATGGGTAGCGATCTGGAAGATATTGATGCTGTCCCGGATGTTCCGGAGGGACAAACTGTTCCTGAGGTTCCGCGCATTTCTCACGAGAAGGAAGTTACAGTTCTGAAAGACACTCCGGAGACCATCCAACGTAGGAAAGATATTGAGCAGGATTTTGCCAACCAGCTTGTTTTGAATAAGAAGAAGAATGAGAAGGAGGAGACTGCCACCAGCGAAGCTTCCGGCAAGAAAATTAGTCGGAAGAGGAGAGTTGAGAAGAAGAACATGCCCAAGTCTCGCAAGAAGCCGAAGCCATCAAGGCGTGTTGAATTGGAGGAGCCTATTGGCGAAAATGACAGGGTCGTGGAAGAGGAAGAACTCGTTGCGGAGGCTCCGAGGCGTGGGGCAGGAAAAAGCCCCATGGCTGTAAGGAGAATGAAGAAGGACCTTCCTAAAGACATCCACAAGATTGAAGATTCCGGTGATGAAGCCTCCGGAACAGGTCACCACGAGTCGGAGCCATCGCAGAGTGATGACCCTCCATCTCCGCGTATTCCAAGGGTTCCTTCATCGAAGAGTCCGTACAAGGTTGTGTTTTCTAGGATTCCTTCTGATAGTTATCTGGAAAGAGATGAGGAAAAAGAGGATTTCGTTTCTGGTATAATGGTTCCGGCTCGTCGTCAAGAGGTAGCTTTGTTGTCAATTGAAGAGTTTCGCAGTTCCACCAATGAGACTACGATCCGCCATCTTTCTGAGCAGGTATACTTCTTATTTACTTTGAATGTTATTTTGTCATTTAAAATTCTCTCCTGCTTACCCCTTTTTCTTTTACATCGTTAGAATGACTTCTGGAGGCGTTGGGATGTTTTGGAAGCGGAGAGGGATGATTATAAGGAGAAGAATAGGGAGTTGCGTCGTAAGCTCCGGAAGCTGGAGCTTGTGGATCCGGAGTTTCAGACGCAAAAGGTTGCAGATATGGAGGCGGAGAACGTCATTCTCAAAAGACAAGCGGAAATGGCGGAGCAGGAGGTGTCCGTCCACCAAAAAAGGATTGAAGAGATGATGCAGGAGAAAAACAAGTTGGACGATGAATTGTTCGAGGAGAAGGCGAAAGTGGAGCAGTTAATGTTGGAGATTGATGAGCGTAAAGATGTTGAGAAAAATTTGCGCGACATATTGCAGGAAATGGATGAAGATATTGAGAAGCTGACGGCGGACAGGGCGGAGCTGGTGAAGAGGATCCCTCTTATCTTTGACAAGCTCCGCTCAAGCGAGGAGTTTGCGAGGGAGATGAGGGCTGTTAGGACCAGTTCAATTATATCTTATCTCAGCATGAACAACAATTTGTTTTTCCAGTCCTTTCTTCAACCACCACTCCAATTATATCTTCAACTGCTGGCTTGACAACTGGGGAGACTTCCTTAAGTTTGCCTCCTCCAGTTGCTCCAGTAGTAACTGTTGCTGGTCCAGTGACACCTTCTCCTTTGTCACTGGACAGTCAAGTTGTCTCACTACAAGCCGATCTCCAAAACCTTCTTACCAGGGTGGAGGAGATTCAGAAGACACTTGACAAAAACACCAAGTCATTCTCCAGATACCACAAAGATCATTTAACAAACATTAAGGTGGTCGATCTGGGATAAACAAGTTTTCATCCAATGAAGACTTGGTGTTTAGAAAGCTTAATGAGTTGGTCACTGGCTGCAACAATCTGGCTGGTACTCTAAAGGAAGCCTTTGACCTAACTCACTCCAAGGTCACCAGTTCAATCTCCAACTTGCTGGGAAATACTGTCAGAACTTCAGAAGTTGACTTGAAAAAGATTGAAAGGCAGGTTAAGGAACTAATTGAAAGGCCTGGCCTAGATGTAACTGGCCTTGGAGAGCAGTTGATGACTTCGGTTGGTCAGAAAATAGAGGATACGCTGGTGCTAGAGAAGAGCATTTGATTGAAAGGGTGATGTCTGAGATCACCAAGCTGGCCACTCCTCAGGTTGATCTGGCCCCACTTACCAGTGAGATCACCAAGCTGGCCACTCCTCAGGTTGATCTGGCCCCACTTACCAGTGAGATCAACCAGTTGAGAGGCAGCATAGAGAGTTTGAACACCCAGGTATCTCTACATGCTCAATCTATAGAGAAACTGACAACTGAAGTAGAACATCTGAAGAGGAAAGATGAAGAGGTAAAAGAAAAGGTGGTTTCTGGTTTGGACGAAGACTCCAAGCTTTTAAATGAACTAAAAACTGATCAAGAACAAGTTAGTGCAAATGTCTTGACCCAGTCTAAAGAAACCAACCACCTTTGGAGGTCCTTCAGGATGATGTGTGGCATCTTTAAAGAGTGTAAGGACATGCAGTCATGGCAGCCTCTTGACCGGTTGCCATCTCACCCCTCTAAATGGGAAGCAATTAGGGCAGGTCTAGATGCTGCCAAGGGGGAAAGAAGTTCAGTCCTTACACCAGTTGCACCTGGAAGGACTCCATCTGGAAGAGAATTAAGTGTGGCTACCAGTACTGAAGCTGGTGAGCAAAGAGTTGATGGATCTGGTGATGATGGTGATAGGGGGAATGTTGTTTTGGATAAGGGTAAAGGTTTGGCTGTTGAAGCATCTGCCCAGCCGGCCACTGATGTAATGCTTGAAACTGGTAATGCTGATGTACTTCCTCCAGTTTCAGATAGTGATAGCAGAAGACTGGCCAGACTTGGAAATGATATCAAAGAAAGAAAGAAAATGAAACAAAGAAACCAAGCTGAAGCCACGGCACATCTTGCACAAATCAAGTTACTTGATATGAGTGATGCCAATCTTTTGGGTATCACTAAGGAGGAGTATATTAGGATCAAGAATGATCCCAGGATAGTTGACCAGTTGAAAGAAATGCTGGATGTAGAACTGGACAGACACTATCCTGAGGATGAAGCAGAATTTGATGCCAGGAGTCTAAACATTTCAGTGGAGAAGGCTAAGGAGATAAGGGCCAGTGGGATTCTTAAACGAGTTGAAAATGTTAAGAAGGTTGTGAAGAAGGTTTTGAATCCACCAAGAAGGATTCCACAACCAAGAAGACCACTGTCTAGAGATGCTGACCTTAGCACATTTGTTGAACCAACTGGCGAGGTTTCAAATGAAGACATCAAGTCCGTTGTACTGGCTGCTGGTGCTGGGAGTATAAGAATTAAATGAATCTGAAGCTAGAAGCTACTACTCCCAGATCATGTCAACCAGAAGACATAGTGGTACTATTAATGGTGTAAATGTAACAATCAAGCCAGGCACCAAAGTCTTTCAAGTCGAAGTTAGTTATACCAGGGGGCCACTGGTTAAAACTGACAATCCTGGTGCTATGCAATATGGGTTCAGCGAATGGGTTGAGATGGTGAATGTGCTAGATGCAAAGGCACAAAAGAATAGGTTTGAGAAAGCATGGGTAAACTTTCTAAGGGGGAAAATTCAACATAAAGAAAATCTTGAGCAAAAGTTGAATATTGATCCTGAAGATACTCAGCCTATCTCTTTAGTTGCCAAGAGAAGAAGAACTGGCGAAGGGCCATCTCATTAAGTTCTTTCTTCAGTTATCTACTTGTAATTTGTATTTACATTCTGTAACTTATATAAATTCCATTTCCTTGTATAAATGAAGTTACCAGTTTGTAACCACAAGGTAGATAATAGATTAAAATCTAACAAACCTAAAAGAAAAACCTAAGGCATTTATTGATCTATAAAAATGCCTTAAGAAACTTAGATAGATTTAAATCGAACAAGTCTCTATAGTTCACACTTGTATAGATACAAGAACTAGAAAAAGACTTAGACTATATTTCTAGACAAATAGGGGGAATTTGTTAGGACCAGTTCACCTGGAACTGGCCAGTCACCAGTTCACACTGACCAGTCACCAGTTGCATCTGGTGACCCAGTAAAACTGGTGACCAAGAAGATTTGTCCAGAAATATATTGAAGTCCAGTTGCACCGTACAGTCAACGCAACTGAAGACTTCCTCCAGTTGAGAACTGACCAGTTGAAGAATCATTCCAGTTGAAGTCGAAGACAACAAATGGAAGATAGAGAATGGCAATGGCAGCGAAGCCCAGTTGGCATTCTAGTCAGTTACAAACTGGAGACCATCAGTGGAAAGCCCTTACAAAGCTTACACTGATTACGAGGAATTGACTTGTATGCTTTATGTACCTTTACCCGGATAATAAGCCTTGTCTTATTATTTAAGTAATAAAAGGCACATAAAGGTGGTTGTGTAAAGTTGCTTTATCATGCGACTTTACACTGCTTTTTAAGGAATTAAATGATATTCCTTAAATGCTCTCAACCACATTTGTACGGCTAAAGTTAACATCCCAATGTTAACTTTGCCTATAAATACAAGTCATTGCACAACCAAGAATTAAAGTGTTCAACTCACAAAGTGAAAAACATACAAACACTTCACACTTTGCAAACCTGCAATATTCTTGGTGAACTTGTGCAATCTTCTCTCAATCGCTAAAAGGAACATTTCACAACTTTAAGTGTTTCGATTGTCTTGAGAAATTCCGAGTATAGATCAATTGTATTTCATAGGTTGTTAGGATATTTACATTCGTGTATTATCTTGGTTCCGCATCAACCTTGTAATTTGTTTAATATCAATAATTAAATTACACATTGAAAAATACATATTGTCTCATCAAGTTATCTTACAAGTTATTTGTATTATTGCATTGTTCTTTACTTATTGTCTTTTATATAAGTAATCTATCTAGAACTTGGTATATACACACTGCAACTGGTCGTCTCCAGTTCAGTGCATATATTGCAAAGTAACTCCACCATCGACATAGAGGTGTCTTCAGTAGTACCATCTATCGAGTTGGGACTTACAAGGGCAGTTCAAAGTTGTGCATTGGCCGTAGGTTTTAACAAGGGGCTAGTTAAGGCGAAGGTGCAGGCTTCGGAGCTAGATATAACTCAAATTCCTGGTTACCAAAGGGGTGCCCTCGCAGCCTTAAAAGAAGCTGCCAAGAAATTCTCCGAGAAAAAGTTTGAATATTTGAACGAGGTTGCTGCTGATGCTGATCTCCTTGCCTCGGAGATTCTTGCTATTAAGCATGCCGGATCGTCCGATGCTTCCGCCTCTGCCCAAGCTACCGCATCCTCCGTCGCCCACTCGGGCTCAGTTGTCCAGAATGTTTGAAACCACACTTGGTGTTTTATTGTTACTTAAAACAATTTTATTTTCCGCTCGGTCTGTAAGCCTTTGTTGGCTACATACAATACTTCTTTCCTTTATTTCTCTACATATTCCGTAGGCTACGCGCTCGATGGCGATGAGCCGTAGCTAAGACAATGCATTATTTCTTTTTATTAATTATCTTGCATGATTTTGTTATTGCATGTTCTAAGTATTTTGTGGTATGTTTCTTATTCGGGTGCTATTTATGAATATGATCGTAGCCCTGTAATTGTAGGCGTAGCCTATTTAGCACTGTGGGAGCAGCCTATTTTCATTGTGTATGCATGTTTTATGTTTTGCTTTTTATGAAGAAAAATTTTGTTTGCCAAGCCTTGGGCTTACGTAATTGCCAAGGGGTCTTGGGCTTTATATTTAGGAAGTATGCTTTCCTTCATTACTTGCAAGACTATTGGGGTCTTGCGACGCAAGGTTGCGAGCCTATATGTTTGCTTGCGGAGGCGAAGGCCAGCCGTAGCGTATTTATATTTGTGTGATGTTTCCAATACTTAATAATAATTTTCTAAGATTTATTTGCTCAAGTCTCACAAGTTTTGCGTTGCTTAGGCTCCGATTAGCCGTAAGCTGCAGTCAGTTTGTGATACTTTATTGCTTATACTTAAGAATATTTGTTTAAAAATGTCGCGTTGCTTAGGCTCCGTCTGGCCGTAAGCTGCGGTTTAATTAATGTCACTTGGCCGTAGCCTATTTACATGATGGGAGGTCGTAGCCTCGCTAACAAGATAGAGAAAATTACAAGTAACACTTTTTCAATTGTGAGCCATTCCATGTTCGTGGAAGATCTTCTCCTTGAAATGTGGCCAGTTTGTAGGATCCATTGCCGCAAGCTTCTGTCACTTGGTATGGACCTTCCCATTGGGGTCCCAGCTTCCCAGCCTTTTCGGCTTTGCTTGCATCATTGTTTCTGAAGACGTAGTCTCCAGGCATGAAAGTTTCCTTCTTGACCCTTTGGTCATAATATTTCTTCATTTGTGTTTTGTAAGCTGCATCTTTGATGGAGGCTACTTCCCTTCTTTCTTCAAGTAGCTCTAAATTCTGTCGGAGCTGTTCTTCGTTCTCGCTTTCACTGTTGAACCTGCGGATGGTTGGCACACATGCTTCGGCTGGGATCATAGCCTCGGAGCCGTACACGAGGCTAAATGGTGTTTCTCCATTGCTTGTTTTTGGAGTCGTTCGCAAAGCCCATAGCACTTGGTTTAGGTCGTCTAACCATCCACTTTGGTATCTTCCCAGCCTTGTCTTAATTCCTTGTACAATTTGCTTATTTATTGCTTCCACTTGTCCATTAGCCTGCGGGTGGGCTACGGACGTGAATCGTTGTTGTATCTCCAAGTTGTTGCAAAATTGAGGGAAAATTCCTTGACTGAATTGTTTTCCATTGTCGCTGACTATGATCTGTGGGATTCCGAATCTTGTTACTACTTGCTCCCATACGAATTTTTCCATTTGCTTGCCTGAAATGGTGGCTAAAGGCTTGGCTTCCACCCACTTTGTGAAGTAATCGACAGCTACAACTAGGAATTTAACACGTCCTGGAGCCTGTGGGAAAGGTCCGACGATGTCAATGCCCCATTTAGAAAAAGGCCACGCTGCTGTTACTGGGATAAGTTCACTTTTGGGAGCCTTCGGAACCGTAGCATGAATTTGGCATGAATCACAGGCTTGGATTTCTTTCAAAGTATCATTGTGCATGGATGGCCAATAGTATCCCATCTTAGTGATTTTGGCTACCACCATTCTTGGTCTGGCGTGGGCTCCGCAGCACCCTTGATGTATTTCTTGAATAACTGCCTTTGCTTGATTCGGGCCAACACATCTTAGCAATGGTCCCAAGTAAGATTTTCTGTAGAGGCCTTCATCTCGGAGGGTGTATTGTGGAGCCTTAATTCTGATCTTTCTTGCTTCTTCTTTGTTCGCGGGCAGCAGTCCACTTGTCAAATATTCTATGATTGGTGTCATCCAAGTTTGCCCTTCTTCTTCCACAGGTGCCACAACGATGTCTTCTTCAATAGAGCTTTTTTGCAATGTTTCGACAAGAACTTCTTTAGTTAGATGGGCGAAGGAGGTGGAGGCTAACTTGCTCAGAGCATCTGCTATTTTGTTGCGGCTCCGACTTATATTTTGTATCCGGAAGCTCTTAAATTTTTGCCTTATTTGCCTCACTTTTTCCAAATACTTCTTCATTGCTGGCTCCTTTGCTTCGTACGTTTCATCTACTTGAAAAGCTACTATTTGAGAGTCTACACAAACATGGATGTGGTCTACTTTCATTTGATTTGCGATTCGCATGCCTGCTAGTAGTGCTTCATACTCTGCGGCATTGTTCGATGCCTTGAATTCAAACCGCAAAGCATAGGTAAATTCTTGGCCTTCCGGGCTTGTTAAAATGAGGCCTGCGCCGGAACCGTCTGCACTAGAGGCTCCATCAGTAAAAAGCTTCCACGTTTCTGGACTTTCCTTTTCTTCCGACTCTTCCAGCTTCACAATACTTTTCGCTTTTCTCTTGCTTTTTGACTCCATGGGCGGGACCTCCGCAAGGAAATCTGCTAGTATCTGCCCCTTGATTGAATTTCTAGGCTTGAACTCAATTTCGTGTTCCCCAAGCTCGATGGCCCATTTTGCCAATCTTCCAGAGACCTCTGGCCTAGTTAAGACTTGTTTGATCGGCTTATCTGTCAGGACCTGGATAGGGTGTGCCTGGAAGTATCGTTGGAGCCTTCTAGCCGCATGAACTAAAGCAAGAGTTAGGTTTTCAATTTATGGATATCTTGTTTCCGGAGCCTGTAGGACTCTGCTAACATAGTATATTGGCTGTTGGACTCCTTTTCTACTTGATATCAAAACTGCACTTATAGTTTCACCGGAGGCTGCTAGGTACATCTGAAGGGTTTCGCCTGGTGCCGGAGCCGTCATTGTCGGCAATTGGCATAGGTATTCTTTTAGCTCGGTAAAAGCTTTTTGAGCCTCTTCTGTCCATCTGAAATGTTGTTTTTCCAAGCACCCTTTCAATGTTTGAAAAAAAGGCAAAGATCTATCTGCTGATTTGGATAAAAAACGATGAAGGGCTGCAAGCTTTCCATTGAGGCTCTGGACTTCTTTAAGAGCCTGCGGTGGTTTCATGTTTTGAATGTCCTTGACTTTTTCTGGATCTGCCTTGAACCCTTCCTTTGTAATGACGTGCCCCAAAAATTGGCCTTCCTCCACCCCAAAAGAACATTTCTTCGGGTTCAGTTTCATATTTATGGTCCGGAGGGTCTTGAAAGTTTCTTCAATGTCTAGGAGCATATCTTCTTCACTTCTGCTTTTAATGACCATGTCATCTACATAAGCCTCCAAATTTCTTCCAATTTGTCTCCCAAAGGCCTTATCCACCAATCTTGGATATGTTGCTCCAGCATTCTTTAGACCAAATGGCATTTTTTTGTAACAATAGATTCCTTCGGACGTGTAGAAAGCTGTTTTGTCCTCATCGTCCGGATGCATCTGTATCTGGTGGTAGCCTTTGTAAGCATCTAGAAAACATTTTAGCCGGAAGCCCACAAGTGATTCCACCTTCCAATCAATTTCCGGAAGGGGGTAACAGTCTTTAGGGCATGCTTTGTTGATGTCGGTGAAATCGACACACATCCTCCATCCTCCGTCATGTTTTTTCACCATCACTGGGTTGGCTACCCAGCTTTGGTACTTAACTTCTCTGAGGATGCTAGCTTTTACCAAATCTTCCACTTGTTCTTTCGCAGCTTTGTTTCAGTCTGGAGCTAGGCTCCGACGTTTTTGCTTGATGGGCTCCAGATGCGGTCTTGTATTCAGGCGGTGTTGGGTGTCAAAGGTTTCGCCATTTATTTTTAATTCTCTGGGAACACCCGTCATGTCCGCGGGCGTCCAAGCGAAAACATCTTTGTTTTTCTCCAACACTTCTTTCAATTTTCTCTTGTATTCAGTCGGTAATTGCTTGCCAATCATTATGTGTTGATCTGGATACTTGCTATTGATAAACAACTTTTCCGTCTCCACTTCAAGATTTTCGTTCTTCTTTGAACACTATCCGGCCTCCGGAGCCCTTATCTGGGAACACTGCACCTCCGGCCGGGGCTCGGTTTTGACAAAGCCTATCCCCCTGGGAGTTGGGAATTTTACTATCGCATGGATTGGAGACGGCACCATACCCAGCTTTCTCATTGCTGGTCGGCCAAGTATGATATTATATGGTGATTCTGCCCGCACTATCACAAAGGTTAACGCTTCGGATCTTGTCCGCGGAGCCTCCCCAACAGTAACATTCAGTGTGACTTCTCCCAGCGACCATGTTCTTTCATTTGAAAAGCCTACCAAGGGGCTTATGTTGTCTTTCCTTTTCTTTCTTAATGCAGCTTTCAGCTTTAAAAAACAATGTTCGTACATTATCTCACACCCGCTTCCGGTGTCCAGATGAATTCTTTTTACTGGGTGATTCCCTACGATGGCTCCGATTATAATTGGTGCTTCAGACGCTTCTTCATCTTCTACTGGAGTGAAACTTATGGCTACTTTCTTCCAGGCTTCAGTTCTGGTCGACAGTCTTTCTGATGTCGGACGCTCCGGAAAGACAGCTGCAATTATGTCCTCCAGTGGCTCCGCTTTTGCTTCCGGAGCCTCGATCATTGGGCTCTTACCATTGTTTTGCGTTAGTCCTGGTTCTTTGATGCCTTTCAGCAGCATTGAATATTTTCCTGACTTCATTGCTTCTTCTACTTTGTTCTTGAAAACCTTGCACTCATTTGTCTCGTGTCCATAACGATTGTGAAATTCACAGAACTTAGACATGTCTTTGTTCCGGGAGTTACCTTTCATCGGAGCCTTCTCCGTTGCCAAAATATCACGAGTGTTCTTCGGGACATGCTGGAGATTAGAGTGGCTTCCGGAAGCTCATCCTTGTGATCTATTGAATGGTGTTGTTCTGAACCTTTCATGTCGGAAGTTTCAATTTCTTCTGTTTCTGTCAAGATCTTTTCCGTAGCCTGGACCTGTGACTCCGCCCGCTGTTTCTTTGCCTACTAGGAAAGTGTAAGTCTTGTCCATTAATACTGTGTATTCTTGCGGTAAGTCTGTGGAAAGGAATTCCACGAGGGGTTGGAACCGTAGCCCATGGACAAAACCTGATATCTTTTGATTTTCACTGAGGCCTTTCATCAACGCCGTTTCATCCGTGTAACGGGTTATGAATTGCCAGACGCTTTCATTTTCTCTTCTTTTGATATTGTGGGCTTCCAGGTGCATTTTCTTGTATTTTCTTTGCTGACTGAAATGTGAGCGGAATTTTGTCTTCAAGTCTTCAAAATTTGCTATACTTCCTTCTGGCTGCGCGTCTAACCAGGCCCGCGCTAAGTCTTTCAGCGTAAGAGCAAACATATGGCAAGCTATCGGAACGTTCCACCTCTGCATCCGGATAATCCCATTGAAATGTTTCAAATGGTTGTCCGGATCCTCCTTTCCATCGTACATCTCTATCCCCTTTGGTAAGCCCCCCTCCGGCAATGGGTAGTCTTCGATCCACTACACAAAGGGTCCCAACTCTGTTTGGATAATCATATCTTCTTCGCTTGGGAACCACCCCGGGGGAGGCGGAGCCTGCCTTGTATTGTTGGGAGCGTGTGATTGATAGTAATTTGTGTTTTGATGGGGAGTATTTTGTGTTGTCTTCTACCAGGCTGCGGGGTGGAAAAATGCGTGTGCATGTTCCGTGACCCCTGGTACTGCGGTGTAAAGTATTGCTGAGGGTTTGTATTTGGATAGTGGCTATATTGTGGAGGTGGATTGTTATAAGCGTGATAATTATGGCTGTATGTTTGACCTATTGTACGAACATACTCTTCCGCCATGGGTGGAAGGTTTGGACCTCTTTGATATTCTTCACTTTGGTAACTGAAATTTCTTCTTGGGGCTTCATCGAAATGGAATCTTGTCCTCGGTCTGCTTCCGGAGGCTCTGTGAACGGGTGTTTCTGCTTCAAAATCTTCTTTCGTCGCCTCCGTCTCATCGGAGTATGTGAGTCTTGTTCGTACACTTTGCATATCGACTTGCCTGAGATATTCTCTTAAGAGTGGTGTCAGCTCCTCTAACTGTCTGGCTGTCGGAGGAGCCATTGGCGTTGTTCTTGAGGTTTCCAAACCCGGAGGTGACCTTGGGTCACCGTCTTCTGCCATTTTTGTACAAGATTATGGTTGTTTTAGTGCGGATGGCGCCACTTGTTTAATGGTAGGTTTACACTTAAATTAAGAAGGGTTAATCTTGCTTAGGAAAATGATAATGAATGATTTATACTTTTTGGCGGTTCCCTAACGGTGTGAAGTACTTATTAGCTTCACGCCACCAAGTGTAATATTTTGGGTGTTTGTGTGTGTTTTTCATTAGGGTTTTAGGTGAATCCTTTGAGAGGTATTTATAGGCCTCTTGGGAAGGATCCAGAAGCTGGAGGTTAACGGTAACAGTAACGTTAACGGACAGCTGTTGTAGCTTGGACAGACGTGCAACGGCTTCTGATTTTGGGGTACAAGTACGGGTTGTACGTACCAATGCACGTTCTATATTGTACTAGCTTGTCTGTAATCTAGCCGCAGCCTTCGCAGCTAGGTGGCAGAGGCTTTTGGCTTAGCTTATTGTATTTTAGGTTCCGGCCTTCGCCTTAATAAAGGCTCCGGCTTAATATTAGTATACGTAATCTGGAGGGTCAAGGGCTAAACCGGAGGGTCAAGGATGGTACATCATCAATGTCAAAGTTTGATATGATTTTTCGGTGGCTATGTAGGGTGGGCAATGGTACATAATTTAAGAATGTGTATGAAATAAGGTGTTTTGTATCGAGTTGGTTCAATAACGTAAGGTACTATGTTATATAGCATAGGTTGTGTATCAACGAAACGGGTTAAGTTCTAAATTGCCATGTGCCTGACTTGATCTTTGAGCAGTAATGTGTCGAAAACCTATTTCTGTTATAGTTGATATAATGTACCGTAACATGTATGCATTATGCTGATAAAGGGACGATATTGTGTCTTGGTGGTCATCCCAAGCTCTTCAAATCATTAGAGCAAAAGGTATGCAGGGAAGCCGGTGTGTTGGCATAGCGGTTGGAGCCGAAGAGAGCCCCAGGGTTCCATTTGGCGGCGGATGGCTTCGCCGATTCGGGGTTATATCTAGTGTGTTAGGATAAATGGAGCATTATTTAGGTTATTTGGATTGAGTTATTGGAAACTTTTAAAATAATACCACAGTTTTATTTGAGTTTTGGTTCGGAACCGATTAAAAACACATGAAACTAAAACCAAACCATTAAACTAGTTTTTTATACTGTTTTTCTCAAAACTTAGATCCAAATCCAATTAGTCCAATACAAATAGCCCATATATAAAACAATTAGATGAATAATGAACACCATTATACATATGTTTACATAGATTTGTTTCATGTTTTAGGAAAAGTTTTATTCAATTCATATGTGAAAATGATGAGTTGTATAAAATGTTGGATTGCTACATTCGTTTTAGAGAAAATTACATTTTTGGTACCTGAAGTTGTCAAAATTTTCACTTATAGTTTCTAAGTGAAAAAATTACATTTTTGTACCTAAAGTTGGTTATTTTTTTCATTTTTGATACCAAGCACATACGGCGTTTGTTTTTTCCGTTAACGCCCTCACGTGACCAACACGTGAGGGTATCAAAAATGAAATGTTTTTTACTTAGAGACTAATTGAAAATTTTGACAACTTCAGGTACAAAAAATGTAATTTCTTGAAAAAATAATGACCATGAGTTTTTGAAGAGTTTATTTAATTATTTTAACACATTTAAGTTTGGGTTTTTATCTACATTATATTATAACATATATACGAGTACTATTTTTAAAAATCTTTTAAGGTTAAGTCATAAACATACGGATAACTTGTTAGTAAAAAACACCTCATAAAATGTACAACTTGTAAACAACTTTATCGGGTTTTATAACGGAGGGGAAGATTTCTTTATTGACAAACTTCCAAATCGACCGCCACACAATATACATAATCGTCTTAACAAGCAACGACTTGAAAGCGAATTCAATTGTTACACAATAGAGCTAAAATAGTTTGTTTTTTTTAATAACAAGTTATCCGTATGTTTATGACTTAATGACGCAGACGGAATTTCTGGATAGATAATTGAACCTGTTGATTCCTAAGAATACCATGAACAATTCTTCTAAAATTCGTTGATTCTAAAAGAATACCGAAATTTAGGAATTTCACACTAAAACACAAGCATGTGTATAGGAAAAAGATGAATTTTTGATTTAATCAAGTTTGATCATTTTCCCATGCTTACAATGGTATAAATAAACCAGCAAAATTCGAATGGGACTTAAAACATAAGTGGGCTGAAAGTTATAACAAAAACAAAACCCGAAAAAACCCGAAAAACTTAGATAAAGGCCTATAACTCATGGAAAATGGCGTTTTTGGGCCCGAAGACTAACCCAAACCACCTTTGGCTGTTTGAAACTTGATGCTCCTCTTTCCAACGATCGTTTCGACTGGTCACATGTTGAAATCGGAGCTCTGTAGTACAAGTTATGGCCATTTTAGTGAAGACTTCCTTTTGTCTTAACCTTCTAAATACAAAAAGGCTTGATCTTCAATACTTGGGCCTACATCACTTAATCTTAAAAGATTTTATAAATAGTACTCGTATATATGTTATAATATAATGTAGATAAAAACCCAAAGCTTAAATGTGTTAAAATAATTAAATAAACTCTTAAAAAACCATAGTCATTAATTTTCGAGAAAATTACATTTTTGGTACCTGAAGTTGTCAAAGTTTTCAATTATAGTCTCTAAGTAAAAAAAAATTTCATTTTTGATACCCTCACGTGTTGGTCACGTGAGGGCGTTAACGGAAAAACAAACGGCGTATGTGCTTGGTATCAAAAATGAAAAAAATAACCAACTTCAGAAAATTTTGACAACTTCAAATAACAAAAATGTAATTTTCTCTTCTTTTTAAACCTATAAAAGCCACCGTTAATGATACTCGAAACTTAAGAGTGAATTAAAATTTGGATATCGAATCAAAAGAAAACTAGGGTGGCGTACGTATCAAGTCAACCAAACCCATCGTTAGATTAGATGATAACACGACATGGTCCAATGAACGAGGAACAACCAACCGTGGCACTTCATTTCTTGAAACGTGTCAACTCATAAACATCCTTTTTTGACACGTGTATCTTCCACCGCCAACTTCCCATTTTTCATTTATCTCTATTTACATGCTTCACATTATGTATATATTTATCCGTCCTCTCACATCTTCTTAAGAATGAAAATATAAGCCATATATACGAGTAAAACTGCCATCAATCGATAACTTGCACACTTTTGAAACTCAAAAACAAAAGAAAAAAACTCTACTTTTGTATTTATATTACTCGCGACAATCATGGGTTTTAGATTGAGTAAAAATGCGGTAGTAACCATGGTGGTTATGATGTTGGTGTTTTCAGTCATTCATGCCACCGTGACGAACGAAAACATCAAGTACGAAGATGCGAAAACGAAAGCGAAAAACGCAGGAAGCGAGGCCTATGAGGCCAGTAAAGACGCCAAAGAATCTGCAGAGACTTGGACGGGTTGGGCCAAAGAGAAAATAACTGAAGGTTTAGGACTTCGGACCGAAGATGCTGGTCGACGGGCCACTGATGCGACTGTTGATTCCGCTAAGTCCACCAAAGACAAGATAACTGGTTAGTTCGATTTTTCGTATTTTAGGCCTCATGGTATGGAGTTTTTAATTTGTATGTTTTTGGATGTGTTTTATGAAACAGAATTAGAGGAATTTATGTATTAGACATATTTTTAAGTAAAAGTATGATGACACTTTCCTTTTAATCTAGAAATGTTACTGAATAATAATATGAACATTTTGTAAATAAAAAAATGGGACAAATCTTCGTTTATTAAGAAACACTAAGAATGTATCTATCTAGCAAATAAACTATATCAAAATATATGATTCAAATTAATAAAGTCTCGTATGATATGTTACATAACCAGGAACAGGAGAATATGCTGCGGACAAAGCAGGGCAAATGAAACAAAATGCGGGTCAGAAAACCGAGGAATTGAAAGACAAAGCATCCGAGACAGCAGAATCCGTAAAAGACAAAGCAGGGCAAATGAACCAAAATGCGGGTCAGAAAGCAGAGGAGTTGAAAGACAAAGCATCCGAGGCAGCAGAATCCGCAAAAGATTACGAGAGAGTGCGAAAAGCGGAGCAAGGTACGTATAAAGCGGCCCAAAAGACAAAAGATGCTGCAGAGGATGTGAAAGATAGGGCAGGTAATGTGAAAGATGCGACTTTAGAGAAGGCGTGGAGCATAAAAGACGGTGCGATGGATGCCGCTTATGACACCGCAAAGGACGGTGCGGGATATGTTAAGGACTCTGCGTACAAGACTGCGGAAAGTGCAAAAGACGGAGCAGGATATGTGAAAGACAAAGCGAAAGACGGTGCAGGGTATGTTAAGGATACGACTTATGAAAAAGCGCAAGGCGCGAAAGAGGGAGCGGGTTATATGACAGAGACGGCTAAGGAGAAGACGAGACAGGCTGCCCAAGGTGCGAAAGAGGGGGCGGGGTATGTGACCGAGACGGCTAAGGAGAAGGCGAGACAGGCGGCCGAGAAGACGAAAGAGGGAAGTGAAGATACGTTTGAGTGGGCTAAAGAGAAAGCGAAACAAGGGTTCGAGAAGGCGAAGAATGTGATGGGGAATAAGTATGAAGAAGTAGCTGAACCACAAAGGCAGAAAGCCAAGGGTTTTAAAGATAATGTGATTCTAGGTAGTGGTTCCTATGATGAGGAGCTTTAAAAATGTGTAAAGAAAATGTAGGCGGACTAATTGTTGGTTTTTTGTATGTTGTATTTTGTTTCTGTATACCTTGTTAGTAAGAACTTCGTTATGTATTAAACGATGGGTATTAAACGATGGGTTACATCACATGTAATGTTATTTGGGCTTTTTTTTACATGTCAAAGTGTATACACCCAAAGGCTTTAAGCCCCTTTAAGCTTCAATCTGAAAACATCCAATGATAATTTCATTACCGCTTTTAATAAGTTAAATTAGAGGTGCAAGAAGCGGTTAACCGATTTCGGTTATTAATTTTAATAATTGATTTCGGTTATTTTTTGAGGTTATTAATTTTAATAATCGATTTCGGTTATTTTTTGAAACAGTAATAACCGGTTACGGTTAACTTGTACCGGTTAATAACCGGTTTCTAGGTTTTAAAACTAGAACCTATCTAACCGATTTTGATTAATAATAACCGGTTAACCGATATCGGTTATAACCTATTCGGTTTTTTTAAACCGCTCATTATAATATTGAGAAAGTGGTGAAAAATGGGGAAAACAATCATTTCCGACAAGTCTGAGCGACGAACCCATATTCCAAATAAACATCATTTTCTAGACACAAAACAAAATTTATCATCTCAAATCTCAAAGACCACCAAAAATTGATGTTGGATCTTATGAAAGAAGCATTAATCTATATATAGTAAAGATATATTGAAAGCTTACGAAATCATTTGATGGTGCGATCTTTCCGGTTATATATCAGTGTATGTATATAATATGATTGATATATATATATAATATGTATATAATATGTGATTAACCGGTTAACCGGTTATTATTTGGAATAATTAACCGGTTATAGGTTAACCGGTTAATAATCGGTTTTGGTTTTGAAAAGAGTAATCGATTATTAAAACCCAACGGTTTCTGGTAACCTATAATCGGTTTTTACTATTTCGGTTATTAACCGGTTTCGGTTAATCGGTTTTTTCTTGCACCTCTAAGTTAAATGAATAGGTGAATGTAAAAATATGTATATGTTTAGGTGAATGTAAAATTATGTATATGTTTAGGTGAATGTAAAATTATGTATATGTTTCATGTTTGTTTCTTTGTTTCTACGCAACGAAAACAATTTGAATGCTGGATAGTATGAGTTAAGTTATAAGATATTTTGTTGATCTTGGTTTTTATGGGCATTATTTATATATAACAAAAGAAATAGCCTTAGCTACATTAATGTGCTGATGTCATCGTTGATGTCATGCTGACGTCAGTTATTTTGTCCCTTTTTTTATTATTATTTTTTTTTTTTTTTTTTTTTTTTTTTTTTTTTTTTTTTTTTTTTTTTTTTTTTTTTTTACAATTGTTCTTATTTTTAAAACTTAACTTTTGGATTTTTAACTTTAGTCTAACTTTTTGTAAACTACTTAACTTTTGGATACTTAACTTTAGTCTAACTTTTTGTATACAAACTTAAGTATAATTTAGTTTTAAAGTTTTTAATTTTTATCAATTAATTTTGGTTTTTTCTTTAATCATCAAATATTTTTTTTTTTTTTTTTATCTTTCTTTTTTTTTTTTTTTTTTTTTTTTTTTTTTTTTACAATTGTATATTATTTTTACACTTAACTTTTGGTTTTTTAACTTTAGTCTAACTTTTTGTATACAAACTTAAGTATAGTTTACTTTTATAACTTTTAATTTTTATCAATTAATTTGGGTTTTAACTTTAATCATCAAATCTTTTTTTTTTTTTTTACTTGTATATTATTTTTAACACTTAACTTTTGGATTTTTAACTTTAGTCTAACTTTTGGATACTTAACTTTAGTCTAACTTTTTGTATACAAACTTAAGTATAATTTAGTTTTAAAGTTTTTAATTTTTATCAATTAATTTTGGTTTTTTCTTTAATCATCAAATATTTTTTTTTTTTTTTTACTTTCTTTCTCTTTTTTTTACAATTTATATTATTGTAAACTACTTAACTTTTGGATACTTAACTTTAGTCTAACTTTTTGTATACAAACTTAAGTATAATTTAGTTTTAAAGTTTTTAATTTTTATCAATTAATTTTGGTTTTTTCTTTAATCATCAAATATTTTTTTTTTACTTTATCTTATTTTAACACTTAACTTTTGGATACTTAACTTTAGTCTAACTTTTTGTATACAAACTTAAGTATAATTTAGTTTTAAAGTTTTTAATTTTTATCAATTAATTTTGGTTTTTTCTTTAATCATCAAATATTTTTTTTTTACTTTTGTCTTATTTTAAGGCTTCTAACTTTTACCATCAAACTATTGGTTTTGGCCACCTATTTTTTTAGTTTCTACCCCTTATTGTAAACTTTAAGTGTCCAAACTTTTAAGTAATATTGTATGTATGTTTGCATGACGCAACGAAGATTCCGGGGCAACGCCCAGGGTCAAAAAACTAGTTTTAACCAAATAATAATTGATCAAATTGCGAGTACATATGATCAAGTATATTAGAGTGATGAATTTTAATGGCTTCCTGCAATGCCGACGGTTTTGGGACCAACTTCTAAATCCTTCCTCAGCCTCTATAAATACCCCTCATTGGTCTTCATTCGAGACCAACGACAAATCCACTCTCAAATACACTCTTCACATTTGTGGCGTGAGAATTGCCAACAAGTATAAACTCTTTGTAATTCCCTTTTCAAGCAAGATTACTGTAACATCCCAAACTTTTCGTGTTTGACTTGTTGACTATTCCGTTAGTTAACGTTAGCTTTCGTCAAGTTTATTTGCCTTAATTGGCTTATGTGTGACCAATGTGTTATACGTGTAAGGTTATAATGCCTTAATGATTCATGTGTTAATGTATTTAAGATGATTAAATGTGTTTAAAGTGTTAGTAAGTATTCTCGTTAGGTCGTTTGAGCCATAAACGTAAAGAAGTAAAGTCGAGGGGCCTAAGTGTGTGCTAAGGAAAGTTGTTCCAGCAGGTTAAGGGGTCATTAGGGTTAATCAAAACACAATTTCAGTTCTCATTCTTCCCTTTCCAAGCCCTAAGCCGCCCCACCCTTCCCTTGATCAATTCTTGCGTGTTACGATAGTTTCTTGGTGATTTGAAGAGGCTTTGATCCATAGTTTGCATCCTTTGTGTAATCTCCAGGTATTTGAGGTATTATTACACTGATTTCATGTCCCTTCAATCCCTTGATTCGTTTTATAACTGATCTAGGTCTTTAGAGGGTTGATTGGAGTCATAATCGTGTGTTTTAATCGATTCGGTAACCTAAAACATTTGTTATTGTGATGCAAATCAAGTAGGGATTAATCAATGAATTCATTGCATCATTATGGTCTTAAAATGATGAATTTTGAGGTACAAAAGTCATTCATAAGGTTTGGGATCGTTTGGGTTGTGTTGGTTAAGTTTTGGAGGTTAAACAATGAGGTTTGTACAGATTCGGGGTCAGTTGCGGCGCAACACCTAAGTTGCGATGCAACTAGAATACACTGACTTAAGTTGCGACGCAATTTGCCCATTGCGACGCAATAGCGACAAAAATTTTAAATGGCCATAACTTTTGAACCGTAACTCCGTTTTGACAAATAAGTCATCCACGGAATCGTGAGAGAGTCTACTTTTAAATGGTAATGCTTTCAAAAGATGATTATGATGTCAAGTTTCCTGAAAGGTTAATTTAGTGAGTGAATGCCGAGTTCCGTCGAGTTATGTAAGCTCTAAAGTATTAAACTAACCTCCGATGCATCAAGCATTGTCGTGGGTCATATTTATAGGTATTTAGACATGATTCATGACCATAAGTAAGTGGGTATTTGTTTAGCTCATCTATTGGTCGTTTAATGATTATAGGTAGTCGGGAATACTTGCAAAGCTCGGTAACTTACGTTATCACTTGTTGTGCTCTTCAGCGAGGTAAGATAACATCTTTTGTCACCTGATGGTACAACAAAACCCGTTTTCATAAGTTAAACCTTCCAAATGTTTATGATGCTTAAAAGTAAGTTAAAGGGTGCTTATGGGAGGTTGTTACGGGATATGTGGCTTATCATTTATGATGTATGATATGCATTTGCAGGTTGCAAAGGTAAGATGTAAGTTTTTATGAAATGAAAGGTTGGCATGATATTGTTATACGATTATGAAATGATGATGTGCTTATGTTATATGTTGTATGCATGGCTTGAACACCTAGTCACTAGACTTATGATTAGGATTGCCATGTTCACGTGCACGTTAAGGGCCTTAAAGTGAAAGACGAATTATGTGATTAGTTTAGGTGAAAGTGTAGCCTAAGCTAATATGATTAAGAAGTCTCGAGCATATGTAAAGTCTTGTGTTAAGCTTAACCCGTGTTAGCTCTAAGGAGCTAGTGCGTACGTGGTCACGTAGTTTGGGAATCATGATACCTCCCGTGGCATAGTTACGTTTGAGTATTCCGGGTGGAGTAACTAACCACCATTGCATAAAGGCATAAACGGTTTATTCAGTTGGAAATGACTTTGTCAATTCCTTAACGACGCCGATGGACCACCTTATGGTTTACCCATCAAGTCGGGTGTGAGGACTCCATGTATGGTCTAAGACCGCCTACACACAACCCCACATCCCTAAGATAAGTGGCTTATGTCACTTAGCCTATGTCTAGGCAAAGATACAAAGTAAAGAAAGAAATAAAGAAAGAAAAGAAAGAAAAGTTAGGCACAATTTGGAGTATGATGAATCCTAATGTGTTATGTTTATGTTATGTAGGTAATATCTCTATTGTGATATGACATATGTTATGATGATTGTGTGATATTAACAGATATGAAATGATTTTGTTAATATATTATGAAATGGCAAATGTTTTCAAATATGTGTTATCTTACTTAGCTAATTTATTAGCTAACACTTGTTCTTTTGAAAATGTTGTGCCTTCAAGATAAGCAAGCTTGAGCTAGGAAAGGTTTAGCTCGGTGAGATGGGTAGAAGTAATAAAGAAGATTAGCATTAGACGTTGAATGCTTAGACTTCACCTTTTAGCCTTATGTCTTGGCTACTTTCATTAATGATTTATGAACATGTAATAATGATGGCATTTATGTTGGTGCCATAACTTGGATTTCATTTATATTGTTTTGATGATGCACTTTAGTAACACCACTTAATGAAAGGTACCATCCGGTTACGGATGGGACAGTTTTTAAAGTGATCTTTTCCGCTACATTTTAAACGTCGTTTGGCAAAGTTTTTGAAAATCCAGGTTTTTAAATGACGGGTGTTACATGGTGGTATCAGAGAAATGGTTTAAGTGAACCAAAAACCGACCAAAGCCATAGGATTTTGGACTTAAACCGTATGAGAAATGATAGGCTTAAGTAGTGATGCTTTAGCTTTATGAAGAAATGTTGTTAGGACGGGTTGGGATGAGTGAGAGTGTAGGTTAAGGCTTATGTTATGTTTTATGCTTAATGTATGTTCATGTTAATTAGCCTTATTCCTCAATTTCTCGCTTCCTCCGTCGATAAATGTCCTTGTTGCTACGATAGACGATTTCCTAAGGTAATGTGCAAATTTCCCGGTCAGAATTGGACAAACTGGTACAATCGAATTGTGTGCGGCGTATTGCCAATGAAATTGATCCACTACGCCTTACTATGCGATTTATGCTAAGAGTTGCGATTGGAAGTGAAGTTTTTTGAGAGATAAATTTGCTAAATTGGTCCAATGTTAGAGACAAGGATCATAAAGGAAAAGAAGTTAGAGATGTCATGTATGTGATGGAAGTTGTAGTGGTTCAAGTTGAGAAGTGTTTGTAAATGTTGATGAAACAAAGTTCGTGTTCGAAAGGAAGAACACAGAAGTTCAAGATGGGAGTAAGGGGTTCAAGGTTGATAGAATGTTGAAGGGTCGATGTTTTGGTTGCAAGCTGGATCATATTAGTCCATGTTTAGATAAGACCCGTAGATGTAATACTTGTGGTGGTACGGGTCATGCTACTTCAGAATGCAAGGACAAGCCAAAGTGTTACAGGTGTCACCAAGGTGGTCATTTCATCAAGGATTGCCCACAAGGAAAATATGATGTAAATAAGACGACTGCTCCAAAGACTAAGGTTCGAGATCTTCAGATGACAGTTGAAGCTGCCAAAGATAACGATGAGGTAGTAAGCGGTACTTTCCTTGTTAATTCAAAACCCGCTTCTGTTCTTTTTGATTCGGGTGCAAATAGGTCTTTTGTGTCTACTTTATTTGCCCCTAAGCTCGATAAAGTTACTACTCACCTAGATTGTTCTATAGAAGTTGAAGTTGCTAACGGTATCATTAGTGACATTCAAGAGGGTTATGATGATTTTTCCATTGAGATAGAAGGCCGTTTCCTTCCCGGTTCAGTTATTGCCCACTACTCTTACTGGATTTGATGTAGTGATTGGTATGGACTGGTTATCTCAACAAGATGCTGACATTTTGGGTTACAAAAAGATGGTGTGTATCTCTACTCTGGATGGTCATGTTGTTTCGGTTTATGGAGATAAGAAGAAAGGGAGTTTAAAGATCATTAACATGATGAAAGCTCTCAAATGTATACGACAGAATAAGAACCACTTCCTTGCTTATGTTATTGATGCACGAAAAGAAAAGTCTCCTATTTCAGATGTTGATGTGGTTTCTGATTTTTCTGATGTCTTTCCTGATGATCTTCCCGGTATTCCTCCCGACCGTGAGGTCACTTTTCAGATTGATCTTGTACCCGGTGCTACTCCTGTTGCAAAAGCACCATATCGTTTGGCTCCTTCATAAATGAAAGAGCTTATGTCTCAGCTCCAAGAGCTACTTGACAAAGGTTTCATACGTCCAAGTTCCTCGCCTTGGGGAGCTCCTGTTCTCTTTGTCAAAAAGAAAGATGGTTCTATGTGTATGTGCATAGACTACCGTGAGCTTAATAAGCGAACGGTTAACAATAAGTATTGTAGATGCAGATTTGTGTGACAGTAGCAACGTAGATTTGATTAACGTTTTTGTTCTTAATAATATCTGTGTAATTGTTAAATAATAAGTCATTAGGACTTACGTGTGTGTTTAATGATTACGTTTGAACTTTAATATAAGATCAAGTTATGATTAGTGTTATGTTTGTGTGTTATATAATTGTTTTGCAGGTACAAGAATGTAGAGCCAAGGTTTATAAGTGTCATAGAATACTTAAAAGATGGTTGAACGTTATGTACTAAGCAAAATAAGCATCCAAGATACGCACTTCATGCTGACGTCATCAGTACGTTGTGGTGTCCTCGTGCTGACGTCAGCACGAAGGCAAGCCGTATGATGGATCTGGGCTTAATCACTTCGTGTGAAGCCCAAGCCCACACGAACACAAACCCTAGTAGTATAAATACATGTAATTTTAAGCGATTCAAAATTAATTAAGAACTTAGAAGTCGAATTGTTGCTCGTGTGACCTCCAACACGAACTAGCACTTCGTGTGTGACCTTAGGTTGATTAATTACTGATTAATTGACGAAAGGTAGTAGCAATCTAGTTATCTCAAGAGGATTTCGCACTCTTGACATAACGAATCACGTCTTATTTACGATCCATTCAACGGTAGGGACTTACAAGTGGTATCAGAGCCCTAAGGTTGATTACCAGAAGGTGTAAGATCGTTTGATTTGCTATTGATTGAAAAATCAATTCGAATTTCAAGTTTTTTATTGAATTCGTTATCGTCTTCGTGTGACCTCGTGCTTACGTCAGCACGAGGTGATTCTTGTTCGTGTGCTTACATCAGCACGAACTGCTCTTCGTGGTTCATATCGTGCCAGGTGTCCTTCGTGTGTCACTTCGTGTGATCTCGTGCCACGTCAGCACGAACTCAGTGTCTTCGTGTGCTTTACTTAGTGCCACATCAGCACGAACACGTGTGCTACAGTAACTCTTTTTGTTTTTCGATTCAAAATGACTACTGCACCTGCTGTCGGAAACTCTCCTAATGCCACACTTATCAATCAACTTATCATGCACGATCATGAGTTTGGTCGTGGAAACACACCTCCAAAGCTTTTCCGTATGGAGAATTATTGGATGTGGAAAAGACGATTTGAAGATTATGTTTGTCTGAATGATATTGATATGTGGGTGGTGATAACTCAAGGTTTTGATTGGCCAACTTACGAGAAAAATGGCGTAATTGGTAGATATACTTATACTGATATGCCAGACGATGAAAAGAAGAAATACGTGGTGGAAGGAAAGGCTCTTTCAACTCTTACTATGGCCTTACCACAAGAAAGTGTACATTTGTTCAAAAAGTACACTACTTCAAAGGATTTATGGGACGCTCTAGGAAAGTACTGTGAGGGCGATGCTACTTTGAAGAGAAATCGTATTAAACTTCTTAAACGTCAGTATGAGGCCTTTAATGGACTGAAAGGAGAATCTCTTAATGAGATAATTGCTCGATTCAGTCATCTGACAACTGAGTTATCATATTTTGAGGTTGTCTATCCTCAGACTGAGTTAGTAGATAAGTTTTTGGACTCACTACCAAAAATATGGACTGAATATGTTCATCACCTTCAAGATGACAAGGAATACAGTTCATGGGATTTTGAAACAGTAGTGTCCAAACTTAAGAATAGAGAAATGAAGAGAAGAATCAAGGATACTCATGTGGATTTTACTCAAGATCCATCTTTATATCATGCTTCTTCAGTTCATTTGGCAAGTACTAGCTCAGCATCCAATGCATTTCTAAGTGGTGTTGAAGCTACACCAATAGTTGATGTAGATGGAATTGCAGGTTATGTTGCTTATGACAATTCGACAACTAATGTTAAGAGCAATACTCAGACATATCATTCCATGCCAATGAGTATGAGCTCTGCAGAGGGAAGAATGAACCTATACTCAGCCTTCTGTTCGGCTCATGAAGCTTATATTGGTGGAAAGGTTACTGATCCTGCATTGATTGATGATGATTACAATCAGATAGATCCTGATGATTTAGAAGAAATGGATCTACAATGGCAGCTTGCAATGTTAACTATTAAAGTCAGAAGATTTTCTCAGAGAACTGGAAGATATTTGGGTAATGGCACAAATGGTTTTGACAAATCCAAGGTGAAATGTTATAATTGCTATGGATTTGGTCACTTTGCAAGAGAGTGTCAACGTCCAAAGAGGACTTATAATACCGTTGCTGGTAGACAAAACTACAATCAAGGCGGTATTACTCCACCCAATTACCAGAAAACTCAAGCAATGATTACTTTTCCTGCTACTCCTCAACAGCAAGGTTCTCCTCAGCTTCTGGAGTCCAAGGCTGTTGTTGTTCAAAATCCAGATGGTACTTATCAGTGGGATACACAATCTGAAGATACTTCAAATCATGCGTTTTTAGTTGAGATTTATGATGACTATGCGCATGTTGCAAATGAAGTTGCTGAAACAATTGATTATGCTGTATACACTAGTGAAGAGAGGGCATCTGAGATAGTTAAGCAGAATATGAAAAAGGTTGCTGAGATAGTGAGATCTGAGAGTGAACCTATGACAGTTGTTAAAGCTACTGAAGGAAATTCTGAGTCATCTAAACCAGTTGATGACGTTGTCGAGAAGAGCATTGAAGATCAGATGAAAGAATTTGTGATACCTGAAGGTATGACAACTGAAGATTTTGTTGCATACATGGCAGACTGCAAGGCTGCAGATCAGAAGGTATCATGTTCTTTGCTTTCAATTGTAAATGTTTGCAAAATGGTGTCTGAAATGATACTTGAGGTGGTTATCCTTAACAAAGCCGTGTTAAACTTGACTAGTCAAAACTCTACTTTTAAGAAGGAAAACGACTCATTTTTTGCCAAAAATTCTGGTTTGGCAAAACAAGAACATCTTTATAAAGATAAAATTCGAGCTTTAGATAAAGATGTTCATGTTTTAAAAGAAAAATTAAGAGAGTCAGTTTTAATGGAAAAAGTAGGTAATGAACAGTATGCTAAACTAACTGAGGACTTTTCTAAGAAAGAGAAAGAGTTAGTTGATGCTAAACTAGAAATTGTTAAGCTTAACAACAGACTTGAACAAATTAGAGGTTCTGAACTTATAAGATCAATGCAGTTGCAAACTCCTATTCCACGAGATTCAAAGAATAAAAGTGGTTTAGGAATGGATTATAAAGAAGTTAGAGGTCCTTTTAATGATAATTATAGTGAATCTCTAACAAATCTGACTGAGAAAGAAGAAATTCTCGTTGGTCAATCTTCTTTGTCTCAGACAGAAAACCAAACTGATAATCTTAAGACCTCTAAGAGTTCACTGAAGAAGACAAGACCTAAAAATAAGAAAACTGAAACTGTGACTTCATTTGTCAAACCGTTGGATCCTAATAATGCTGTTTTTGATGCAAATGTACTAGTAGGATCTAATTGTGTGAATCCAACTTGTCATGTTGAGAAAATTATAAAATGTTTTACAACGAAAGGATGTGATACTGTATTCACGTCTACTGAAATTGATTTTGAGAAAATTGATCATGACAAGATTGATAAGGTTTGGAATAAGGATGAATCTACATCTAGTGGAATTACCTTAACACCATATTTATTTGAACCAAGGATTCAAAATAAAGTACAGTTTTCAAATAACAATGAATCAAAGGGTCTGTCAAAAGAAGAATCGGCCACAATTCAACTAAAGGAATGTTTAGGCGTGACTTCTGCAGAGTCTGATATTAATGCTAGGAAATTGAGGGCAGTTAGATCATGCTTTTACTGTCATGAGCTAGGACATGTTTATAGTTGTTGTCCAAATAGGAAGAGACGTTATTCAAATAAAAATGTCTCTTCTACTGCATCAAGTGATTCTGATATTATGGCTCATAATGCTCGATCTAAGACCCCCAAACGACAGGGACATTCACAAAATGATACAAATTGTATTCATGAAGGTGGAAGTCCGAGTCGATCTCATACACCTCAAAGGAGTAATTCACCTAGGAATAAGCAAGTTCAATAGAATCGGTCACCTCCTCGTAGAAATGGAAATGTTTCCAAGTTCTATGATCGATTAAAAGCTACACCTAGGTTTGGTCCACATTCATCTAAGAATTCTCCTCCTAAGGCTCGTTTCATTTCGCCATCTAAAAGAAAATCGATGACACCATCTACATCCAAGGCTCCAACTGAGAGCGATGGATATTGGACCGAATTAATTTTGAGAGATGAATTCGGCAAACCTAAACCTCAAAAGGTTTGGGTACCCCTCAGAAATTAACATTAATTTGTGTTCATTGTGCAGGGAGAACCAAGGAAGCCTATCAGTCTTTGGTATGTTGACAGTGGATGCTCTCGGCACATGACAGGGGACAAGAAATTATTGTCCAACTATGTAGATATTAATGGTTCTTATGTTAGTTTCGCTGGTCCCAAGGCGGCAATATCTCAGGCCAAGGTGATGTTGTCAATGGGAAAATTACATTGGAGAAAGTCAATTATGTGGAACAACTATCTCATAATCTCATGAGTGTTTCTCAGATTTGTGACAGAGGGAATCATGTCCATTTTACTGAGAAGGAAGCACTTATTTTGAAACCGGGGTATGTTATTCCTGAAGACTGGATCTTATTGAAAGCTCCTAGGAAGAAAGACATCTATGGCCTTATGTTAGGTGTTGATGATTCGAAGGAGCCAATTTGCTTATTAACAAAAGCAAATGAATCTGAATCTTTGTTATGGCATAGAAGAATGAGACATATTCATTTCCGAAAGATGAATGATATTGTCAAACATGGTTTGGTTGAAGGTGTTCCATTGAAAAGGTTTGAGATGGAAGATAAATGTGTACCTTGTCTGAAAGGTAAGCAGCAGAAGTCTTCACATAAACCAAAGATTGAAAATTCTATTGCCAACCCATTTGAATTACTTCACATGGACTTGTTTGGTCCTGTGAATGTAAGAAGTATAGGTGGGATGTACTATTGTTTGGTGGTTACTGATGATTACTCGAGATTCTCATGGGTATTCTTTCTTCAAACGAAAGATGAAACTCCACAGATTTTGATAAATTTCTTTGTCGAAACTGAAAATATTTATGGAGTGCGTGTTAAGAGAATTAGGAGTGATAACGGAACTGAATTCAAAAATAAAATGTTGGAAGTCTTCTGTATGTCCAAGGGAATCCAACATCAATTCAGTGCACCGTATGAACCACAACAAAATGGAGTTGCTGAAAGAAAGAATAGGACTCTAATCGAAACAGCCAGAACAATGCTTGCTGATTCAGGGCTTCCTACTATGTTTTGGGCAGAAGCAGTAAATACAGCATGTCATATTCTAAATCGGGTTTTGGTAGTTAAGCGTCATAATAAGACTTGTTATGAGCTTCTACATAAAAAGAAACCAAATTTACAGAATGTTGAACCATTTGGTGTTTCGTGTACCTTCTTGAAATATCTTCCTCAGTCAAAGTTTGATTCAAAGGTTGAAGAGGGATTTTTCATGGGTTATAAACCGGGTACTTCAATTAGAAGGGTTTACAATCAACAGACAGGCAAAGTTGACTTAGGTACTAATGTCAAGATTGTCAGTCATAAACCTGCTATTCATTCTGGAACTGGCAAGAATTTCGATTATGATAGTGTGTTTAGTTTGTTACACGGTCCTGCTTCTTATTCAGGTCCTGAAAAAGTTGATGAAGTGATCATTTTAAGAGATCATATGGATTATACTCCTACATCTCCTCCTGTTCAAAATGTTGATACTACTCCAACCAAAGTTCAGTCTACTACTGTTGTTGGCAAAAGTAGTAAGAACAATGATATGACATCAGACTTAGATGTTAATGAACCTGAGAATACTACTCCAACTACTCCTTTAAGGGTTCCATTGCCAGATGATGATCCTATTTCTGAAGAATCGGAAGATGATTTTAGTTCTCCAGAATTTCAAATTCGTTCGAATTTAGGAGATAATCTAAATGTTGATTCGGTTTCTCAATATCGAATAAATAAGGCTCATCCTGTAGAAAATATTCTTGGTAATGCTTCATAGCCTGTTCGAACTAGAAATCAGTTAAATAAGGAGATGACTAGTTTATTTTATGAAGTAAAGGATTCAGGACGAATAACTGAGTGTTTGTATTCCTGTTTCATTTCACAAGAAGAACCTAAGAATGTTAAGGCTGCACTTCAAGATCCGTTTTGGGTTGCAGCTATGCAAGAAGAATTAGCTCAATTCGGGAAACTTGGAGTATGGGAGTTAGTAGATGTGCCTAGAGGTAAAGAACCGATTGGAACTCGTTGGGTATTCAAATGCAAGGGAGATGACAAAGGGATCGTTACAAGGAATAAGGCACGTTTAGTTGTTCAGGGGTTTGCACAACGAGAAGGATATGACTATAATGAAACTTTTGCACCAGTTGCCCGGATTGAAGCTATAAGGTTATTTTTAGCCTATGCAAGCTTTAAAGGTATAAAGGTGTATCAGTTAGACGTTAAGAGTGCCTTCTTGTATGGTGAAGTTAAAGAGGAAGTGTATGTTTTCCAACCACCGGGGTTTGAAGATCCTAATTATCCAAGACGAGCATATCGACTTGATAAGGCTCTTTATGGATTGCATCAAGCACCTAGAGTGTGGTATGAAAAGTTGTCGACACATTTGTTGACAAATGGTTTTACAAGAGGATCGATAGACAGCACATTGTTTATCAAATGGCGGAAGCAAGATTATTTGATTGTACAAGTTTACGTTGATGATATCATTTTTGGTTCATCTAATGTAAAGATGTGCAAAGAATTTGAAATGAGCATGAAAAAGCAGTATGAAATGAGTGCTATGGGGTAACTACAATTCTTCCCTGGACTGCAGGTTGATCAGAGGAAAGATGGATTTTTCATTCACCAGTCTAAGTATGTAGATGACATCTTGGAGAGGTTTCAAATGCTAGAATCCAAGACATATGGTACTCCTATTCAGCTAAATCATGGTTTAGGGGTTCTTGATCCTAAAGATATGCATGTTGATGCAACTTATTATCGTGCTATCATTGGCTCATTGATGTATCTGACAGCTTCGCGACCGGATATTATGTTTGTTGTTTGTCTTTGCGCTAGATTCCAAGCTAGTCCGAAAGAGTCACATTTAGCTGCAGCAAAGCGTATCCTACGTTACTTGAAAGGAAACCAAGGGCTTGGTCTATGGTATCCTATGGGAGGATCGTTTGAGTTTGTTGCATATACTGATTCGGACTTTGGCGGTTGTAACAACGACAGGAAGTCTACAACTGGAGGATGTCAGTTCTTAGGAGGGAGACTTGTATCGTGGCAGTGTAAGAAGCAGACATCAGTTGCTCAATCTTCATGTGAGGCAGAGTATATGGCTGCTGGTAGCTGTTGTTCCCAGGTATTGTGGATTCAGCAACAACTACGTGACTACGGTATAGATTTTCTTGATACTCCTATTAGAATAGATAATAAGTCAGCTATAGACATTACTAATAACCCTGTCATGCGTAAAGTCACCAAGCATATTGATATTAGACATCATTTCTTGCGTGATTGCGCCCAAAAGAAGCTAATTCATTTGGAAAAGGTTATAACTGATGATAATCTAGCTGATTTGTATACTAAAGCATTTGATAAGACTCGCTTTGAAAAGCTGATTCTTCTCAATGGTATGAAGAATGCTGATTCATATTAGATCTCTCAAAGAACTATTTTTTTTGTATATTTTATATTGTGTCTTAGTTAAGTCTGTAAATAGCTAGAGTCATAAAAAAAATACAAATAGAGTGTCTAGTTTAAGTCTGTAAATAGCTAGTGTCATAAAAAAAAATTGAAAAATGAGAAAAACAAAAATAAATAAATAAGATAGAGATTTAAGTTGATGCATTCAGATGATTAGAAGTGAGGATACTTTAGCTTTTAAGCCTGCTTAATCATAATATAACTGCTTAGTTCAGTGATTACAATTTAGGATGTATCGGTATACACAAAGTACCAAAGTTTCTTTCAATCTGAACTTAAACTTATACAATGTTCTTATGGGAAACGTATTCAGATATATGGCTGAGAATGCTTGTTCTTAAAATAGACAAGTCCTTTAAATCTTATGAAAGATCTTGCATTGTAATTATGTATATTTGGTCTTTAAAAAGAAGGTCTCGGGTACATATATGTGTATGTATTTCTTTTTCGGATGTATATTTGTGACAAGATATGCAAATATCTAATAAAACTTTAAATCTGTTGAAAATATGAAGCTAATGTGGCCTTTGAGATTTGAACAAGTAAGTCCTCGGGGTGTCTTTGTATACCTAGCCTACCTAAAGCTTCCAACTTGGGATAGGTTGTCAGAAAGTTCGCTACACGGGTCTCATCGAAAGTCACGGGTTTTCATAAGTTCTTAAAAAATAATGTCACAAATATGCAAGTACTTGGCATTATGCAATGTTGAGTATATTTCCGTACGTGAGTCAAGTTAAGTCGCTTTGCGCGTGAGGAATCACCGACCTGTCACCGCTGACTTGATTCTTAAAGACTTTCTCACTTTACTCACCAGATGTCTTAATTTTAGTGCTTGTGTCGATTGTGAGAGTGTATCTGAATGTGGGTCACATAAGTTCGCAAACTAAAATTGTGGCATGAGTAACTTACTAGGTTACATGGTGACTGTCCTTGGCTCAAGTAATACAAAAGTGCCACAACCCAAAGGAAACTGGAAGTACCGAGTGTTTAAGAGGACAAACATACCGGTAATCGTGGTTGAGTCATTGTTCATAACTAATAATAAGAGAATTATTTCTCACCTGCAGGCTTATGTAATTGCTAATCTGATCTAATCAGCAGAAACTTAGAATTTCTTGTATATAAATAATGTAGTTTAGATTCAAAGTGTTTAATTTTATTTTTATTTTATTTTATTTTATTTTATTTTTGTACTAATGTTTTATTTTTGTGTCAGTTTGTAGTGTCAAACTAGTTCTTATTGCACGAGAGATTTAATAAGCATCTGATTTTCCATAAAGAAGTTATATGATCCTTAGTGGATTATATGGGTCTTGTTGCTTATGGTATATGTGTTTAAAAGATGGATTTTTCTAATTAAGACATAAGTTGTTTAATTTAGAAAATGACTTTTGGATTGGAAATTGAAAAGTCAAAATATTTTTGAATGTGTTTCAATATATGTTTGAGATTTCAATTGTTTTTGGTTGATAAGTATGCTTGACAAAGATGTGACTTGCCTTAGATCTTATTTTGATTGTTAGGTTAAGATTTTGATTGTTTTTGCATGCTTATGTTACTTATTATGTTATTTTTGTTGATTTTGATGCATTGATGAAGTTTGTTAAGTGTGCAGGCTACAGATAATGAATTTCATTTAAAAGGAAAATGACATCAAAATTTCAGATCGCGATTGAGGACAAAATCGTCTCCTCTTGCCTTTAGAATTGCATTGCAACGGACAATAGTCTATGCATGTAACATGCTACAAGGGTTCATAACCTTGTAATAACCTAGAACTTGGTGTAATAGGTTATAATTGTATTATCAAGATCACAACCTAAGACTTATTGTGATAGGTTGGTGATATGATACATAATTTGTAAGGCATTATACATTGAATGTATTTCGATGTAAGTTTGCTTTTGTTAAAGTTAAACATCAATGGAAAAATGATCGATTTTATGTCAAGATTATAATGTAAGATTAAGTTTATACATTATTTTGGTGACATGAGTTAGTATGGATGATTTTTGATAAGATTACGTTTTCGAGCAGATACAAAGTTCAGGTAACGAGTATCTACAGGTTTACGTTTTCTGAGATTTTTGTAATTTTTCTTTATGCATTTTCTGAAAAATTGACAAAATCTGAAGTGTGCAGCTCGTGTGGATTTAAATTCGAAAATTCGCTCGTGCTGACGTCAGCAAGCCCACGAAGTTTGTCTTCGGCCCGGCCCACGAGTATCCGAATATATATATGGGTTTTACTATTCATTAATTACCATTAATCGAAATTAAACCCTAAGTAAATCACACGAACTCGTCTGACTTCGCGTGCACTATTCATCCGCACCTTATTTCGATCTTTTCATCTACTTTTTGTGTTAATCTTCCAGATTTGTTGGTATACATTCAATCTTGGATAGATTATTGATGTTTTGACTTTGAAAATTATTGAATTTAAGTTGTACTAATGCTCGATTTTTGTTTTCGTATGAACAGTAACTAGGACGAAGTGACTTTTTGATCTTTAGTTTTTGATGATTTGGACTGAAATTGGACTTAAAATCAGATTAAGTGATGTTATTACACATTAAATCTAACAAAAGTTTGAATTTCCAAGTGCAAAATCAAGATTAATTAAAGCTTTTGTGTCACGTTCACTGTTCACATGAAGAACACGAAGAACTTGACCACTTCGTGTTCATAAGATTGAATTTTAATTGGATTTCTGGGCATTTACTTCATGAAATTCATACTAAACAAGTCCAAGATGATACTAAAATCTGATTTCGATCGATTTGGATATCATATGGAGATGTTTTTATGGGTTTTGAAGGTCAGGTCGTGCTGACGTCACACGAAGAGGATTCTCCTCGTGATGACGTCACCACGAAGCAGACTTGTAATTTTGGAAATTTTTAATTTTTCTGTTTTTCTTTTCGTTTTCTTTTTGTTTTATGCAGGTATGGCAGGACAAGGTGCTAATGCTCGTGTCTTTGTTAAGGAGCATAATGCTGCTATTGATATCAGCATTACTCAGCAAGGATGCACGGCAGAGTTTCACGATGTTCTACATTATCTCGCACGCTCGCGTATTCGATTTGCTCTTACCGAGAACCCTCCATTGATCAGAGACTATATTACTCAGTTCTGGAATTCAGCCAGACAAGTGCAGATGGTGCTCATACTGTTATTCGCACTACTGTTCATAAGATTGAATTTTAATTGGATTTCTGGGCATTTACTTCATGAAATTCATACTAAACAAGTCCAAGATGATACTAAAATCTGATTTCGATCTTTTCATCTACTTTTTGTGTTAATCTTCCAGATTTGTTGGTATACATTCAATCTTGGATAGATTATTGATGTTTTGACTTTGAAAATTATTGAATTTAAGTTGTACTAATGCTCGATTTTTGTTTTCGTATGAACAGTAACTAGGACGAAGTGACTTTTTGATCTTTAGTTTTTGATGATTTGGACTGAAATTGGACTTAAAATCAGATTAAGTGATGTTATTACACATTAAATCTAACAAAAGTTTGAATTTCCAAGTGCAAAATCAAGATTAATTAAAGCTTTTGTGTCACGTTCACTGTTCACATGAAGAACACGAAGAACTTGACCACTTCGTGTTCATAAGATTGAATTTTAATTGGATTTCTGGGCATTTACTTCATGAAATTCATACTAAACAAGTCCAAGATGATACTAAAATCTGATTTCGATCGATTTGGATATCATATGGAGATGTTTTTATGGGTTTTGAAGGTCAGGTCGTGCTGACGTCACACGAAGAGGATTCTCCTCGTGATGACGTCACCACGAAGCAGACTTGTAATTTTGGAAATTTTTAATTTTTCTGTTTTTCTTTTCGTTTTCTTTTTGTTTTATGCAGGTATGGCAGGACAAGGTGCTAATGCTCGTGTCTTTGTTAAGGAGCATAATGCTGCTATTGATATCAGCATTACTCAGCAAGGATGCACGGCAGAGTTTCACGATGTTCTACATTATCTCGCACGCTCGCGTATTCGATTTGCTCTTACCGAGAACCCTCCATTGATCAGAGACTATATTACTCAGTTCTGGAATTCAGCCAGACAAGTGCAGATTGGTGCTCATACTGTTATTCGCACTACTGTTCAGGGACGTAATATTGAGTTTTCTGCTGGAGAATTAAGGACTATATTAGATCTTGGTAATGATGAGTTAGAGCAAGGTCCTACAGAGTATGAAGAAAGTTTCTATGACGGTGCTCTAAGACGTATGGGATATGCTGGTTTGATTAAGCATCCTTATCCCAAGTCTAGTTTGAGAGGCAAATGGAGATTGCTTGCCTACTACTTGTTGAGATCTATTAGTCATCGTAGTGCCGGTTATGATCAGATGAATATGCAGTCGGCTTCTCAACTTGTTGCTCTTGTATTGAACAAGCCTTACAGCTTTTCTCAGTACATTTATGACAGCACTTGTTCATTCTCTTGGTGATAAAATTGACCGATTCTTGTCTCAAGGGGGAGATAAAGATGGTTGTAAGGATGATGAGCTAGCAAAGAAGCAAAGAGATGATGATCAAGATGATCAAGATCCAGCTCAAGATCCAAATCGAAACCAACCAAAAGATAGTGAGACAGAGAATCAAGGTCAAGGTCAAGATACTGAGGCTGGTGCTGTGATTAATTCAGAGACTGCAGATGTTCAGGGGGAGTCGCCAAGACAGAGAGAGTCAGAGATTGCTGGTACATCTGGTGCTAGTACATCTGGGACTCAGAAAGGAAAAGTTGTGATGGCTGCTGCTCCAGATGCAGATCCTGAAGATTCAGACAACTCGTCAGATGATGAAGATTCCAATTTAGGTAACTCTAATTCTAGTAAACGTCCTGATTATCATGATCCACGGAGTGTGAGATCAGAAGAAGATAGAATAGAATGGGAGATTGCAGAGAAATTTGGAAATGATCCTCATATTCGAGTTGAGGCAGAAGCTAAAGTATGGGAAAGTCATAACTTTGAGGTTGATCAGGCCAATATTGATCTTGATAGTGATCAATGGTCAGATACAGATCGTCATAGGAAAGAGAGAAAACGATTAATGGTTTTAAATCGTTTACCGTTTGTCTCTGGTTCTAGTTCTGATGATCCTGAAGACTCAGATTATCAACCTTAATGTTATTAATCTTTGTTGGTTAAAATAGATAAAGATTATAAGATAAATATTGATGTAATTGTTACATTATATTTATGATATAGTATTATTTATTTTATCATGTTTTATGTATTTATACTGTGAGTCCCTTTAATTAACGAGATGGTTAACCAATAGAAAGTGTAAAATACAACAAGTCTAATAATCACTAGATATGGACTAGTATTACTTGTAATAAAGATGCAAGATATATAAACAAAGTAATACAAGACTTAAAGCAATAAACAAATAAAGTGGACCATTATGTAGGTTTCATGGGTATTTCATTTATTGATGTTTAAATAAAATACAAGGTTGTTGCGGAATCAAGATAACACAATTAAGTGAGTATCCTAACAACCTATGATTACAATATGATCTATGTTTGTCAAATATCTCTTTGGGATCGAGATACTTAAAGTTGTGAAGTATCCCTGTTTAAGATCGAGAGTATTTGGACAAGTTCACTTAAATGCAAAAGGAATGCTTAAAAGTATTTTTCTCAAGGAATGACTTAGTATTTATAGGCAACAAATTCACCAGTGAATTTGTGCCGTACAAATATGGTTGGCATACATTTAATGATCCGACAAGAACATTAAATGTATTAGATAAGAATAAGGATAAAGTCACATCAAGTGCAAGTGTATCCTATTATCCAACCACCTTAACACACGTATACTTTGTTAAAGAACAAGTGGATTGTTCTTTGGAAAGTGTGTTAAAGGCATAAGTCAAACCTCGATATTAGTGTTCAGACTTGCAGGATCTAGAACACTAACAATCCTCCAGTGTGCAGATCTGGTAAGACTTTCCAGTGGACTCCGCCATTTGTTAAGTCTTCTTCCTTCAGACTTCAGTCTTTGACTTCAGTCAGAATGTCTTCAGTAGAGTAGATCTGGACTTGGGTGAAGTCTTCAGTGAGCTAATCTGGAGAATCCTCCAGATTACCTGTACAAGTAAATGCTCACTAGTCTTCAATTATTTCTGGACAAATCTTCAGAGGACTCCAGATTCCAAGTCTGGAGTAGGTCCAGTAGAATATGTTTTCTGGTCAGATCTTCAGTGAGCTCCAGTAGTCGGGTCTGGAGCGAGACCAGCAAAACAAGTTTCTTAACAAACCTAAATAAGCGAAAGAGAAAGAGGAATAAGAAGAAAAACAAGAGACGAAGCAAAAAAGTAAAAACAGCACAAAAAAAGAAGAGGAGACAGGAAAATTCTAGTAAAATTATCATAATCCATGGAGTGTGAGATCAGAAGAAGATAGAATAGAATGGGAGATTGCAGAGAAATTTGGAAATGATCCTCATATTCGAGTTGAGGCAGAAGCTAAAGTATGGGAAAGTCATAACTTTGAGGTTGATCAGGCCAATATTGATCTTGATAGTGATCAATGGTCAGATACAGATCGTCATAGGAAAGAGAGAAAACGATTAATGGTTTTAAATCGTTTACCGTTTGTCTCTGGTTCTAGTTCTGATGATCCTAAAGACTCAGATTATCAACCTTAATGTTATTAATCTTTGTTGGTTAAAATAGATAAAGATTATAAGATAAATATTGATGTAATTGTTACATTATATTTATGATATAGTATTATTTATTTTATCATGTTTTATGTATTTATACTTATTTTTATGTCTTGACTTATATATTTTATGTTCTTTTATCTTTGTATGTTTGAATATGTTAAATTGCAGATAAGCTTCAAATAGGTGCATTGGACGATATTGATCGTGTTGATGATGACATAGATAGTATCATTGATGAAGATCTGGAAGAAGGAGAATTTGTTTCTGAAGCTGATAGACGAAGGTTGATGGAAGAACCTTATGATTTCAATCATGTCTTTAATGAAGATAGAGACATTCCGGTTGAACCTATAGCTGAAGAGGAACATTTCAGACTTAATCCGATCAGAGAAAGTCCAGATGATCCAAGAAATGCTGCAAAGTTAAGATTCAAAGTGTTTGCAAAGATAGTGCATGAAAAACATGAATATATTGTTGATCTAGGCTGGAAGATAAATGTTACGCGAGAGTTTAATATTAGAAATTTTATTATACCTCCGGCGGAGCAAGACCTCAGTTTTGTATAAATAGATGGGTTCCAGTTTATAGAGGACGTACTGGTATGCCAATGGGTGGATTTAATAAACCGTCGATGTTTTGGGAGTTTATCTCAGACAAGGACGCACCTACGTATTTCTCAGTGATACAGAGTTGGTTCTATGATCATAGAATTAAGCTATTTGTTATCAAGAGAAAAGAAGGTTGCCAGTATATGTCAATCAGTGCAAGACATTTCCAAAGTCTTAGTGAATCTGATTTGATAGACTTAGGAAGGAGATGGTTCGTTAATCTTCAGAAGAATGGATATGCTGATTATTATTGGCAGAGATTCCAAAGAGAAAGAATTTGGCATTTTAGTGAAAGAGGTTTGAAGCCTGAAGATAGGTTGATTAAACCTAGGCCAATGAAGAAGATTACAAAACCAGATGGCACAGTTCATTTTGTTCAAAGAAAGATTGAATGTGTTAAAGAAGTTCCTGCTATCAAATGGGATCAAGATTTGCTGACAAACATGACTTATTGGCAGATAGATATCAAGTCAGGCGAAGCACAATTGTTTGTTGATGACTCAAAGAAACAGATGTTGTTGCGCATGTATGATCCAATGCAAGTTGTCAATTTGTCAAGAGGTGATCAAAGAAGACTGATTGAGACACCTTGTTCAGCTGTTAGATTTTGGAGAATAGGAGTTAGACGCTATCAGAATATTCTTGGTTTTTGTTTGGTCGAGAAGATTCATGCAAATAGCATAAGACTTTTGTTTGATGGTCGAGTTTGAAGTTCAAGATTAAAGAACTTGTTAAAGAAATCTAGTCGCTAATGTCAAGGGGGAGTCTGTAGATGCAGATTTGTGTGACAGTAGCAACGTAGATTTGATTAACGTTTTTGTTCTTAATAATATCTGTGTAATTGTTAAATAATAAGTCATTAGGACTTACGTGTGTGTTTAATGATTACGTTTGAACTTTAATATAAGATCAAGTTATAATTAGTGTTATGTTTGTGTGTTATATAATTGTTTTGCAGGTACAAGAATGTGGAGCCAAGGTTTATAAGTGTCATAGAATACTTAAACGATGGCTGAACGTTATGTACTAAGCAAAATAAGCATCCAAGATACGCACTTCGTGCTGACGTCATCAGTACGTTGTGGTGTCCTCGTGCTGACGTCAGCACGAAGGCAAGCCGTATGATGGATCTGAGCTTAATCACTTCGTGTGAAGCCCAAGCCCACACGAACACAAACCCTAGTAGTATAAATACATTTAATTTTAAGCGATTCAAAATTAATTAAGAACTTAGAAGTTGAATTGTTGCTCGTGTGACCTCCAACACAAACTAGCACTTCGTGTGTGACCTTAGGTTGATTAATTACTGATTAATTGACGAAAGGCAGTAGCAATCTAGTTATCTCAAGAGGATTCCGCACTCTTGACATAACGAATCACGTCTTATTTATGATCCATTCAAAGGTAGGGACTTGCAAGTATCCTCTCCCACGCATTGATGATCTCTTTGATCAGCTCCATGGTGCTTCTTACTTCTCAAAGATCGATTTGCGGTCCGGCTATCATCAATTAAAAGTCAAAAAGGAAGATGTGGTCAAGACAGCTTTTCGTACACGTTATGGCACTAGGAGTTTTTTGTCATGCCGTTTGGGTTGACAAATTCTCCTGCCGCTTTTATGGATTTAATGAATCGGGTATGTCACCCATTCTTAGATCATTATGTGATTGTCTTCATTGACGATATTCCTATCTACTCTAAGTCTGAAGCTGAGCACCGTGAGCACTTAAGAGCCGTTCTTGAGGTTCTTAGGGAGAAAAAGTTATATGCAAAGTTCTCAAAGTGTGAATTCTGGCTTCGAGAAGTTCAATTCCTCGGGCATGTTATCTCTTCCGAAGGTATAAAAGTTGATCCTGCAAAGATTGAAGCTGTCTCCAAATGGGAACAGCCTAAGACACCTACAGAAATCAAAAATTTTCTTGGTTTAGCGGGATACTACCGAAGGTTCATTCAAGATTTCTCACGTATAGCTAAACCTATGACAGAATTGACGAAGAAAGGGGTGAAGTTTGTGTGGACCGAAGCTCAAGAAAAAGCCTTCCAAACGTTAAAGGAAAAGTTATGTGAAGCTCCTGTCCTAGCCTTACCCGAAGGTACCGATAATCTTGTTGTTTATAGTGATTCTTCTATTTCAGGTTTGGGTTGTGTTCTTATCCAAAGGGATAAAGTTATTGCATATGCTTCACGTCAGTTGAAGTCCCATGAAAAGAACTACCCGACTCATGACCTTGAATTAGCTGCTGTGGTGTTTGCATTGAAGTTGTGGAGACACTATTTGTATGGCACTAAGTGTACCTTGTACACTGATCATAAAAGTTTGCAATATGTGTTCACTCAAAAGGATATGAATGTAAGACAACGAAGATGGATGGAACTTCTGAAGGATTATGATTGTGAAATTAAGTATCATCCCAGTAAAGCCAATGTTGTTGCGGATGCATTAAGTCGAAAAGTGCAGAATTCTTCTTGTAAGTTGATGAGTATGGTTGTCCAAGCTAATGTTGTTGCGGATGCATTAAGTCGAAAAGTGCAGAATTCTTCTTGTAAGTTGATGAGTATGGTTGTCCAAGCTAAGTCTGGGTTACTTGAACGAATCAAGGAAGCCCAAGCTAAAGCTCTTTTGAAAGAAAATGTTGATAAAGGAAGTATCGGCAAGAAGAAGCGACTTGCTATGGAAATGAATAGCCGTGGATTTCAGACCTATAAAGGCCGGATTTGGGTACCATTGCTTGATGGTAACCGTGAGCTAATTCTTGAAGAAGCTCATAGGTCTAGATATTCAGTACATCCCGGTATTACAAAGATGTATGCAGATTTGAAGCCTCTTTATTGGTGGCCGAATATTAAAGGAAAAGTTATGTGAAGCTCCTGTCCTAGCCTTACCCGAAGGTACCGATGATCTTGTTGTTTATAGTGATTCTTCTATTTCAGGTTTGGGTTGTGTTCTTATGCAAATGGACAAAGTTATTGCATATGCTTCACGTCAGTTGAAGTCCCATGAAAAGAACTACCCGACTCATGACCTTGAATTAGCTGCTGTGGTGTTTGCATTGAAGTTGTGGAGACACTATTTGTATGGCACTAAGTGTACCTTGTACACTGATCATAAAAGTTTGCAATATGTGTTCACTCAAAAGGATATGAATGTAAGACAACGAAGATGGATGGAACTTCTGAAGGATTATGATTGTGAAATTAAGTATCATCCCAGTAAAGCCAATGTTGTTGCGGATGCATTAAGTCGAAAAGTGCAGAATTCTTCTTGTAAGTTGATGAGTATGGTTGTCCAAGCTAAGTCTGGGTTACTTGAACGAATCAAGGAAGCCCAAGCTAAAGCTCTTTTGAAAGAAAATGTTGATAAAGGAAGTATCGGCAAGAAGAAGCGACTTGCTATGGAAATGAATAGCCGTGGATTTCAGACCTATAAAGGCCGGATTTGGGTACCATTGCTTGATGGTAACCGTGAGCTAATTCTTGAAGAAGCTCATAGGTCTAGATATTCAGTACATCCCGGTATTACAAAGATGTATGCAGATTTGAAGCCTCTTTATTGGTGGCCGAATATTAAAGGAGAAGTTGCACATTTTGTTGAAAGATGTTTGACTTGTTGACTATTCCGTTAGTTAACGTTAGCTTTTGTCAAGTTTATTTGCCTTAATTGGCTTATGTGTGACCAATGTGCTATACGTGTAAGGTTATAATGCCTTAATGATTCATGTGTTAATGTATTTAAGATGATTAAATGTGTTTAAAGTGTTAGTAAGTATTCCCGTTAGGTCGTTTGAGCCATAAACGTAAAGAAGTAAAGTCGAGGGGCCTAAGTGTGTGCTAAGGAAAGTTGTTCCAGCAGGTTAAGGGGTCATTAGGGTTAATCAAAACACAATTTCAGTTCTCATTCTTCCCTTTCCAATCCCTAGGCCGCCCCCTCCCTTCTCTTGATCAATTCTTGCGTGTTACGATCGTTTCTTGGTGATTTGAAGAGGCTTTGATCCATAGTTTGCATCCTTTGTGTAATCTCCAGGTATTTGAGGTATTATTACATTGATTTCATGTCCCTTCAATCCCTTGATTCGTTTCATAACTGATCTAGGTCTTTAGAGGGTTGATTGGAGTCATAATCGTGTGTTTTAATCGATTCGGTAACCTAAAACGTTTGTTATTGTGATGCAAATCAAGTATGGATTAATCAATGATTCATTGCATCATTATGGTCTTAAAATGATGAATTTTGAGGTACAAAAGTCGTTCATAAGGTTTGGGATCGTTTGGGTTGTGTTTGGTTAAGTTTTGGAGGTTAAACAATGAGGTTTGTACATATTCGGGGTCAGTTGCGGCGCAACACCTAAGTTGCGACGCAACTAGAATACAGTGACTTAAGTTGCGATGCAATTTGCCCATTGCGACGCAATAGCGACATAATTTTTAAATGGCCATAACTTTTGAACCGTAACTCCGTTTTTGACAAATAAGCTATCCACGGAATCGTGAGAGAGTATACTTTCTAATGGTAATGCTTTCAAAAGATGATTATGATGTCAAGTTTCCTGAAAGGTTAATTTAGTGAGTGAATGTCGAGTTCCGTCGAGTTATGTAAGCTCTAAAGTATTAAACTAACCTCCGATGCATCAAGCATTGTCGTGGGTCATATTTATAGGTATTTAGACATCATTCATGACCATAAGTAAGTGGGTATTTGTTTAGCTCATCTATTGGTCGTTTAATGATTATAGGTAGTCGGGAATACTTGCAAAGCTCGGTAACTTACGTTATCACTTGTTGTGCTCTTCAGCGAGGTAAGATAACATCTTTTGTCACCTGATGGTACAACAAAACCCGTTTTCATAAGTTAAACCTTCCAAATATTTATGATGCTTAAAAGTAAGTTAAAGGGTGCTTATGGGACGTTGTTACGGGATATGTGGATATATATATATATATATATATATATATATATATATATATATATATATATATATATATATATATATATATATATATATATATATATATATATATATATATATATATATATATATATATATATATATATATATATATATATA
>CM067175.1:95710950-95738450 GCA_034093135.1 Erigeron breviscapus
CTACTGTGATTGACGAAAACATCAAGCACGAAGATGCAAAAACCGCAAAAAGCGAGGCCAGTAAAGATGTGAAAGAATCTGCAATAGATCAATCTTGGAAAGAAAAAATCACAGAAGGTTTAGGACTTCAGACCGAAGACGCCAAAGACTATACAACTGTTGATTCCACTAAGTCCACCAAAGACAAGATTACTGGTTAGTTCGTTTTTCGTATTTTAGCTAGGGCTTTAAACGAACCGATCGAACACGAACTGACCTTGTTCATGTTCGTTTAACTTAACGAACGGTTCACGAACAGATAAATGAACATAGTGTTTTATTCACGAGCGGATAAACGAACATAATAGCTTGTTCATGTTCGTTCGTTTATCCTTTCGTGAGCAGGATTGGTCTTAGATCAACTTATATTATCATACGAACCAGAATTTGATCTAAGTTGTATGGATTATGAAACAGAATTTGAGTTATTTATGTGTTATATATGTTGTTAATTACATTGATTAGACATTTTTTTAAGGTATTTAGAAATGTTGTGATGATATTTGTAAATTGTTTCTAAAATAAAAGAATGGCACAAAATCTAGACATATTTGAATTTTTATAAGCAATGGTTTTAAAGTAACGTACGTGTTTATAAATTATTTAACATTAAATAAGAATTTATCTATATCTAGCAAATTAACAAGTATTTCAAAATTTATGATTCAAGCTATTAGTAAAGTATGTATCGTGGGGGATGTTACATTAACATTAACAGGAGAATATGCTGTAGACAAAGCATCTGAGGTAGCAGAATCCGCAAAAGATACGTCATACGAGAGTGCGCAAAGTGCAAAAGATGGTGCAGAGTATGTCATGGATGCAGCGTACGAGGCCACAAAGGACAGTGCGGGATATGTTCAGGACTCTGCTTACAAGACCGCGGAAAGTGCAAAAGAAGGGGCAGGGTATGTTAAGGATGCGACTTATGGAAAAACGCAATTAGATGCGAAAGAGGGAGGTGATCATGAGAATACATTGGAGTGGGCTAAAGAGAAAGCAAAAAAAGGGTACGAGCAGGCGAAAAATGTAATTCTAGGTAGTGCTTCGTATGAAGAGGCGGAGCTTTAAAAAGGTGTAAAGAATGAGTAAGGGACAATTGGGTGGGTTCTCTAGTATGTTGTCGTATTTTGTTTCGATACATGTTTTTATATATCTATATACATTGTTTGTAAGAACTTAATTTGTGATGCTTCGGCTACATCACATGTGATGTCTTGGGCCTTTTTCTGAGAGTTGGGGAATTGGGTTCAGCGTGATTACTTAAGTATAATCTTGACCTTATATGATTATTGATCCAAGGGTTGAGATGTAGCTCTTGGATCTCACCAAATTTTAAGGTTTTATTTGATTACAACCCTAAGTATAATAAGTGATGATTTTCAATGTTATTTGCTATTTACCGAATAAAAGAGTTTACAAGAGTATATATTGGTGAATAACTAAGAACTAATCTAAGTACTACTATCAAGGTTAATTGATCGGATAGTTAGTTAATTTTCAGATAGTTAACTACTATCAAGGTAGTTTAGTCGTCAAGCGTCTAAATGTTTTCAAAGTACGTGGTTTCAACTTTTAAGGTAAACATTTTTGAGGTAACTAAGAACAGAGTTTTGAAACGATAAAAACATTACACTTGAGTCAAAAACTTGTTCTTCTTGTATAACATAGTTGTTTAGAAAACAAAAGAAACATAAATACATTTTCGTTGGATGATATATGAAAATGGGGTCTGCTGTTAACAGCAGATAATCTCGGTTGCTGCATATGAAATTCAGGAGAGCAGCAGCTTGCTGTTAACAGCATATCTGATTTTCCCTATGATAATATGAAGACTATAACCATTCACACAATGTTCAGTTTGCCAAAAAAAAAAATGGAAGAAGAGATGTCATGATGAATATTGAATACAAAAATTGACTTGTTAACTTTAATGAGACACAATGTTCAGTTTGGCGTTAAAGAAGAACAAAGAGATGTCATGAAATATTGAATAGCTTTAATGAGAAGATGGAAAAACGTTGAAAATATATTTTGTCGTGGTCTCGATTATTTGCAAGAGTAATGCATTATTTTTAACTCCATCTTATACAATCTAGATATGTTTATTAACTTTTTTAAAAAATCTATTTTTACATATCTCTCATTTTTCTACTTGCAAATACACTTTCTCGATGTCGACAGTGGCCATATGTCGATATGCTTTGACTGACCCATACAGATATTTTAGTATATAATTTTATTAATTAAAGTATATATAAAGTGTCATCAATATATCGACATCCTACACAGTACTTATGTAACCGAAAAACAAGTCACTTTTTTATACTACTCGCTAACATTATCTAGCGATTCATCATGGGCTTTAGATTTATTAAAAGTGCGGTTGTAACCATGGTGGTTATGATGTTGGTGTTTTCGGTTATACATGCGACTGTGACGAACGAAAAAATGACAGAAGGTTTAGGACTTCGGGCCGAAGAAGCCAAAGATGCTGCTCATGGGGCCACTGATGCCACTGTTGATTCCGCTAAGTCCACCAAAGACAAGATAACTGGTTAGTTCGATTTTCATATATTAGGCCAACTATGTATACAGTTTTTTATGATGTTTTGGTTATGGTTCGAGTTTGAACTTGTAGTTAACCAAATCTTGTTACGGGCCGGTTGGCCGGTCATAGAATAAGTGATCGTAGATTGGCGCATCAAGTACGTGTCTTTTTCTTTTTCTTTTTTTTTAAAAAAAGTTTTAAAAACGAAATGATATATATGAAAAAAAATTGTAAAGGCACAATACATGAATATAGTAGCGGTTCAAAAAATAAATATATGAAAAAGTTTGCGGCTAAAAGATTGTTTTTGTTAGCACATCAAGGTGAAAGGGTATGAAACAGAACTAGTGAAATCTATGTGATACACGATGTATGGATTAGCCATATTTTTAAGTGAAAATATCACCACCCATTTCTTTTACTATCTAGAAGTGTTTACTGATTGTATTATATGAATTTTTGTAAATTGTTGCTGTATTCTAAAATAAAAATTGGCACAAAATTTTGGATTTATTGACTCTGGGATGTCACGGAAACTACTGCAAAGTAGACAAACAATGATATAATTTTGAATTTTATTAGAAATGGTTTACGATATGGCGCAAACGGCAAAAGACGGTGCAGAGCATGTGATGGATGCAGCGTACGAGACCTCAAAGAACACCGCGGGATATGTTAATGACTCTGCTAACAAGACTGCGGAAAGTGCAAAAGACGGAGCAGGGTATGTGAAAGACAAAGCAAAAGACGGTGCAGGGTATGTTAAGGATGCGACTTATGGAAAAACGCAATTAGGTGCGAAAGAGGGAGGTGAGGATACATTGGAGTGGGCTAAAGAGAAAGCGAAACAAGGGTTCGAAAAGGTGAAAAATGTGATGGGGAATAAGTATGAAGAGGAAGCTGAACCGCAGAAGCAGGGTTCGTTTGATGAGGACCTCTAAAAAGGTGTAAAGAAAGAGTGGTTTTATTTGTGTTGTATTTTGTTTCTATATACGAGTACTTTGTTACTGTAAAACTTTGTTGTGTATCAAACGATTGGTTACGTCACAATGTCATTGTCACATGTGATCATGGGCCTTTTCTTGAGAGTTTAGAAATGGGCTCAGTGTGCTATGATACTAGGCCCAATAGAGATGGGTGCGTGTACTTTCGAAGCCCATGGGCTGGCCATATGTTGTATAACTAATAAGTACGGAGTAATAAATAATAAGTCTACAATGGTGAGAGCTTGCACAGTTGGATGTGTATCTGTTCATCTCCATCCTTGAAAAAAACTAAAACTAAAACTACTTGAAAGTTAGATAGGTGTGAGATGGGTATAATTTATATAGATATTTTTAGACATATCTTTCATTTTCTACTTGCAAATATCAGTGGGGAAACTGGATTTGATGACCTTGTATCACATAATCACAGGACGATATAGCACAAACTGACAAACGGCAAAAGTCGGTGCGAAGTATGTGATAGATGCAGCGTACGTACAAACCTCAAAGGACAGTGCTGGATATGTTAAGGACTCTGGTTACATGACTGCGGAAAGTGTAAAAGACGGGGCAAGGTATGTTAAGGACAAAGCGAAGGATACGTTCAATGCTAGCTCAACCTTTTTGGGGCTCTAGGCGAGATAAATTTTGGGGGCTTCTTTTTTAAGTGTCTAACATAAACCCTTCTTTTTCTCGGGCCAAAGACCGGCAAAAATAATTATAAAAAGTTTTAAAAGGCAGAACTAAAAGGATTTCTACTTTTTGTATGTATAAACGTTTCAAATCTTTATTATGCATTATATTACTTATACCGTTTCTTATATTTAGTTGTATCATATGGTAAACTAATAATCTTTATTTATTTATTTTTTTTAAAGTCTCCCTTGTTGTATGCTGTATTTTGTTTCTATATACGTCGCTCGGTCGCTTGTTGTTACTTTGTTATGTATCGAAGGATAAGCTACATCACATGATCACATATTCACATCTGATGTCATGGGTCTTTTTCTGAGAGTTTAGAAATGTGTTCAGCGTGTGTTTAGACCAGGCCCAATAAAGATGGATGTGTACATTTGACTGCCGTGTTATTTTCGATGTCCATGGGCCGGCCATTAGTTGTGATAAGTCCACAATCGAAATAGCTTCTTGGACAGTTGGGATGTGTCCAGCAAGGGTCAATCCATTATTTTATTTACATATCCCTGTTGTGGTTAGGGTGGATTTTCTTTGTGTGGAAATCAAGAAAGGAAGACATATATGATACATCTAAGCTCTAAATTAAAATATATTAGGTGGCGTTGTACTACAGATGCGCAACCCAAGGCGACTCGATGCAAGGTGTGATCAAGGGCTTCCAACCAAGGGCGGATCCAAAAAGTATTATTTAACTAATTATCAAGGTCGAAATTTTTAACAAAAGTTAGTGGCTTATGAAAATTTTATAACAAGTTGAAGAATTTCATAACTTTGATTATTAAACAAGTTTGGTGAGTGATTAGTCACGTTAAGGGTAGCAACAATATGTAGAATTTTGGGTTGAGATGGCGACTCTGTTGTTACTGGCTATGCTACATCCTAATGTCCATCTTTATCTTTACTCCTTTATAAAGCATTTTGGGTTTTTTTATTTATAGTATGTCTTAAGAAATTAAACATATTTTTTTTCCCCCAAAAAGCCCCTTTCAGCATATTTATGGTTCCCAAAATGCCCCTCCACACACTACAACACTAAATTACCATATCTACCCTATAACAAATTGTCACTCCTAAAACAAAATTCCGCCGCAACGCACGGGTATTATGCTCGTTGTATAGAATTAGGACATAGTTGATTTAGTCGTGTTCGTGTATTGTAATGATTTAAATAGGTCGAAAGCAATGACATTGTTAAGTACAAGGCGACTGACCCGGTTGACCCGATCAAGCAGGCTGAACTGTACCATGACAATCATAAGTGGGTCAGCTTGGTAACAGCTCCAAAGGAATGAAGAGCCCATTTACAAGACCCACGTACAAGTAGTTGCAAGAAATTATCAATTTCTGCATTTTATTTAAGGAATAACTAACCTTATATCATATATAATTAATATAAGTGCTTCCAAAGCAAATTTTTAAATCAAGTTTATAATTATGTTCTGCTAACTATTTTATTTTAAACATACAAAAATAGTCCAAACATTTACTTTTGGAAGCTATCCAAGGTATATACTACTAAAAATTTATAGGTTATTTCTTTTTATTCTTTTTCTTAAGTTCCTTTCTTTTATTTGATTTAGTAAAGTTGTGATTTATGTGTCCCTAGTATTTTGCAACGTGGGTTTTTAATTTAATTATGCCATAAAGTGGATGGAATTATCATATTCGTCACTTTCATACTTTTTTCTTCCATAGTATGTATTATCAGTGAAAAAATATAACATTTGTTCGATGTTTGGACTTGTAATAAAAGTAAATTGACTTGTAGGAAAATGAAGAAATAATATCTACTTTCACTTTTCTATTTCTTTTACCAAACAATAATTTTCCGCTCATTTTTTTAGACTAATTTCTTTAGCATTACCAAATAGATTTCTCACTAGTTCTTTTCATTTCTTTATAATTCATTATTTTTTCTTCAATTCACTTGAGTTTAAAACTTGTCCCTCTCGTACGTATAACTTGAACTATAACAATTTTATCCACTTATATGTTTCTATATCTGTTCAATTTGTTTATATAACAAAAGAATCATGAAGATATAAACTTCTCATTGGACGATATACGAAGCCTTTATAAAACCATTTAAACAATATTTGATTTGGCTAAATAAGAGAAGCAAGTAATGTCATGAATGTATATTGAATACGAAAATGACTTGTTAACGTCAATGGGACGGAATGTCCAGTTTGGCGTAAGAGAAGAAGAAAGAGATGTCATAAAAATGTTAATTACAAAAATGACCTGAATGAGAAGGTAGAAAAACGCTGGAGATGTATTTTGTCCTCGCTCGTCTAGAATATTTTAAGGAGTAATGTATTATATATAAGAAATAACCTATATGCTTCCGGAAGCACCTAACCTAGGTGCTTCCAAAGGGGTTACATATGTGTTTTCATAAAAACTAGAAGACCGGAAATTAAATCATTTCACAATTTTGCTTTGGAACGAGAAACATATGTAATGGGTTTTACGTTTATGGGTCAGTATTAATAATTGGGCCTCATGTCCAAAGTATTGTCAAGTCCAGTTAGTATTTGTATGGGTCTGCATAGGCTGAAGATTCAAGTTACATGCACGTGTTTCTTATGTGTCAAAGGTTGTTAGGGTTTAACGAGTCTTGAGTTGAAAGTGTCATAGTTGTCATGGTTTTATGGCAATCGTTAGTAGGGTTTGTTAGCATGTTACCGTTGCCATAAAACCAGGACAACTATGACACTTTCAACTCAAGACTCGTTAAACCCTAACAACCTTTGACACATAAGAAACACGTGCATGTAACTTGATGTAAAGGCTATTTAAGAGCCGATGCTATTGAATAAACGATTATCACTTTCAATACTTTATCTTGGTATACACTTGTGCATTACAAGTGGTATTAGAGCATAATCTGGGAGGTTCATTCAAAAGAAGAGAGAGATAGGATCATGGCAGAAGAAACTTCACACTTTCAAGTTCCAAGTGTCCCTAAGTTTGATGGCGATTTCGACCACTGGAGTATGGTCATGGAGACGCTGCTAAGATCCAAAGATTACTGGGCAGTGATTGACCCAGGGTTCAATGAACCAAGAGCAGGAGAGCAATTAACACCAACTCAAAAAACTACGTTGGATGCAATGAAGGTCAAGGATCTAAAGGCGAAGAACTATTTGTTCCAGTCAATTGATAAGCAGATCCTGAAAACAATGACCCAGAAGAACACTGCCAAGGAGATCTGGGAGGCAATGAAGAAAAAGTATCAAGGGAATGCACGAGTAAAGAGAGCCCAACTGCAAAGGTTGAGAAGAGATTTCGAAACCTTAGAGATGAAGGACGGTGAAGGCATCGCAAACTATTTCAATCGTGTCATGGTGGTATCCAATGACATGAGCAATTTCGGGGAAGCCATGACTGATGTGAAAGTGGTGGAGAAGATCCTACGTTTCCTGAATGAAAGTTGGAATTTTGTTGTATGTTCTATAGAAGAAGCCAACGATATTGACAGTCTCACGGTTGATGAACTTCAAAGTTCATTGTTGGTGCATGAACAAAAACTGAAAAGAAAGCCAGCTGAGGACCAAGTGTTAAAGATAGAGAATGATGCAGTCAGTGGACGTGGTCGAGGAAGAGGAAGATCATCACAAATTCGAGGAAGGGGACGAGGACGTGGAAGAACTCGATCTGACTTTGATAAGTCAACCATTGAATGTTACAAGTGCCATCAGATGGGTCACTTTGCCTATAAGTGCACCCGGGGTGAAAAGTCTGCAAACTATGCTGAATTTGATGAAACTGAAGACTTACTGTTAATGGCTCATGTTGAATTACCAAAGGAACCAAAGAGGGGAGTGTGGTTCCTTGACTCTGCCTGCTCAAACCACATGACAGGATCAAAAGAATGATTCATTAATTTAGATGAAAATTTCAAACATACTGTCAAATTAGGAAATGATCTGAGGCTGATTGTGAAAGGAATTGGAGATATTCGGTTAGAGGTGGAAGGAATTGTTCAAGTGGTTACTAGAGTGTATTATGTTCTTGAACTCACCTCAAATTTATTGAGTTTGGGACAACTCCAAGAGAAAGACTTAACAATCATAATCAAAGGAGGGTTGTGTAAGATCTTTCATCCACAACGTGGTTTGTTTATTACATCAAAGATGACAAGAAACAGAATGTTTCTAGTAGATGCAACCATGAAACCAGTTGAAAGCAGATGCCTAAAGGTACATGAAGAAAGAAACTATGAAATTTGGCACAGAAGGTTTGGCCATGTAAGCAACAAATCTCTGAGAACAATGCAGTTCAGACAAATGGTAAAGGGATTGCCACAGGTGGCCGAACAAAGTCAAGTATGTGAGGTGTGCAACTTGAGAAAGCAGCAAAGAGACATAATCCCAAAAAGAAGCAGTTGGAGGGCAACCAACAAACTACAATTGATACACACTGACCTGTGTGGACCAATTCAACCTGCTTCATCTACAGGAAAGAGGTATGTCATGGTTTTAATTGATGACTTCTCTAGAAAAGGGTGGGTTTACTTTCTAGGAAATAAAAGTGAAAGTTTTGAGTTTTTTAAGAAGTTTAAAAGTTTGGTTGAAAATGAAACTGGAACAACCATTAAATCCTTAAGAAGTGACCGGGGTGGAGAATTTACTTCAAAGGCTTTCAATGAATTGTTGTGAACTGAACGGCATAAAAAGGCAATTAACAGCAGCTTATACCCCACAACAGAATGGGGTAGCAGAAAGACGAAACAAGACTTTAATGAACATGGTTAGATGTTTATTAATTGAAAAGTGCATGCCTAAGTGGTTCTGGGCTGAAGCAACTAAATAGGCATGTCACATTTTGAATCGTTGTGTTACAACAGCCTTGGATAATAAAGTTCCTGAGGAGATATGGTCAAGACATAAGCCCAATGTAGATTATTTTAAAGTATTTGGGAGCATTAGATTTGTGCATGTGCCTGCTCAACTAAGAACCAAACTAGATAATAGAAGTAAAAAATGTGTGTTTCTAGGCATCAGCAGAGAATCCAAAGCCTTTAAGATGTACGATCCAGTTAAAGATGAGGTGATCATAAGTAAGGATGTTGTGTTTGAAGAAAGTGAGAAATGGGAATGGGAAAAATATAAAGTGGGTGATTCAGAACTGATAATTCCAGACAGTGAAGAAGTTGTTGATGAACAAGAAGCTGAAGCAGAAGAGAGTACTGAAGCAGAACAGAGTCCAGTACAACAAGGCTCAGCCAGCACTAATGTAAATGATTCTCATTCAACAAACAATGCTGGGGGTCAAGTAACACAACAAGACATAGAAGAAACTTCACATGCAGGGGGGGGGGGGGGGGGGGGGGGGGGGGGGGGGGGGGGGGGGGGGGGGGGGGGGGGGGGGGGGGGGGGGGGGGGGGGGGGGGGGGGGGGGGGGGGGGGGGGGGGGGGGGGGGGGGGGGGGGGGGGGGGGGGGGGGGGGGGGGGGGGGGGGGGGGGGGGGGGGGGGGGGGGGGGGGGGGGGGGGGGGGGGGGGGGGGGGGGGGGGGGGGGGGGGGGGGGGGGGGGGGGGGGGGGGGGGGGGGGGGGGGGGGGGGGGGGGGGGGGGGGGGGGGGGGGGGGGGGGGGGGGGGGGGGGGGGGGGGGGGGGGGGGGGGGGGGGGGGGGGGGGGGGGGGGGGGGGGGGGGGGGGGGGGGGGGGGGGGGGGGGGGGGGGGGGGGGGGGGGGGGGGGGGGGGGGGGGGGGGGGGGGGGGGGGGGGGGGGGGGGGGGGGGGGGGGGGGGGGGGGGGGGGGGGGGGGGGGGGGGGGGGGGGGGGGGGGGGGGGGGGGGGGGGGGGGGGGGGGGGGGGGGGGGGGGGGGGGGGGGGGGGGGGGGGGGGGGGGGGGGGGGGGGGGGGGGGGGGGGGGGGGGGGGGGGGGGGGGGGGGGGGGGGGGGGGGGGGGGGGGGGGGGGGGGGGGGGGGGGGGGGGGGGGGGGGGGGGGGGGGGGGGGGGGGGGGGGGGGGGGGGGGGGGGGGGGGGGGGGGGGGGGGGGGGGGGGGGGGGGGGGGGGGGGGGGGGGGGGGGGGGGGGGGGGGGGGGGGGGGGGGGGGGGGGGGGGGGGGGGGGGGGGGGGGGGGGGGGGGGGGGGGGGGGGGGGGGGGGGGGGGGGGGGGGGGGGGGGGGGGGGGGGGGGGGGGGGGGGGGGGGGGGGGGGGGGGGGGGGGGGGGGGGGGGGGGGGGGGGGGGGGGGGGGGGGGGGGGGGGGGGGGGGGGGGGGGGGGGGGGGGGGGGGGGGGGGGGGGGGGGGGGGGGGGGGGGGGGGGGGGGGGGGGGGGGGGGGGGGGGGGGGGGGGGGGGGGGGGGGGGGGGGGGGGGGGGGGGGGGGGGGGGGGGGGGGGGGGGGGGGGGGGGGGGGGGGGGGGGGGGGGGGGGGGGGGGGGGGGGGGGGGGGGGGGGGGGGGGGGGGGGGGGGGGGGGGGGGGGGGGGGGGGGGGGGGGGGGGGGGGGGGGGGGGGGGGGGGGGGGGGGGGGGGGGGGGGGGGGGGGGGGGGGGGGGGGGGGGGGGGGGGGGGGGGGGGGGGGGGGGGGGGGGGGGGGGGGGGGGGGGGGGGGGGGGGGGGGGGGGGGGGGGGGGGGGGGGGGGGGGGGGGGGGGGGGGGGGGGGGGGGGGGGGGGGGGGGGGGGGGGGGGGGGGGGGGGGGGGGGGGGGGGGGGGGGAGGGAGTTGACTATCAAGAAGTGTTTGCACCTGTAGCTAGGTGGGACACAGTTAGAACATTGTTGGCTACAGCAGCTAAAAGAAATTGGAGAGTTTACCAACTTGATGTAAAAAGCGCTTTTTTGAATGGTGAGTTAAAAGAAACTGTTTACATAACTCAACCACAAGGTTTCATAAAGGAAGGGCAGGAAAGCAAAGTGTATCGGCTGAGAAAGGCACTGTATGGGTTGAAACAGGCCCCTAGGGCCTGGTTTAAAAGAATTGAAGGGTATTTTTTAAAGGAAGGGTTCAAGAAAAGTAGTTATGATCATACACTTTTTATTAAGAGAGTTTGGAATAAGGTTGTGATTGTAAGCCTCTATGTGGATGACTTGATATACACTGGAAATGATGAGATGATGTGCTAAAGTTTTAAGAATTCTATGATGAAAGAATTCGAAATGACTGATTTGGGTATGATGAAGTACTTTTTGGGTGTGGAAGTTACTCAAGATGAAAAAGGAGTTTACCTGTGTCAGAAGAAGTATGCTAAAGAAGTTTTGGAAAGATTCAACATGTGGGAAAGTAATGGTGTGAAGAATCCTATTGTTCCAGGGGTATTAATAACTAAAGCTGGTGTGGGAGCAAAAGTTGATGGAACTGAGTACAAAAGGTTAGTAGGTAGTCTCATGTACTTGACAGTGACAAGACCAGACTTGATGTATGGGGTGTGCTTTGTTTCGAGGTTTATGTCTGATCCAAAGGTGGAACACATGCAGCTAGTAAAAAGAATATTGAGGTATGTAAAGGCTACCTATGGCTATGGTCTTTATTATGAAAGAAACAACAACAAAAGTTTGGAAGTTTTTACTGATAGTGACTATGCAAGAGACATCGAAGACGGGAAATGTACATCAGGGTACGTGTGTGTTCTTAGTGGTGCTGCCATCTGTTGGAGCTCTAGAAAACAAGAAATAGTTACACTCTCTTCGACGGAGGCTGAATATGTGGCAGCCACAGCTTGTGCTTGTCATGGGATGTGGCTTAAGGGGCTGTTGGGAGAATTGAATGGTGAACCAATGGGAGTTATAGAAATCAGATGTGATAACAGTTCAACAATAAAGTTGTCCAAAAATCCTGTCATGCACCGACGTACCAAGCATATTCATGTTAAATATCATTATTTACGTGAATTAGTGAATGAGGAGGAAATCCAGTTAATATTCTGTCCTACTGTTGAACGAGTGGCTGATGTGATGACTAAACCGGTGAAACTTGCAGTATTTGAGAAGATGAGGTTGAAGCTTGGAGTTCATGATTTAGAGAATTTAAACTGAAGGGTAAACCCATCTTCAGTTTAAGGGAAGGATTTGTAATGGGTTTTACGTTTATGGGTCAGTATTAATAATTGGGCCTCATGTCCAAAGTATTGTCAAGTCCAGTTAGTATTTGTATGGGACTGCATAGGCTGGAGATTCAAGTTACATGCACGTGTTTCTTATGTGTCAAAGGTTGTTAGGGTTTAACGAGTCTTGAGTTGAAAGTGTCATAGTTGTCCTGGTTTTATGGCAATCGTTAGTAGGGTTTGTTAGCATGTTACCGTTTGATGTAAAGGCTATTTAAGAGCCGATGCTATTGAATAAACGATTATCACTTTCAATACTTTATCTTGGTATACACTTGTGCATTACAACATATAGGTTATTCCCTTAAATATAGACCTATATATATTTCACTCATTTTTTATATATGAATTTCACTTTTTATTTTACCTAATTATATGCATCCTCAATCTTGGCAAGTGTATTTATCTTCTTTTAAACTTATTTAATTTTTTAGACATACATTTTCTACTTGCAAATTAATACCAGTGGGGAACTGGATATGATGACCTTGTGTTACAAAACGTCCCATTGACATCAACAGTAACCAAATGTTGATGCTTTGGAAACATATAGCATGACTTTGTATTACAAAACGACGTCGCCTCGATATCAACAGTGACCAAATGTCGATGCTTATTTGGCTGCTAGCTATGTTGAGAATGCTTCTGATGTATACGTATTTTACATAACACAATAAATATATATACTTTCATATCCTATCTATTATTTGTTACGTTATTCTTAATCATTAAAACAGTTGATTCTTTACTCGTCAACAGTGTTACATTATTAATCGTTAATGATTGATGCATAAAATATATAAAATATGACCACTTTTAGAACACGTCTAAGCAAGCGGTTGTCCCTAGTTACCAAGTAACGTTGCTTCAGTTATAGACTATCCATATAATGACATGACATATATATAATATGGTCAATAATATGAATGCCCATATTAAGTTACATTTGCAATAAGGTAAAATATACTCCGTAAAAAGTTATGGATGTAGTAAACAAATCGGCTTTTAATTTCTTGAAGCCGACATACTGTATCTTGGGATGATTCATTTGGTTTCAAGTACCAGTACTATTCATATTTATGGGCTAGATTAATATGAAATTTTTTTAGAGTCTTGAGTTCCATATCGTCATTTGTGTAATATATATGTAAGAGTTAGAGTATAATAGTATTGACGTACACTAAAAAAAAAAAAAAAAAAAAAAAAAAAAAAAAAAAAAAAAAAAAAAAAAAAAAAAAAAAAAAAAAAAAAAAAAAAAAAAAAAAAAAAAAAAAAAAAAAAAAAAAAAAAAAAAAAAAAAAAAAAAAAAAAAAAAAAAAAAAAAAAAAAAAAAAAAAAAAAAAAAAAAAAAAAAAAAAAAAAAAAAAAAAAAAAAAAAAAAAAAAAAAAAAAAAAAAAAAAAAAAAAAAAAAAAAAAAAAAAAAAAAAAAAAAAAAAAAAAAAAAAAAAAAAAAAAAAAAAAAAAAAAAAAAAAAAAAAAAAAAAAAAAAAAAAAAAAAAAAAAAAAAAAAAAAAAAAAAAAAAAAAAAAAAAAAAAAAAAAAAAAAAAAAAAAAAAAAAAAAAAAAAAAAAAAAAAAAAAAAAAAAAAAAAAAAAAAAAAAAAAAAAAAAAAAAAAAAAAAAAAAAAAAAAAAAAAAAAAAAAAAAAAAAAAAAAAAAAAAAAAAAAAAAAAAAAAAAAAAAAAAAAAAAAAAAAAAAAAAAAAAAAAAAAAAAAAAAAAAAAAAAAAAAAAAAAAAAAAAAAAAAAAAAAAAAAAAAAAAAAAAAAAAAAAAAAAAAAAAAAAAAAAAAAAAAAAAAAAAAAAAAAAAAAAAAAAAAAAAAAAAAAAAAAAAAAAAAAAAAAAAAAAAAAAAAAAAAAAAAAAAAAAAAAAAAAAAAAAAAAAAAAAAAAAAAAAAAAAAAAAAAAAAAAAAAAAAAAAAAAAAAAAAAAAAAAAAAAAAAAAAAAAAAAAAAAAAAAAAAAAAAAAAAAAAAAAAAAAAAAAAAAAAAAAAAAAAAAAAAAAAAAAAAAAAAAAAAAAAAAAAAAAAAAAAAAAAAAAAAAAAAAAAAAAAAAAAAAAAAAAAAAAAAAAAAAAAAAAAAAAAAAAAAAAAAAAAAAAAAAAAAAAAAAAAAAAAAAAAAAAAAAAAAAAAAAAAAAAAAAAAAAAAAAAAAAAAAAAAAAAAAAAAAAAAAAAAAAAAAAAAAAAAAAAAAAAAAAAAAAAAAAAAAAAAAAAAAAAAAAAAAAAAAAAAAAAAAAAAAAAAAAAAAAAAAAAAAAAAAAAAAAAAAAAAAAAAAAAAAAAAAAAAAAAAAAAAAAAAAAAAAAAAAAAAAAAAAAAAAAAAAAAAAAAAAAAAAAAAAAAAAAAAAAAAAAAAAAAAAAAAAAAAAAAAAAAAAAAAAAAAAAAAAAAAAAAAAAAAAAAAAAAAAAAAAAAAAAAAAAAAAAAAAAAAAAAAAAAAAAAAAAAAAAAAAAAAAAAAAAAAAAAAAAAAAAAAAAAAAAAAAAAAAAAAAAAAAAAAAAAAAAAAAAAAAAAAAAAAAAAAAAAAAAAAAAAAAAAAAAAAAAAAAAAAAAAAAAAAAAAAAAAAAAAAAAAAAAAAAAAAAAAAAAAAAAAAAAAAAAAAAAAAAAAAAAAAAAAAAAAAAAAAAAAAAAAAAAAAAAAAAAAAAAAAAAAAAAAAAAAAAAAAAAAAAAAAAAAAAAAAAAAAAAAAAAAAAAAAAAAAAAAAAAAAAAAAAAAAAAAAAAAAAAAAAAAAAAAAAAAAAAAAAAAAAAAAAAAACATTAACATGACTATATGAGTTAGCTACAAGAATAATAACACGAAATGGAGCTAGCTTGAAGTCAATTGCTCTCAACCCAATTTTGATGCAATGTAAGCTTTTTTACTTTAAGAGAATATTTGGATTTTGTCCCCTTAATAATTTTTTTAGCTCCGTTTATAACCGAAGAGGTGGTAGGAAGACACGAAAGGTGATATAGTGGTTGTGGTTCACCAAAATAATGGAAAAGCTAATGACTACTAGTAACAACGTGGTTGGTTGGAGATGATGGACCCAAACTACAACCATATCCGAGTCCACATGTGAACTTGTTGTCTAGTGTTGATGTAGAGGTGCGGCTCAATGCAAGACCACAATTCTCCGCGTCAATTATGCATTGCATTTTTCACTGCAAAACTCGCGTAACATGTACATCTTGTGTTCAACATTTTCCTCTCTTTTTATTAGACCATCTAGCCGATCTTTGACCCATTTACTAAGAGCAGCCGAAAGTTACGAGGACCAAAAAATAAATATAAGAAAAATCATTATTGAGACCGAAGTCACAAGGACAAAGAATTACTATAAGAAAAATAATCTTTCAAGCAATTAATAAAACTATACTATGATCACATATAGTCCATTTTAATTTGTTGGCCTTTTCTATACATTATCAACACAGAATTTAATGTTTGTCTTAATGACTGATTATGAATTTGAGATACGAGCACCACTTAAAATTCCGATTAAATTGACTACATACGATATTGCCACCAAGTTTTTTCTGACCTTTGATATATAATAATTCAGCAAATGACACAAATTAATCAAAACTTAGGGGTTTTCTAACATGTGCCCTAAGGGCACACATAAAGTGCATTTATTGCACCTCGTAAATTGAAAAAGGTAATAATATTCTTCTTGAAAAATGCATTTTTCAAATCCCGAGAAGAATATTATTACTTTTTTCAATTCCTGAGAAGAATATTATTACCTTTTTCAGTTTACGAGGTGCAATAAATGCACTTTATGTGTGCCCTTAGGGTACATGCTAGAAAAACCCTAATGATATATATGAGGATTAAATTATAGGTTTAAAACATGTCTAAAGATTTAAAGATGATATATGAATTCTATTTATTCATTTTATTAATAGGGATTATTATTCGTGAATGTAACTAACTATAGACGAATGTTTATAGTGTGAAAAACTAAAGTTGTGTTCATTGTATGAAATAACTTTCAAATCTTGTCTATTGTATGTATTCGGGTATACGTGGCAACCATATAAGCTGCCACTTGTAAGTTTTTGATTGGTCGGATACATACAATAGACAAAATTTGAAAGTTATTACACACAATGAACACAACTTTAGTTTTTTCACACTATAGACATTTTTTCATAGTTAGTTACATTCCTTATCCCTTTATTAATCTTTAACATTGATTTGTTATGCGTCGAAACCAGATTTTTAAGCATGCAGGTCTATCGAATTGATCATATTTATTATAGTAATTTTTTAAATTCTTACTTTCTAAATTGCAAAACTATATTTTATACGAGTAACAAGTAAGATATAAAGAAAATGATAAATACCTTCACAAAGTTCATATCATATTTGTGAATATGATACAGCATTTAATTATTATTTGGTTGAGTTGTGTTTTTACAACCTAGTACAGGAGAAGCCCATAGAAGTTCTATTACCTATTTTCAAGATTTAAAACCTTATATTTAAAGGATTAAAATACAATGTAGTATGTCAAGGAAGACCTTAATTCCATCAAGCATTAAGTAGAATTCATACATATTTGTTAGTTAACGTATTTACTTTAATTGTGTTTTTACAACCCAACCGAAGTCCAATCGATGATCTTAATCGGTTAGAAATAGTTAAGCAGTTTGAACTGTTTATTGGACTTCTTGTAGGGCTAGAATTCTATTGGGCTTCCCTAGTTTGGTTGAGTTGTGCTTTTACAGCCTAAGAAAAGCCCATTGATAGTTTCAGCCCAACAAAATTCCAATAAACGACCCAAACTGTTTAAGTATTTCTAGCCGGTTTAAACCATTAATTGGACTTAGGGCATTGGCATTCGTTGCGATAAAAGAGCGGTAAAGGACTTTGCCACGCGGTAACACCGCCGCCAACACTTTTTGGTGTGGCGTGGCAAAGTTTACCACACAGGGAAAAGCTGTGTTTTTGTGTTCTTATGGGTATTTTTTTGTCCTATAGTGGGGTATTTTATTATGAGAGGTGGGCTACCGAAAAAATAATATAATGTACTAATGTGATATGAAAAAGATAAAAATAATATGAAAAATGATTGATTGGGAGTAAGGTATGAAGAAAAAGAGCACCAATGACAACCCCTTATGGTTGGGTTGTAATAACACAATTAAAGAAAATACTAACCACAATTTGTAACACTATCACAAATATGTATGAATTCCACTTAATGCTTGATGGATTTAAGGTCTTCGTTTGACATACTAGATTGTATTTTAATTTTTTAAATAAAAGGTTTTAAAATTAAAAAATGGCTAATGAAATATTGTTCCTATAGATGCATTCTCTGAATCGATCTCACAACAAATGCTTCCCAGTGTATCTTCGGCCTCTGATTCATCATGTAACGTGTGCCCCCATTATTAACATGCTATAAATGAGTAAGGTCTTGAATTTTATTAAAAACATATGGATGTAAATTGGAGCTAGATTTTCCTAAAAATGGGTTATTTGGGTAATCAGTAAAAAAATAATAATTTCTTTCTAATATTTTCCTGTCAAACTTGGTTTTTCCAGTTTTTGCCCCGGACCGAAGCCGAACATGTGGTAGACTTATGAACCGAGAACCTGTAAGAAATTACAACCATGTAAGTAATCACAAATCTCACCAGAAACAGTTTCAACTAAGAAGTTATTACAACCAGATCGAAGAGATACACAGATTATACGAAGTTATTATTACACAAACTTAAACAATAATCATCCAAGGATGATTTGTTACAGAAAAAATATGTATATATATCGATATGATATATATACAGATTATTATTAATCGAGAGAGAAAAAGATATAAAATAGGGTTTTCAAGTCTGAAACCCTAATCCATCATAAGATGGTATTTATATGAGGGTAAAAGCCATTTTCCATAAACCACCTTCAGCATCCTTTTATTAGCTCTTCTAGTCCTTCATCTTTCATTCCTTCATCTTTCTATCCTTTAGTCTTCTAAACAAGCAGCTTTGGTCCCTCATAAATACATGAAATAACAACAGAAGACCAATAAGATATCAAGGTAATATTGATATATGTATTTTAACATCCCCCCTCAATATTAACCTTGAATAAATCTATAAGACCAAGTTGATTGCTCAAGAATAAATGTTGCTTTGAACCTAGGCTTTTAGTGAACAAATCTGCAATGTTCAATTCAGACTTAACCTTAACAGTTTTAATAACACCTGCACCAATTTTTTCTCTTGTAAAATGCAAATCTATGTCAAAGTGCTTAGTTCTTTCATGAAAAACTGGATTTGCTGCAATTTGGATTGCAGATTTGCTATCACTATGAACAGAAACAGGTAACAAATTATGATTTAAGCCTAAATCTTTTAACAAGTTCAAAAGCCAAATGATCTCACAAGTAACAGTTGCTAAGGCCCTATATTCTGCTTCTGCAGAGGATTTAGCAACTGTTGGTTGTTTTTTACTTTTCCAAGAAATGAGATTATCACCCAGAAAAACAGTATAACCAGTGACAGATCTTCTAGTATATAAACATCTGGCCCAATCTGAATCAACAAAAGCTTTAAGAAAAAGAGACTTACTTGATTGAATATGCAAACCTTTTCCAGGAGAATTCTTGAGATATCTTAGAATTCTAAGTCCAAGTTGGAAATGTTCAATCAAAGGAGCATGCATGAACTGACTAAGACACTGGACTGCATAGCTTATGTCAGGTCTGGTTAATGTAAGATAGATTAACTTCCCAATAAGTTTTTGATAAACAGAAATGTTCTCAAGAGGTTTACTCTTAGAACCATTAGGTTTAATAGTCATATTGATCTCTAAAGGTGTTGCAATAGGCTTGCAACCAAGTAAACCAAAATCATTAAGTAACTCTAAACAATACTTTCTTTGAGACAAACACAAACCCTGCTTAGTTTCAAGAACTTCAATACCAAGAAAATACTTGAGTTTACCCAAGTCTTTTATCATAAACTTTGTATTTAGAAACTGTTTAACCTTGTTAACCTCATCAATATTATCACCAGTCACCACAATGTCATCAACATACACTAAAAGAGCAGTGAAAGAACCATTATCAGTTTTAACATATAAAGAGTAATCACATTTGCTTTGAATGAACCCATATTCAAGCAAGGCACTAGACAACTTAGCATTCCATTGTCTGGGGGCCTGCTTTAAACCATACAAAGACTTAACTAATTTACACACTTTACCATCATTTTTATCAAAATACCCTTGGGGTAACTTCATATAAACATCTTCATGAAGATCACCATAAAGAAAAGCATTGTTAACATCTAATTGAAACAAAGGCCAGCTCATAGAAACTGCAATAGTAAGTAAAGTTCTAATAGTGACCATTTTTACAACAGGAGAGAAAGTCTCCTCAAAATCAATACCAGCTTTCTGACTAAAGCCTTTAGCCACTAATCTAGCTTTATACCTTTCTATTTCTCCAGAAGCTTTATATTTGATTTTGTAAATCCATTTACAACCAATAGGTTCTCTACCAGGAGGTAGATCAGTTAAAACCCAAGTACCATTCCTATTTAAAGCTTCCATTTCTAAATTCATTGCATTTACCCAGTTTTGATCCTTAACAGCTTCAAAATATGAAGTTGGTTCAATACTTTTATTAAGATTAGAAACAAAAGCATAAGCATTCATACTCAAATTAGCATAATTAACCACTTTATTCAAAGGATACTTGACTTTGCCAGTTAATTCATAATCATGTAACCTTTTAGGAAGATTTCTATTTCTGTCAGACCTATTAAGATCTTCATTAACATCAAAGTAAGTACTACTACTGCCCTCAGGAGGATTATTAATCATTTCTTCTTCATTGGTAGCATGCTCAACAACATCATCACTGGTAGAGCTAGGTCTTCCAAGTGAAAGATCACTGGTAGACTTAGTTATACTGCCAAGTGAAGGTTGGAGCTCACTGCCAAATGAAGGATCACTTCTATAGCCTTCCTCTTCATCATTGGGACTTTTATAAAAGACAGTTTCCTTATTTGAAATGATATCATCAAATTTGTCAAAGAAATTTAAGTGATTAACAGAATCTTGAACAGATTTTAAAACTTCTTCTTGATTCATAGTAAAAGGAAAAATATTTTCATAAAACTTTGTATTTAGAAACTGTTTAACCTTGTTAACCTCATCAATATTATCACCAGTCACCACAATGTCATCAACATACACTAAAAGAGCAGTGAAAGAACCATTATCAGTTTTAACATATAAAGAGTAATCACATTTGCTTTGAATGAACCCATATTCAAGCAAGGCACTAGACAACTTAGCATTCCATTGTCTGGGGGCCTGCTTTAAACCATACAAAGACTTAACTAATTTACACACTTTACCATCATTTTTATCAAAATACCCTTGGGGTAACTTCATATAAACATCTTCATGAAGATCACCATAAAGAAAAGCATTGTTAACATCTAATTGAAACAAAGGCCAGTTCATAGAAACTGCAATAGTAAGTAAAGTTCTAATAGTGACCATTTTTACAACAGGAGAGAAAGTCTCCTCAAAATCAATACCAGCTTTCTGACTAAAGCCTTTAGCCACTAATCTAGCTTTATACCTTTCTATTTCTCCAGAAGCTTTATATTTGATTTTGTAAATCCATTTACAACCAATAGGTTCTCTACCAGGAGGTAGATCAGTTAAAACCCAAGTACCATTCCTATTTAAAGCTTCCATTTCTAAATTCATTGCATTTACCCAGTTTTGATCCTTAACAGCTTCAAAATATGAAGTTGGTTCAATACTTTTATTAAGATTAGAAACAAAAGCATAAGCATTCATACTCAAATTAGCATAATTAACCACTTTATTCAAAGGATACTTGACTTTGCCAGTTAATTCATAATCATGTAACCTTTTAGGAAGATTTCTATTTCTGTCAGACCTATTAAGATCTTCATTAACATCAAAGTAAGTACTACTACTGCCCTCAGGAGGATTATTAATCATTTCTTCTTCATTGGTAGCATGCTCAACAACATCATCACTGGTAGAGCTAGGTCTTCCAAGTGAAAGATCACTGGTAGACTTAGTTATACTGCCAAGTGAAGGTTGGAGCTCACTGCCAAATGAAGGATCACTTCTATAGCCTTCCTCTTCATCATTGGGACTTTTATAAAAGACAGTTTCCTTATTTGAAATGATATCATCAAATTTGTCAAAGAAATTTAGAATCAGAAGGAAGACAAGCAGAATTACACACCATATTTGAACACATTGGCACATCATCATAAACATATAATCCACCTTGTTGACTACCAGTCCCCAGAAGATTCTTTTGAGGTAAATCCTGAAGATAACATTTATCCTCATCAAATCCTATAAACAGTTTATTATCTCTAGCCAACTTATGAACAGACATCAAGCTGACAGAATAAGAAGAAGAAGAAGAAGAAGAAGAAGAAGAAGAAGAAGAAGAAGAAGAAGAAGAAGAGAAGAAGAAGAAGAAGAAGAAGAAGAAGAAGAAGAAGAAGAAGAAGAAGAAGAAGAAGAAGAAGAAGAAGAAGAAGAAGAAGAAGAAGAAGAAGAAGAAGAAGAAGAAGAAGAAGAAGAAGAAGAAGAAGAAGAAGAAGAAGAAGAAGAAGAAGAAGAAGAAGAAGAAGAAGAAGAAGAAGAAGAAGAAGAAGAAGAAGAAGAAGAAGAAGAAGAAGAAGAAGAAGAAGAAGAAGAAGAAGAAGAAGAAGAAGAAGAAGAAGAAGAAGAAGAAGAAGAAGAAGAAGAAGAAGAAGAAGAAGAAGAAGAAGAAGAAGAAGAAGAAGAAGAAGAAGAAGAAGAAGAAGAAGAAGAAGAAGAAGAAGAAGAAGAAGAAGAAGAAGAAGAAGAAGAAGAAGAAGAAGAAGAAGAAGAAGAAGAAGAAGAAGAAGAAGAAGAAGAAGAAGAAGAAGAAGAAGAAGAAGAAGAAGAAGAAGAAGAAGAAGAAGAAGAAGAAGAAGAAGAAGAAGAAGAAGAAGAAGAAGAAGAAGAAGAAGAAGAAGAAGAAGAAGAAGAAGAAGAAGAAGAAGAAGAAGAAGAAGAAGAAGAAGAAGAAGAAGAAGAAGAAGAAGAAGAAGAAGAAGAAGAAGAAGAAGAAGAAGAAGAAGAAGAAGAAGAAGAAGAAGAAGAAGAAGAAGAAGAAGAAGAAGAAGAAGAAGAAGAAGAAGAAGAAGAAGAAGAAGAAGAAGAAGAAGAAGAAGAAGAAGAAGAAGAAGAAGAAGAAGAAGAAGAAGAAGAAGAAGAAGAAGAAGAAGAAGAAGAAGAAGAAGAAGAAGAAGAAGAAGAAGAAGAAGAAGAAGAAGAAGAAGAAGAAGAAGAAGAAGAAGAAGAAGAAGAAGAAGAAGAAGAAGAAGAAGAAGAAGAAGAAGAAGAAGAAGAAGAAGAAGAAGAAGAAGAAGAAGAAGAAGAAGAAGAAGAAGAAGAAGAAGAAGAAGAAGAAGAAGAAGAAGAAGAAGAAGAAGAAGAAGAAGAAGAAGAAGAAGAAGAAGAAGAAGAAGAAGAAGAAGAAGAAGAAGAAGAAGAAGAAGAAGAAGAAGAAGAAGAAGAAGAAGAAGAAGAAGAAGAAGAAGAAGAAGAAGAAGAAGAAGAAGAAGAAGAAGAAGAAGAAGAAGAAGAAGAAGAAGAAGAAGAAGAAGAAGAAGAAGAAGAAGAAGAAGAAGAAGAAGAAGAAGAAGAAGAAGAAGAAGAAGAAGAAGAAGAAGAAGAAGAAGAAGAAGAAGAAGAAGAAGAAGAAGAAGAAGAAGAAGAAGAAGAAGAAGAAGAAGAAGAAGAAGAAGAAGAAGAAGAAGAAGAGGAAGAAGAAGAAGAAGAAGAAGAAGAAGAAGAAGAAGAAGAAGAAGAAGAAGAAGAAGGTTTTGTATCTATCAAGCTTAACAACCTAGAAACTTGATCAGCAGTTAAAGAAGCAAGAACAGAATCATTCACAGAAGATGCAAAAACCTTTTGATCAACATTCACATGATTATTAGCAAACTTAGAAGTATTTTGAAAAGTAGGCCTTTTATACCCCAATTGAAAACATCTTTCTATAGTATGTCCAATTCTATGACAATTAGTACATTGAAGATTAGGATTAGGAGGTCTAAAAGTTCTAGCATTAGTATCAAAAGTTCTCTTTGATTCAAAATTATTGTCAAAAGTTCTTTTAGTGTCAAAAGGAGGTTTGTAAGGAGCAGGTTTAGATGAGGAAGTATTATTCCTCTGAAAATTACTTTTAGCAGAAAAAACACCAGCAGAACTGGGCTTATCAGATAACCCAACCCTATGTGACTCATCTTTAGAAATTATAGCATAAGCAGTTCTTACATTGGGCAGAGGTTCTCTTGTTAATATATTAGACCTAACACTCATATAAACATCATCTAGACCCATCAGAAATTGCATCAATCTAAGCAAATCATTATGACTTTTCACAGTAGTAGCAGCAGCACATGTACAAATAGGCAAAGTAACCATAGAGTCATACTGTTTCCAAAGAGAAGTAAGATTGTGATAATATTCAGACAGAGAAGCACCATTTTGAGTTAATGAATTGATTTTATGATGAATGTTAAAAATTACAGAACCATCTATCTTATCATAAGTATCTTTGAGTTCTTATATATATATATATATATATATATATATATATATATATATATATATATATATATATATATATATATATATATATATATATATATATATATATATATATATATATATATATATATATATATATATATATATATATATATATATATATATATATATATATATATATATATATATATATATATATATATATATATATATATATATATATATATATATATATATATATATATATATATATATATATATATATATATATATATATATATATATATATATATATATATATATATATATATATATATATATATATATATATATATATATATATATATATATATATATATATATATATATATATATATATATATATATATATATATATATATATATATATATATATATATATATATATATATATATATATATATATATATATATATATATATATATATATATATATATATATATATATATATATATATATATATATATATATATATATATATATATATATATATATATATATATATATATATATATATATATATATATATATATATATATATATATATATATATATATATATATATATATATATATATATATATATATATATATATATATATATATATATATATATATATATATATATATATATATATATATATATATATATATATATATATATATATATATATATATATATATATATATATATATATATATATATATATATATATATATATATATATATATATATATATATATATATATATATATATATATATATATATATATATATATATATATATATATATATATATATATATATATATATATATATATATATATATATATATATATATATATATATATATATATATATATATATATATATATATATATATATATATATATATATATATATATATATATATATATATATATATATATATATATATATATATATATATATATATATATATATATATATATATATATATATATATATATATATATATATATATATATATATATATATATATATATATATATATATATATATATATATATATATATATATATATATATATATATATATATATATATATATATATATATATATATATATATATATATATATATATATATATATATATATATATATATATATATATATATATATATATATATATATATATATATATATATATATATATATATATATATATATATATATATATATATATATATATATATATATATATATATATATATATATATATATATATATATATATATATATATATATATATATATATATATATATATATATATATATATATATATATATATATATATATATATATATATATATATATATATATATATATATATATATATATATATATATATATATATATATATATATATATATATATATATATATATATATATATATATATATATATATATATATATATATATATATATATATATATATATATATATATATATATATATATATATATATATATATATATATATATATATATATATATATATATATATATATATATATATATATATATATATATATATATATATATATATATATATATATATATATATATTATTATTAATATTCAATACATGAAATTATTATTACAAATCAATAAGAGATAATCATCAATCTGATGATTATTAACAGAAAATATATATATCGAATCGATATATATATATATATATATATATATATGAAAAATATATGAGAAATATTATTATTATTATATTATTATTATTATATTATTATTATTATATTATTATTATTTATTTTTATTATTATTGTTATTATGATATTAGTATTATTATTTGTTTTTATTTGGTAATATTAAAATGTTTTGATATTATTATTATTATTATTATTATATTGTTATTATCTATTATTATTAGTATATATTATTATTATATTATTATTATTATATTATTATGTATTATATTATTATATATTATATTATTATTATTATTTTTTTTTTTTATTATTATTATTGTTATTATGATATTAGTATTATTATTTGTTTTTATTTGGTAATATTAAAATGTTTTATATTATTATTATTATTATTATTATATTATATTATATTATTTTTTATTTAATTATTATTATTTATATTATTATTATATTATTATTATGTTTTTATTTGGTAATATTAAAATGTTTTGATATTATTATTATTATTATTTTATATGTATATTATATCGATATGATATATATACAGATTATTATTAATCGAGAGAGAAAAAGATATAAAATAGGGTTTTCAAGTCTGAAACCCTAATCCATCATAAGATGGTATTTATATGAGGGTAAAAGCCATTTTCCATAAACCACCTTCAGCATCCTTTTATTAGCTCTTCTAGTCCTTCATCTTTCATTCCTTCATCTTTCTATCCTTTAGTCTTCTAAACAAGCAGCTTTGGTCCCTCATAAATACATGAAATAACAACAGAAGACCAATAAGATATCAAGGTAATATTGATATATGTATTTTAACATCCCCCCTCAATATTAACCTTGAATAAATCTATAAGACCAAGTTGATTGCTCAAGAATAAATGTTGCTTTGAACCTAGGCTTTTAGTGAACAAATCTGCAATGTTCAATTCAGACTTAACCTTAACAGTTTTAATAACACCTGCACCAATTTTTTCTCTTGTAAAATGCAAATCTATGTCAAAGTGCTTAGTTCTTTCATGAAAAACTGGATTTGCTGCAATTTGGATTGCAGATTTGCTATCACTATGAACAGAAACAGGTAACAAATTATGATTTAAGCCTAAATCTTTTAACAAGTTCAAAAGCCAAATGATCTCACAAGTAACAGTTGCTAAGGCCCTATATTCTGCTTCTGCAGAGGATTTAGCAACTGTTGGTTGTTTTTTACTTTTCCAAGAAATGAGATTATCACCCAGAAAAACAGTATAACCAGTGACAGATCTTCTAGTATATAAACATCTGGCCCAATCTGAATCAACAAAAGCTTTAAGAAAAAGAGACTTACTTGATTGAATATGCAAACCTTTTCCAGGAGAATTCTTGAGATATCTTAGAATTCTAAGTCCAAGTTGGAAATGTTCAATCAAAGGAGCATGCATGAACTGACTAAGACACTGGACTGCATAGCTTATGTCAGGTCTGGTTAATGTAAGATAGATTAACTTCCCAATAAGTTTTTGATAAACAGAAATGTTCTCAAGAGGTTTACTCTTAGAACCATTAGGTTTAATAGTCATATTGATCTCTAAAGGTGTTGCAATAGGCTTGCAACCAAGTAAACCAAAATCATTAAGTAACTCTAAACAATACTTTCTTTGAGACAAACACAAACCCTGCTTAGTTTCAAGAACTTCAATACCAAGAAAATACTTGAGTTTACCCAAGTCTTTTATCATAAACTTTGTATTTAGAAACTGTTTAACCTTGTTAACCTCATCAATATTATCACCAGTCACCACAATGTCATCAACATACACTAAAAGAGCAGTGAAAGAACCATTA